>SJXQ01009615.1:162562-503819 GCA_006408695.1 Aepyceros melampus | reverse complement strand
GAAAAACAAACAAAAGATGGTATATATATGTATATATGGCATTTGCTTTAAAAATAGGATATTTTTTTCTGAAAAGTGATAGTAGGTTAAAAAAAATAAAATTAAAAGAGTAATAGAGGGCTTTAAATTAAGAAAAAAAAGGAGAAGAAAAAAAGTAGGAAGAAAAAACAAACTAAAACATCTACCAGAAAAATAATAATAATAAAAAAAAAGAGAACAGTCAAAAAATAGTAACAATTTTCTGGGACTTTTTCTGGTGTTGTAGGCAGTGTGGGGTCACTTCCAAGGCAGTTCCCTCTGTTCAGCTTCCTCTGTTTGCTGGTCTCTTCAGTGTCCTATTTCCACCCTAACACAGAGGGGCGGTGGCAGTCACTCTTTTTTTTTTTTTTTTTTTTTTTTAGGCTCACTTGGTCAGTTGCACTGTGGGGAGGGAGGGATGCTGCTACCAAATAGCTCTGGCATATATTCGCAGTGCCTCAGCCCTGCTGGGCCTGCCCCTACACCTGGCACACAATGCTCAGGCTCTACGTTTCTCCGCCGGGGACCGTCTGAGGCTGGACCTAGGCTGCAGGCACCTCCCTGGTTTAAGCCTCTCAGGCTCGGCACCCAGGTAGTTGCAGACTCGATTGGGCCCGCATTTTGTGCCCTTCCCAGGACCGAGCAGCTCAGGTGTTCGGTGAGTGCAGTTGCACGGCTTATTGCCTTTTCCTGCTGCTCAGTTTTCCGGGTGTAGCCCGGGACCCTTTGTCACGCAAATTGTAACTGTCCAGCACCCCGGGAAGTCTCAGTTAGCAAAGAAGCTTGCTTGCAGTTTGATCAGCAAAGTCCCTGTGGGGCTGCGATTGCCACATTCCAGCCCTTACAGCTCTGGCTGCCTGTCGCCGGCGGGGGCTGGTGGGCAGCCGGGTATTTCTGTTCCATCCTTTGTTCTGTGCACGGTCCTGGTGGTGTCTTATGTTTGAGCTTTTCGCGTGGTAACTGTCCCACAGTCTGGTGTGCTAGCCCAAGTTAGTTCACTCTGGTTATGCGCGGGCGTTTCCACCGATTCTTAAGAAAGTGCCACCACCCGCGTCTCCCGCGCCTCCTTCCCCAGCCCCCACTTGCTAGTGGAGGATGCTTTCGTCTGCTCTGCTTCTCCGCTGGGGGAATTACCATTGGGCTCATAACCTGTTGGTCTGTTTTTGAAGACAATGTTCTGCTTTTCTGGATGCCTGATGTCCTCTGCTCGCATTCAGAAGTTGCCCTGTAGAATTTACTCAGGTTGAGATGTTCTTTTGATGAATTTGTGCAGGAGAAAGTGGTCTCTCCATCCTATTCCTCTGCCATCTTAGGCGCCCCCCCAAGAATGTAACTTTATTTAGTGCTTTCTGAGAGTAGAACCAGACTTTGGGAAGAACAACATAAATAAGACTTCTAGTTGACAAACCCTTATCAGAAAAAGGGCTGTAAAATGTTAATTGGCCCTCTGGCCAAAATATGATGTAAATCACCTAAGACTTCTGCTACAACTAGGTATGCAGAGAGAAAACCTGGTCTTGATAAGAGTCAGGGCTGCTGACACTGCATAATTTTATATTATCCATTGATGTCTATGTACAAAAAGAAGTATAAAAGGCCTTCAGAACAATAGGAGATGGGGCAGTCACTGGACTGGTTTCCCCAGGGTCTTTACTCTACTTTCTGGCTGAATTCCCATTGGGAGCGAGGAGGCTCACCAAGTCTACTTACTTGTCCCAGCTTTTAAGTTACGTGAGAGAGAGAGAGCCCAAGGCGGGGCACTCTCCCATATTCAAATGTGCGCTTGTGGCCGAATGCAGATTGTGCAAATCTCTCATCCTGAGATTTTATTGACTTTCCCCATAAACCAAGTTATTCAGCCTCTTTTCTCCACTAAATTTTCCTACTACACTATTTCTTCCTAATCAAAACTTATATTTTTAAGTAAATAAGCTTTCCTCGCCTATGCCATTCACCCTTCTAATTTCCCTGTATCCACCGGGGCTGGACCCTGGCAGGTGGGATTTCTCTCAAGATGCCACAACGGAAAAGGGCCTCATCTCACGTTGAGAGGAGAATCTCCTGTTTTTTCTTGACTTGCAGCAGGAAACTTGAGGTTCCACTTGAGTTAAGATGGGGACCTCAGGGACCCGCTCATGTTGCCTCAGGGAAGTCCAGTCTCCATGTGAGTTGCGAGGGGCCTCTCAGGATTCCTCTCCAGTCACTGTCCGGTCCATGGTCCTCATCTGGAGTTCAGGCCGGAATCTCAGGCTTCCTCTCCAGTGTGCCATTGATCTCAGGGTTCCTCTGGAGTTTCCACAGGGGAGTCAGGCCTCATCTGTTGAGACATGCAAGTCTGTTTTCCTCTTGAGTTGGAAAAGCAGTGTCAGGCTTCCTGTCAAGTTGACGTAGAGATCAGTGGCTTTCTCTGGAGGTGCCACAGTGCTCTCACACTTGCCATTGTGTTTGGAGTCGATCCTCAGGGTGATCATCGAGTCAGTGCAGGGAAATCAGGTGTATCTGGAGTGGACTGGGACATCGGGGTCTTTTGGAATGGTGGCATGATCCCTGGAGTTCCTCTCGAGGATCAAGTTGAGATCGCCTCCTCTTGAGGTGTGACGGGAACACTGGGATTCCTTTCCTGACAAAGCAGGGAAATGGACCCTCATCTTGAGATGAGGAGGGAAACCCGGGGCTCTTCCTGAGTTGTGGCCAGACCCTCGGTGTTCCTCTCGAGTGGAGATGGGTATGTCTTGGAACTTCTTGAGTTGCCTCCAGGGTGTCAAGAAGCTTTTCAAGGCTCAAGAGAGAAGGTGCATTTTCTCTCAAGACTCTGCAGTGGAAAAGGGCCTCATCTCGCCTGGAGGGGAGAATCTCCTGGTTTATCTCGAGTTGTGGCATTAAACCTGGGGTTCCTCTCAAGTTATGACAGGGACCTCAGGGACCCACTCGTGTTACCTCAGAAAAGTCCAGTCTCCATGCGAGTTGTGAGGGGCCTTTTGGGATTCCTCTGCAATTGCTGCTGGGGATGTGGTCCTCATCTGGAGTTGAGGCTGGAACCTCAGGATTCCTCTCCTGTGCTGACATGGATCTCAGGGTTCCTCTGGAGTTTCTACAGGGGAGTCAGGCCTTATCTCATGTGGAGACACACAAGTCTGCTTTCCTCTCTAGCTGGGAAAGCAGTTTCAGGCTTCCTGTCGAGTTAACATAGAGACTGGGGCTTTCTCTTGAGGTGCCAGAGGGCTGCCACATGTGCCATCAGGTTGTAAGTTGATCCTTGGGGTGACAGTCGAGTCAGTGCAGGGTATCAAGTGTATCTGAAGTGGATTTGGACATCAGGTTTGAAGTCCAGCCCAGTGGATCCAGGAAAATCGAAGGGGAGATGGAATTGGCCTCTAAGAAAAAATTATTTAGTTAGAAATATAAAGATTAGGATATAATAATATAGTCGGAGATTTAGTGAAGAAAAGTGACTGAATAACTTGGATTATGCAGAGAACTAATAAAACCCCGAGACAAGAGGTTTGCACCATCTTCATAGGCCATCAGCTCCCGCTTGAATAGTGGACAGTGCCTCGCCATGGGTTCCCTCTCACATGGGTCTTAGAAGCTAGGGCAAGTATGTAGACATGGTGATCTTCCACGCCCCAGGTGGGAATTCAGCCTGACAAGGAGATGGAGGGTGAGGGAGAAAGAGAGAGAGTCGACACAGGGGAAACCAGACTTTCCAGTGACTGGCCCATCTTTTATCATCCAGAAAGACTTTTTATTCTTTTGGTTGTACATAGATATCAATGGGCAATACAAACTTATTCAGCGTCAGCAGCCCTGACTCTTATCAACTTCAGTCTTTCTCTCTCCATACCCAGATGTATACAGAAGTCTTAGGTGATTTACATCATCTTCTGGCCAGGTGGCCAATTAACACTTTATGGCCCTTTTCTGATAAAGGTCTGTCAACCAGAAAACTTATTTTCCTTAATAGTGTTGTTCTTCCCAATGTCTGGTGCCACTCTCAGAAAGCACTAAAGTTACATTCTTAGATAGCAAGACACAAAAATGTATAACAAGGAAAGAGGAGTAGAGTGATTTATAAGAAAGAGAAAATTTATTAACTCAAAAGTCTAGTGTTGCTAACATTAAAACTACTATATTCCTTTTTCTATATCCCAATTACATTGATTAATATCCTTCAGGTGCCTAAAAGATAAAGAATATGGAGGCCTGGCAGCAGTCATTGACTCAACACTGAATCCCATCACCAGTATAATTTCTAGCTTTTTAGAAAAGACTTTATATCTTTAAGAGGCTTTAAGCTGCATGCCTCTTTGGTTGGGGTGGGGGGTGGGGGGACTGTAAACAGTTCACAAGTTGTAAAAGTCTGGGAGAACCAGTCAGGCAAGTTAGAGAGCCATCAGAGGAATTTGAGCTGAGACTCTTTTCATATGCAGGAGACCCATTGCAACTCTAAGTTAACTTTTTCCAGAGAAAGGTGGTTGGGCATAGCCCCCTATAATGTTAGAAGAGTATAGTATAGCAGACAGTAAACAGACATATTTTGGTTTCGGGGTAGATGCTCAGGCAGAGGACCCCTTGAGACCTGACTTGCCTTGCCCCATCAGGTCTCTCCACATGACCTTGTCCGGGGTGGGATCTCCCATGCTGGCTCTCAGCATCTCCCCCTTTTTTATTTCTTAAGACAGCCAGATGTAGTTCAGTTGTGAGCTTCTGAGTGCTCTGTCAAATAATCCTGACAATACAAGGAAAAATGTTTATGAGTAGTAAAATGAGAGCACCCACAGAAGCACAGCCAAAAAAAGTAGACAGAATGTTCTTCCCCAAAATAAGGTTAGAGAAGGTGTGGAAAAAATCATTAGCTGCTCCTGTGGCAGTAAAATCCAATCGGGAGTGTTCCATGGCCTGTATCTGATTATGAAGTTTCCCTAAATCTAAACCAATATCTGAGCTGTTCCAAACACCTAAAATATGATTTTTCAACATATTGGTCAGTATGTACTTGTTGAGTCAACGATATTGCTGCCACAGTAACAGTAATAGTAACAGTAACAGTAGCAGTAACAGTAATAATTGTTGTTATTAAAGCTGAATTCCCTAAGATTAGTAAGCCCACAAATCATTTTGATCATATTAAATCTCATAGTTGTTTTAACACAGCAAGACCATAATTATCATACCAGTAAGTAGTTACAGTTACAGGCACTATAATATAGGGTGGACATTTTAACACCACAAAGGAACAAACATTATATTGAGGAGTTAAGCAAAATGAAAGCATACATTGTTCACAAGACACTAAATTAGGTCCATTTGTACATTAAGTTTTCTGGAATATTGGTGAAAAGAAAAATGTAAGGAGAGGGTAGACAAGCCAAAACAGAATAAATAGAATTATTTTCTGTTTGGGGTTCACGCTTCAGCAGCTCTGTCAGTCCCGCTGGGATCTCGATGTTTATTTTGCCTCTCCTGCGGCACACTGGGTCCCATAAGTGAGGCTGGCCCCACCCACGGTTCCTGGTGCATGGCTGTTTTGTGCATCGTCAGTGGCAGAAGAGTTCCCTTTGTTTTTTTTTTTTTGTCATGGCAGTGGAGGAACCAGGTGGCTGGGGGACTGTGACATGACGAATCAGCCTGTCCAGGAACCAAATTAGCGAATCTGCTTCCTGTGGAAAAAATACAAGCACATCCTTGACTGCCAGTTAATAATGCATCAGGAACTTTCCATTGTCTGGAGAGGAGGTCCTTCCTCTTTACCAATGGCTTTGCATTTTGTTGTTCCAGATGAATCAGCATTTAAATTATTTATTACAAAAAGCATGTTGTCAAATCTTATTGGGGAAACTATATGTATTTATATATGGCAATAAGTATAAACTTATTGACATATAATATATATATATATAAATCAATATACTTGAATTAATCTTTATAATTAACATATTAATTAATATATATTGTAGCAATACAACATGCACACAACTAACACCAACCAACAAAAACCAATGCACTGTAATAATATATGTCACACACACAATATAATTATACAGTATATATAATATATGTTATCACAGCACACCAATCTATACCAATCAGTATCAGCCACATACATACTATATTACTGCAATAAATATACTTTTACAGTATATATTTAATATATATAATATACATATTAATTCATATATGAATTAATTAAGTATAGATTTATAAATATTATTAGGTATATCTTTATTATATTTTATTTATACCTATACTGATTTAGGCAAACTGTAATTAGGCAAATATATTTATATTATGTATTTATAATAATATATAAAGTACTGTTAACTGTACCACCTATTGATACCTAAGAAATTGAAAATCCCTTTTCCAAGCAACTCCTTTTTGAGACAGCACGTCCCTCTCCCATAGAGTAAAGGGGAGTGAAGGAACTACATAGAGTTAGGAAAATTTCACAGGTATCTTCAAACTGCCAATTTAATATTTTTGCGTTTTTAACTACTGTGGGGGCTTGAGGGCAAATGAAACAAAATTTGACTCCTGAAGTCTATCAGGGCAACTTGCCAGTCATCACTATTTTGTAAAAGACTTGCATTTGCTCCTCATTGAATGGAATTAATATATCTGCTACTTCTTTTCTGAAAAGTTCCACACTTCTTTTTCTTCCTTTTAAAATTAATTGTGCCACCAAGCTGGGATAAGATGAAACTATTTTTCTTGGGGTCACTGGTAGATGGAACAAATGGGCCTTCTTGTCACAAGCATCCTGTAGGTGTATGTTCTGTGGCAAGAATAATTTAATCTCATCTTTTGGCAATATTACTCCTAATTAACTGATCATTTTAAGCCTCATCCACTTTAACAAGAGCCAACTCTGTTTCATTAGTCAACTTTCTCTTAGAACTGGGATTAGGATTGTGTTTTAAGCAATCAAACAAAAGGCTTTAAATCTGCAGTAGTCAGTTTTAACTGTGGGCATATCCAATTAATATTCCCGTCTGGTCAAGGCTATGGTTTTTCCTGTGGTCATGTGTGGATGTGAGAGTTGGACTGTGAAGAAGGCTGAGCACAGAAGAATTGATGCTTTTGAACTGTGGTTTTGGAGAAGACTCTTGAGAGTCCCTTTGACTGCAAAGAGATCCAACCAGTCCATTCTGAAGGAGATCAACCATGGGATTTCTTTGGAAGGAATGATGCTAAAGCTGAAGTTCCAGTACTTTGGCCACCTTATGCGAAGTGTTGACTCATTGGAAAAGACCCTGATGCTGGGAGGGTTGGAGGCAGGAGGAGAAGGGGACGACTGAGGATGAGATTGCTGTATAGCATCATGGACTCAATGGACGTGAGTCTGAGTGAACTCTGGGAGTTGGTGATGGACAGGAGGCCTGGCGTACTTCGATTCATGGGGTCGCAGAGTCGGACACGACTGAGTGACTGAACTGAACTGAATAATTTTTGGAAATCATTTAAACTTAGTAAACAATCTCTCCACGGCTTCAAAGGGACATTATCAGTTTCCAAAACTTTTGGCAGACCTAAATATGAGAAGCAAATAAAGAAGTGTTGCACAATATCTTTATAAGCTTCTCCAGTTATCCTTCCATAACCCAAATCTGGTCTATAGCTTTTTAGATGACAAGCAACTATCTAATCTTTGCTTGAATACTTCCAGCAATGGGGAACCCACTACTCTCCAAGGTTTTAAACTGTTCATTACCTTTTCCTCTACAGCATTCCCAGCCCTCATATCACTTTCTCTAATCCCACCAGCTCATTTTCAGTAGTATGTGTTGGCCAGGAGCTGGGCCAGTCTTTCCCAGCAAAGCCAAAAATATCTGTTCTAGTGTCTAACAGCCCTGACATTTTATATCCTTGAATTAAAATATTCTTTAAAGGCCTAGAAGCTGTAACTCCCTATACCCAAAAAGTTAGATCACTAGATCCAAATCTTCTGGGGCCCCTAGTTTGAGAAGTCAAGGTTTTTCTTGTCTAATAAGGCAAAAGCAAAATCTGTGTTATTCTTTAATCTTTATTAATTTGCACAGTTTTAGTAGGTGGCAAGACCAAAACTTTATTTTTTTTTTTCAGTATAATCAGAATCTACTACACCAGACACCACCGAAATTCCTTGAAAAGAAAGCAAGCTATGCCCCAGCACAAGTCCTACAATGACCTCAGGCAGGGGGTCAGCCACTCCCATTGGAATCAGAGTATCCAGCATGTCAGGGATTAATATTGTTGCAGTGGTGGAGCTGAGGTCCAGACCTAAGCTACCTGGGGTTGATTGGCATTGTCTCTATTTAGCAGGACATTGCTGGGAAAAATGTTCTATTTGGCCATAAGAGAAACCTTTTTTATTTGTAGAATCTGTTTTATTATGATTATTTTTCTTCCATTTTTTGCTCTCTAGCTTTATTTGTTGTTGTTGTTGTTGTTTGGGTGAAGCCCCCCTTGAGGGGGTGTTATGCAAGCAGCAGGTTCTGTTTTAAAAGCTGCTTTGTTTAAAAATATTTCCCTATCTTTTTCAAACTTAAGCAATGTTCTCGGAGGTTTTGGATGCAAAGTGGGGAGTTCTTAAGCCCTGGGGAGGTGCAAGCAGAGGTGGGGTGGTCGCCTTAAATCAGAAAGTGTTGGATAAAGTTTTAAAGGTTTGTGTAGAAGGGGAGGGGGCTCTCCAGGGCTCCCGGCCATAGCATCCTGTAAACCCTCTCCTTCCTCGGGAGGTAGAGCACAGTATCCCTCCTTTTCTTCATCAATTGCAGAAAATATGATCTGAGTAGAAGGTGGAGACCCACTACCATCTACCGCTATTGCCCCTCCCATAGGCCATCAAACAGCCTCTTGACAGGGGTCCAGAACATTTCTAATCATATTCCACAGAGCAAAAGCATTTACAAGCCCATGCAAAGTATAAGAGGGTTTTAGCTGTTTTGATAGCTTCACCCAAGTATCTAAATTAACAGTGCCCTTTTCTGGAAACCAAGGATATTGCTCTTATACAAATTTTAAAAAGAATTGAACACTAGCCTTTTTAACTTTAATTTCTCTTTTGTCTAACAGTTGCAAAATTAGTTCTATAAAGAGTTGTCAGTCTCTTAACTCATTGTTATCCGTGTCAGAAAATTAAGATTTATAGAAAAGTCTGCCTTGTCAAGGGATTTACCTTAGCCAAGGGGGATTTTCTTTTCAACCCATAAAAGTCTGCCTTGTCAAGGTTTCTACCCTTGCCAAAAGGGGTTTCATTCAACCCATCTACCCTTCATTAAGTGGGTGGGGGGTTCTTTCAACCTGTCAGTTTATTTCAAACTTTAAACACTTCCCACTCTTTATAAATGGAACTATCTTATGCAGGGGGGGGGGGTCCTAGGAACCCGAGTGGTGTCCTATCCATCCCAAATTACTGAGCAATTCTGAGACCTACATTGAATAGCCTGTTCCGGGCGCCACTTGCTGGCGTCCAGCCCCAATGGATCCAGGGAATTCGAAGGGGAGACAGAGTTGGCGTCTTAAAAAAAAATATTTAATTAGAAATATAAAGATTAGGGTAGTATAGTATAGTAGGAAAATTAGAAGAGAAAGAGGTTGAATAACTTGGGTTAGGTGGAGAGCTAATAAAACCCCGAGACAAGAGGTTTGCACCATCTACATAGGCCACAAGCACCCACATGAATAGTGGAGGGTGTCCCGCCTTGGGCTCCCTCTCGTATGGTTCTTAGAAGCCAGGGCAAGTAAGTAGACATGGTGGGCCTCCATGCTCCAGATTGGAATTCAGCCTGAAAAAGGAGAGGGAGGGAGAGGGAGAAAGAGAGAGTCGACACAGGTGAAACCAGACTTTCCAGTGACTGGCCCATCTAATATTGTCCGGAAAAGCTCTTAATACTTTTGGTTGTATATAGAGATCAATGGATAATACAAACTTATGCAGCATCAGCAGCCCTGACTCTTATCGAGATGAGGCTTTTTTTCTGCAAACCTAGCTGTATACACAAGTCTTAGGTGATTCACATCATCTTCTGGTCAGAAGGCCAATTAACATTTTACAGTCCTTTTCTGATAAGGGTCTGTCAACCAGAAAACTTATTTGTCCTAATAGTATTGTTCTTCCCTAAGTCTGGTGCCACCTTCAGAAAGCATTGAATAAATTACATTGTTACATAGCAAGGACACAATACTTTACAACAAGGTAAAAGGAGTACTGTGATTTATAACAAAGAGAAAATTCATTTGTTAGACTTCACTCAAAAGTCTAGTGTTGCTAACATTAAAACTACTATATTCCTTTTTCTATATCCCAACTACATTGATTAATATCTTTCACGTGCCTAAAAGATAAAGAATATGGAGGCCTGGCAGCAGTCATTGACTCAACAGTGGAACCCATCACCAATATAATTTCTTGCTTTTTAGAAAAGGCTCTATACCTTTAAGATGCTTTAAGCTGCATGCTCTCATGGTTGGAGGGCTGTAAACAATTCACAAGTTGTAAAAGTCCGGGCGAACATGTCAGACAAGTTAGAGAGCCATCAGAGGGATCTGAGCTGAGAAACTCTTCATATGCAGGAGACCAGTTGGAGCTCTAACTTAACTTTTTCCAGAGAAAGGTGGTTGGGGATAGTCTGTTGTAATATCAGAAGGGTATAGTATAGCAGACAGTAAATGGACAGATTTTGGTTTCAGGGTAGATGCTAAGGCAGAGGACCCCTTGAGACCTGACTCGCTTTGCCCCATCAGGTCTCTTCGCATGACCTTGTCCTGGGTGGGATCTCCTGTACTGGCTCCCGGCAATCAGGGTATATTGGAGGTGGCACGACCCCTGGCATTCCTCTCGACTTTTAAGTTGAGACCACCTCCTTTTGAGGTGTGACAGGAACACTGGGACTCCTTTCTCAACAAAGCAGGGAAATGGACCCTCATCACGAGATGATGATGGAAAACCAGGGCTCTTCTTGAGTTGTGGCAGGACACTCGCTATTCCTATCAAGTAGAGACAGGTATGTTGAGGAACTTCTTTAGTTACATCAAGGGTGTCAAGGACCCTTTCGAGGCTGAAGAGCGAAGGTGGGATTTCTCTCAAGATGCCACCACAGAAAAGGGCCTCATCTCATGTTGAGGGGAGAATCACCTGGTTTATCTCGAGCTGCGGCAGAAACTTGAGGTTTTTCTCGAGTTATGATAGGAACCTCAGTGACAAGCTCGTGATGCCTCAGAAAAGTCCAGACTATATGCAATTAGTGAGAGGCTTCTCGGGATTCATCTCCAGTCACTGCTGCAACCTAGGCCCTCATCTGGAGCTGAGGCCAGAACCTCAGGGTTCCTCTCCAGTGCTGACATGAATCTCGAGTTTCCTATGGAATGTCAACAGGGGAGTCAGTCTCATCTCATGTTGAGACATGGAAGTCCGCTTTCCTGTCGAGCTGTCACAGGAGTGTCAGAATTCCAGTTGAGTTGACATATGGGTCTGTGGCTTATGTCGAGGAGGAACAAGGCTGTCACACTTGCTATCATGTTTTGAGTTGATACTCAGGGTAAGAATCAAGTTAGTGAAGGGTATTCAGGTGTATCTTGAGTGGATTGGGACATTGGGGTCTTTTGGAATGGTGGCACGATCCCTGGCATTCCTCTCGACTTTCAAGTTGAGAACGTCTCCTCTTGATTTGCGACGAGAAAGCCAGAATTCCTTTCCCGATGAAGCAGGGAAATGGTCTCTCATCTCAAGATGAGGAGGGGAAAACAGGGCTCTTGTCGACTTGTGGTGGGTCCCTTGGTGTTCTTTTCGAGTGGAGACGGGTATGTCGGGGGACTTCTTCAGATGCCTCAAGGGTGTCAAGGACCCTTTTGAGGCTCAAGAGGGAAGGTGAGATTTCCCTCGAGACCCTGGAGCAGAAAAGGACTTCATCTCGCGTTGAGGGGAGAATCTCCTGGTTTTTCTCGAGTTGCGGCAGGAAAATTGGTGGTCCTCTCTAGTTAAAATGGGGACCTCAGGGACCCGCCTGTGTGAACTCAGGAAAGTCCAGTCTCCATGTGAGTTGCTAGGAGACTCTCGGGATTCCACTGCAGTCACTGGTGGTTCTGAGGTCCTTATCTGGAGTTGTGGCCACTACCTCAGGATTCCTCTCCAGTCCTGATATGGATCTAGGGGTTCCTCTGGAGTTTCCACAGGGGAGTCAGGCATTGGCTCGTGTGGAGACATGCAAGTCCGTTCTCCTCTCAAGCTGGAAAAGCAGTGCCAGGCTTCCTGTCTAGTTGACATGTAGATTGGTGACTTTGTCTTGAGGTGCCACAGGGCTGTCACACCTGTCATTGTGTTTTGTGTCGATCCTCGGGGTGACTGTCAAGTCAGTGCAGCAGAGTCAGGTTAATCTGGAGTGGATTGGGCCATCGGGGTCTTTTTGAATGGTGGCAAGAGCCCTGGAGTTCCTCTCGAGTGGCAAGTTTAGACCGCCTTCACTTGAGATGAGACAGGAATGAGGGGATTCCTTTCCTGACGGAGAGGGAAATGGACACTCATTTCGAGATGAGCTGGGAACACCAGGGCTGTTCTTGAGTTGAGGCTGGAACTTCGGTGTTCCTCTCGAGTGAAGATGGGGATGTCGGGGAACTTCTTGAGTTGCCTCAAGGGCGTCAAGGACCCTTTCAAAGCTCAAGAGGGAAACTGGGATTTCCCTCGAGACGCCACAGTGGAAAAGGGCCTCATCTCACGTTGAGGGGGAGAGTCAGGTTTTTCTCAAGTGGCAGCAGGAAACTTGTTGTTCGTCTCAAGTTAAGATGAGGACCTCTGGGACCCAATCGTGTGGTCTCAGGAAAGCCCAGTCTCTATGCCAGTTGCGAAGGGCCTCTTGAGATTCCTCTGCAGTCACTGCTGGGGCCGAGGTCCTCCTCTGAAGTTGAGGCCAGAACCTCAGGGTTCCTATCCACTGCTGACATGTCTCAGGGTTCCTCTGGAGTTTCCATAGGGGAGTCAGGCCTCATCTCCTGTGCAGACATGGAAGTCTGCTCTCCTCTTGAGCTGGAAAATCAGTGTCAGGATTTCTGTCGAGTTGACATAGGGAAAAGGGGCTTTCTCTCGAGGTGCCACAGGGCTGTCACACTTGCCATCATGTTTAGAGTTGATCCTCGGGGTGACCGTTGAGTCAGTGTGGGGTAGTCAGGTGTATCTGGAGTGGATTAAGACATCAGGGTCTTTTGGAATGGTGGCACAACCCCTGGAATTCCTCTCAAGGGTCAAGTTGAGACCGTCTTGTCCTTTCCCAATGAAGCAGGTAAATGGCCCCTCATCTCGAGATGAGGAGGGAAAACTGAGGCTTTTCTTGAGTTGTGGCAGGACCCTAGGTGTTCCTCTCAAGTGGAAACGGTATGTCGGGGAACTTCTTGAGTGTCCTCAAGGGTGTCAAGGATGCTTTCAAGGCTCAAGAGGGAAGGTGGTGTTTCTCTCGAGATGCCACAGTGGAACAAGGCCTCATCTCATGTGGAAGGGAGAATCTCCTGATTTTTCTTGAGTTGCAGCAGGAAACTGGGGTTCCTCTCGAGTTAAGCCGAGGACCTCAGCGAACTGCTCATGTAGCCTCAGGAAAGTCCAGTCTCCATGCAAGTTGCAAGGGACCTCTCAGGATTCCTCTGCAGTCACTGTTGGGGCAGATGTCCTCATGTGGAGTTGAGGCCAGAAAATCAGGTTTCTTCTCCAGTGCTGATATGGATCTCAGGGTTCCTCTGGAGTTTCCACAGTGAAGTCAGACCATGTCTCATATGGAGACATGCAAGTCCGCTCACCTCTAGAGCTGGAAAAGCAGTGTCAGGCTTCCTGTCAAGCTGACATAGGGACTGGTGGTTTTATCTAGAGATGCCACAGGGCTGTCACACCTGCCATCGTGTTTTGAGTCGATCCTCGGGGTGACCATCAAGTCAGTGCAGGGGAGTCAGGTGTATCTGGAGTGGAGTGGGACATTGTTGTCGGGTCCAGCCCTGGTGGATCCAGGGTGATTCGAAGGGGAGACAGATAGGAGAGGAAAAAGCTTTTTTATTTAGAAACATAACATTAGGGGATAATACTATAGTAGGAAAATTTAGGTGGAGAAATGAGGCTGAATAACTTGGTTTACTTGGAAAGCCAATAAAGTTCCAAGACAAGGAATTGCCCCATCTATGTTAGGTCACCGGCGTTCTCTTGAATATCAGGATGTGGCCCACCTTGGGCTTCATCTCGCGTGGATCTTAGCAGCCAGGACTAGTAAGTAGACATGTCGAGCTTCCACGCTCCAGATAGGAATTCAGCCAGAAACTAGAGTAAAGAGGAGACACGGGGAAAACCAGTACAGCAAGTGGCCCCAGCCCTTATTGTTCAGAAGACCTTTTATACCTTTTTGATTGTACATAGAGATCAAGGGATAATACAAAATTATGCAGTGTTAGTAGCCCAGACTTTTATCAAAACCAGGCTTTTCTCTCTGCATACCTAGTATACACAAGCCTTAGGTGATTTAAATCATCTTCAAGCCAAAAGGCCAATTAACATTTTGCAGCTCTTTTTTGTTGAGGGTTGTTAACCAGAAGACTTATTTGCATTGTTCTTCCCAAAGTCTGGTGCCTTTCTCAGAAAGCACTAAATAAAGTTACAGTCTTACATAGCAAGGACACAGCAATTTATAACAAGTAAAAGGAGTACAGTGATTTATAAAAAAAGAAAAGTAACTCAAAAATATAGTGTTGCTAACATCAAAACTACTATATATCTTTTTCCATATCCCTTTCACATTGATTAACATCCTCCCAGGTGCCTAAAAGAAAAAGAATAAGGAGGTCTGGCAAGAATCATTGAGTCAACAGTGAAATCCTGTCACCAATGTGATTTTTACCTCTTTAGAAAAGGCTCTGTATCTGTAAGATGCTTTAAGCTTTGTACCTCTCGTGGTTGGGGGCTGTAAGCAATTCACAAGGTGTAAAAGGTTCAGGGGAAACTGTTAGGCAAGTTAGAGCATTATCAGAGGAGGTTTAAATGAAACATCCTTTTCAAGTGAAGAACACTAAAGCCCTGAGTTTACTTTTTCCAGAGAATGTCAGAAGAGTGGAAAATTAGAATAAGTCAGGCAGATTTTAATTTTGGGGGTACAGGCTCAAGAAATACCAGGGGGAAACCCTGAGACCAGAATTGCCCTTGCCCATAGGGTCTCTGCCACATGATCTTGTCAAGGGTGGGATTCCTGATGCTGGCTCCCGACATATCAGGGACTTATGGTTTGGTGGCACATCCCCTGGAGTTCATCTCGAGGGTCAAATTGAGACCACCTCCTCTTGAGGTGTGACAGGAATGAAGGGATTCTTTTCCTGACGAAGCAGGGAAATGGAACATCATCTTAAAATAAGGAGAGAAACCTGGGGCTCTTCTTGAATTGTGGTGGAACCCTTGGTGTTCCCCTCGAGTGAGACGGGTACTTTGGATAAAAGTTTGAGTGGCCTCAAGGGTGTCAAGGACCCTTTCGAGGCTCAAGAGGGAAGGTGGGATTTCTCTCGAGACACCTGAGCAAAAAATGGCCTCAGTTCATGTGGAGGGGATAATCTCCTCTTTTTCTTGAGTTGTTGCAGGAAACTTGGGGTTCTTCTCGAGTTATGACGGGGACCTCAGGGACCCACGTGTGTGGGCTCAGGAAAGTCCAGTCTCCATACGAGTTCAGAAGGGCATATTGGGATTCCTCCTCAGTCGCTGCCAGGGCCGAGATCCTCATCTGGAGTTCAGGTGGGAACCTAAGGGTTCATCTCCAGTGTTGACATCAATCTCGGGGTTCCTCTGGAGTTTCCACAGGGGAGTCAGGCCTCGTCTCATGTAGAGACATAAAATTCCGATCTCCTTTCAAGCTGGAAATGCAGTATCAGGCTTCCTGTTGAGTTGACATAGAAATCGGTGTCTTTCTCTCGAGGTGCCACAGAGCTGTCACAACTGCCATTGTGTTTGGAGTCGATCCTCGGGGTGACCATCGAGTCAATGCAGGGGAGTCAGGTGTATCTGGAGTGGATTGGGACATCAGGGTCTTTTGGAATGGTGGCACAACCCCTGGAGTTCCTCTCGAGGATCAAGTTGAGACTGCCTCCTCTTGAGTTGTGGCGGGAATGCTGGGATTCCTTTCCTGACAAAGCAGGGAAATGGACCCTCATCTCGATATAAGGAGGGAATCCCCAGGGCTCTTCTTGAGTTGTGGCGGGACCCTTGGTGTTCCTCTCGAATTGAGACAGGGATATCGGGGAACTTCTTGAGTGGCCTCAAGGTTGTCAAGGACTCTTTCGAGGCTCAAGAGGGAAGATGGGATTTTTCTCGAGACGCCGCAGCAGAAAAGGGCCTCATCTCGGGTGGAGGGGAGAATCTCCTGGTTTTTCTAAAGTTACTGCAGGAAATGTGGGGTTCCTATTGGGTTATGATAGGGACCTCAGGGAACCACTCATGTGGCCTCAGGAAAGTGAAGCTTCCATGCGAGTTGCAAGGGGCCTCTATGGATTTCTCTGCAGTCAATGCTGTGGCTGAGGTCCTCATCTGGATTTCAGGCCAGAACCTCAGGGTTCCTCTCCAGTGATGACATGGATCTCGCAGACCCTTGGAGTTTCCACAGGGGAAGCAGGCCTCGTATCGTGTGGAGTAATGCAAGTTCACTCTCCTCTTGAGCTGAAAAAGCAATATCAGGCTTCCTGTCGAGTTGCCATAGGGATCGGTGGCTTTCTCTTGAGGGGCCACAGGGCTGGCCACCTGCCATCGTGTTTGGATCGGTTGTCTGGGTGACTGTTGAGTCAGTGCAGGGGATTCAGGTGTATCTGGAGTGAATTTGGACACCGGGGTCTTTTGGAATGGTGGCATGACCCTCCTCGAGTTCCTCTCGAGGGTCAGGTAGAGACCGCCTCCTCTTGAGGTGCGATGGGAACGACGGGATTCCTTTCCTGACGAAGCAGGGAAATGGACCCTCATCTCGAGATGAGGAGGGAAACCTGGGGCTCTTCTTGAGTTGTGGCGAGACCGTGGGTGTTCCTCTCGAGTGGAGATGGGTATGTTGGGGAACTTCTTGAGTGGCCTCAAGGGTGTCAAGGATCCTTTCGTGACTAAGAGGGAAGGTTGGATTTCTCTTGCGACGCTGAAGCAGAAAAGGGCATCATCACCCATGGAGGGGAGAATCTCCTGGTTTTTCTCGAGTTTTGGCAGGAAACTTGGGATTCCTCTCGAGTTACGACGGGGACCTCAGAGAACCGCTCGTGTGGCCTCAGGAATGTCCAGTTTCCATGCGAGTTGCGAGGGACCTCTCGAGATTCCTCTGCAGTCACTGCCGGGGCCGAGGTCCTCATCTGGAGTTCAGGCAGAACCTCAGGTTTTCTCTCCAGTGTTGACATGGATCTCGGGGTTCCTCTGGAGTTTCCACAAGGGACTCAGGCCTCATCTCATGTGGAGACATGCAGGTCCGCTCTTTTCTCAAGATGGAAAAGCACTGTCAGGCTTCCTGTCGAGTTGACATAGGGATTGGTGGCTTTCTCTTGAGGTGCCACAGGACTGTCACACCTGCCATCGTGTTTGGAGTCGATCCTTGGAGTGACCGTCGAGTCAGGGCAGGGGATTCAGGTGTATCTGGAGTGGATGGTACATAGGGGTCTTTGGGAATGGTGGCACAACCCCTGGAGTTCCTCTCGAGTGTCAAGTTGAGACCACCTCCTCTTGAGGTGTGACAGGAACGCCGGATCCTTTTCCCGCCAAGGCCAGGAAATGGACCCTAATCTTGAGATGAGGAGGGAGACTCGGGGCTCTTCTTGAGTTGTGCTGGGACCCTCGGTGTTCTCCTGAAGTAGGCTTGGGTATGACGGGGAACTTCTTGAGTGGCCTCAATAGTGTCAAGGACCCTTTAGAGGCTCAAGAGGGAAGGTGGGAATTTGCTCGAGATGCCGCCCCGAATAGGGCCTCATCTTGCATGGAGGGGAGAATCTTCTGGTTTTTCTCCAGTTGTGGCAGGACACTTGTGGTTCTTCTCAAGTCATGACAGGGCCCACACAGAACCAATCATGTGGCCTCAGGAAGGTCCAGTTTCCATGCGAGTTGGGAGGGGCCACTCGGGATTCCTCTGCAGTTGCTGCCGGGGCTGAGATCCTCATCTGGAGTTCAGGCTGGAACCTCAGTGTTCCTCTCCAGTGCTGACATGGATCTCGGGGTTCCTCTGGAGTTTCCACAGGGGACTCATGCCTCATCTTGTGTACAGACATGCAAGTCTGCACTCCTCTTGGGATGGAAATGCAGTGGCAGGCTTCCTGTCCTGGAGAGGAACCTTCCTCTCCAGTTCTGACATGGATTTCGGGGTTCCTCTGGAGTTTTCACGGGGATTCTGGCCTCCTCTCGTGTGGAGACATGCAAGTCCACTCTCCTCTCGAGCTGGAAAAGCATTGTGATGCTTTCTGTCTAGTTGACATAGGGATCAGTGGTTTTCTGTCGAGTGCTACAGAGCTGTCACACCTGCCATCCGTTTTGAGTTGATCCTCGGGGTGACTGTCGAGTCAGTGCAGAGGAGTCAGGTATATCTGGAGTGGATTGGGACATAGGGGTCTTTTGGAATGGTGGCACGATCCCTGGAGTTCCTCTCGAGGGTTGAGTAGAGACCACCTCCTCTTGAGGGCAACGGGAAGGCCAGGATTTCTTTCCAGACGAAGCAGGGAAATGGAACCTCATCTTAAGATGAGGAGGGAATCCCGGGGCTCTTCTTGAGTTGTGGTGGGACCCTTGGTGTTCCTTTCGAGTGGAGACGGATAAGTCTGGGAACTTCTTGAGTGGCCTCAACGTTGTCAAGGACCCTTTCAAGGCTCAAGAGGGAAGGTGGGATTTCTCTCGAGACACTGCATCAGAAAAGGTCCTCATCTTGTGTGGAGGGGAGAGTCTCCTGGTTTTTCTCGAGTTGCAGCAAGAAATGGGGTTCCTCTCGACTTACTATGGGGACCTCAGCGACCCACTAGTATGGCCTCAGGAAATTCCAGTTTCCATGGGAGTTGCAATGGGCCTCTTCGGATTCCTCTTCAGTCGCTGCCAGGGCCGAGGTCCTCATCTGGATCTCAGGCTGGAACCTCAGGGTTCATTTCCAGTGCTGACATGGATCTTTGGGTTCCTCTGGAGTTTTCATGGGGACTCTGGCCTTGTCTCGTGTGGAGACAGGGAAGTCTGTTTTCTCGAGCTGGCAAAGCAATATCAGGCTTCCTGGCGAGTTGACATAGGGATCGGTGGCTTCCTCTCGAGGTGCCATAGGGCTGCCACACCTGCCATTATGTTTGGAATCGGTCCTCTGGGTGGCCATCGAGTCAGTGCAGAGGAGTCAGGTGTATCTGGAGTGAATTTGGACACCGGGGTCTTTTGGAATGGTGGCACGATCCCTGGAGTGCCACTCGAGGGTCAAATAGAGACCGCCTCCCCTTGAAGTGCGACGGGAATGCTGGTATTCCTTTCCTGATGAAGCAGGGAAATGGACCCTCATCTCGAGATGAGGAGTGAAACCCGGGGCTCTTCTTGAGTTATGGCTGGACCCTCGGTGTTCCTCTCGAGTGGAGACGGGTATGTCAGGGAACTTCTTGAGTGGCCTCAAGGTTGTCAAGGACTCTTTGGAGGCTGAAGAGGAAAGATGGGATTTCTCTCGACACGCCACAGGAGAAAGGGCCTCATCTCGAGTGGAGCGGAGCACCTCCTGGTTTTTCTCGAGTTGCGGCTTGAAACGTGGGGTTCCTCTTGAATTATGATGATGACCTCAGGGACCCGCTCGTGTGGGCTCAGGAAAGTCCAGTCTCCATGCGAGTTGTGACAGGCCTCTCGGAATTCCTCTCCAGTTGCTGATGGGGCCGAGGTCCTCATGTGGAGTTGAGGCCGGCACCTCAAGATTCCTCTCCAGTGTTGACATGGATCTTGGGGTTCCTCTGGAGGTTCCACAGAGGAGTCAGGTCTCATCTCATGTGGAGACATGCAAGTCCCCTACCCTCACGACCTGGAAAAGCAGTGTCAGGCTTCCTGTCGAGTTGACATAGGGATTAGTGGCTTTCTCTTGAGGTGCTGCAGGGCTGTCACACCTGCCATCATGTTTGGATTCTATCCTTAGAGTGACCGTTGAGTCAGTGCAGAGGAGTCAGGTGTCTCTGGAGTGTTTTGGTTCTAGGGTCCAGCCCTGGTGGATCCAGGGTGATATGAAGTGGATATGGATAGGCGAGGAAAAACTTATTTATTTAGAAATATAAAAATAGATTAGGAAGAAATACTATAGTAGAAAAAATTAGTGGATAAAAGTGGCTGAATAACTTGGTTTACATGGAGAACTAATAAAATTTCTAGACAAGATGTTTGCACCATCTAACTTAGGCCACTGGCATAGTCTTGAATATCAGAGGGTGACCCACCTTGGACTCCCTCTCCCGTGTATCTTAGAAGCCGGGACAAGTAAATAGACATTTGGTGCCTCCACGCCACAGATGGGATTTCAGTCAGAATTAGAGTAAAGAGGAGACATGGGGGAAACCATTCCTTCCAATGACTGAATGACTGGCGCATCCTCTATTATTCAGAAGGCCTTTTATACTTTTGATTGTACAGAGATACCAATGGGTAATACAAAATTATGCAGCATTAGCAGCCCAGATTTTATCAAAACCAGGCGTTTCTCTCTGCAGCAGTTCAGTTCAGTTCAATCCTCAGTTGTGTCCGACTCTGTGACCCCATGAATTGCAGCACGCCAGGCCTCCCTGTCCATCACCAACTCCTGGAGTTCACTCAGACTCACATCCATTGAGTCAGTGTTGCCGTCCAGTCATCTCATCCTCTGTCATCCCCTTTTTCTCCTGCCCCCAATCCCTCCCAGCATCAAAGTCTTTTCCAATAAGTCAACTCTTCGCATGAGGTGGCCAAAGTACTGGAGTTTCAGCTTTACCATCATTCCTTCCAAAGAAATCCCAGGGTTGATCTCCTTCAGAATGGACTGGTTGGATCTCCTTGCAGTCCAAGGGACTCTCAAGAGTCTTCTCCAACACCACAGTTCAAAAGCATCAATTCTTCGGTGCTCAGCCTTCTTCACAGTCCAACTCTCACATCCATACATGACTACTGGAAAAACCATAGCCTTGACTAGACGGACCTTAGTCAGCAAAGTAATATATCTGCTTTTGAATATGCTATCTAGGTTGCTCATAACTTTTCTTCCAAGGAGTAAGCGTCTTTTAATTTCATGGCTGCAGTCACCATCTGCAGTGATTTTGGAGCCCCCTCCAAAATAAATAAATAAATCAATAAATTCTGACACTGTTTCCACTGTTTGCCCATCTATTTCCCATGAAGTGATGGGACCGGATACCATTATCTTCGTTTTCTGAATGTTGAGCTTTAAGCCAACTTATTCACTCTCCTCATTTACTTTTATCAAGAGGCTTTTTCATTCCTCTTCACTTTCTGCCATAATGGTGGTGTCATCTGCATATCTGAGGTTACTGCTATTTCTCCTAGCAATCTTGTTTCCAGCTTGTGTTTCTTCCAGTCCAGGGTTCTCATGATATACTCTGCATAGATTTTAAATAAGCAGGGTGACAATATACAGCCTTGACGTATGCCTTTTCCTATTTGGAACCAGTCTGTTGTTCCATGTCCAGTTCTAACTGTTGCTTTCTGACCTGCATACAGATTTCTCAAGAGGCAGGTCAGGTGGTCTGGTATTCCCATCTCCTCAGAATTTTCCACAGTGTATTGTGATCCACACAGTCAAAGGCTTGGACATAATCAATAAAGCAGAAATAGATGTTTTTCTGGAACTCTCTTGCTTTTTCCATGATCCAGTGGATGTTGGCAATTTGATCTCTGGTTCCTCTGCCTTTTCTAAAACTAGCTTGAACATCAGGAAGTTCAAGGTTCACATATTGCTGAAACCTGGTTTGGAGAATTTTGAGCATAGTTTACCAGCGTGTGAGATGAGTGCATTGTGCGGTAGTTGGAGCATTTTTGGCATTGACTTTCTTTGGGATTGGAATGAAAACTGACATTTTCCAATCCTGTGGCCACGGCTGAGTTTTCCAAATTTGTTGGCATATTGAGTGCAGCATTTTCCAAGCATCATCTTTCAGGATATGGAATAGCTCAACTGGAATTCTATCATCTCCACTAGCTTTGTTAATAGTGATGCTTTCTAAGGCCCACTTGAATTCACATTCCAGGATGTCTGGCTCTAGATCAGTGATCACACCATCGTGATTATGTGGGTTGTGAAGATCTTTTTTATACAGTTCTGTGTGTTCTTACCACCTCTTCTTAATATCTTCTGTTTCTGTCAGGTCCATACCATTTCTGTCCTTTATTGAGTCCAGCTTTGCATGAAACGTTCCCGTGGTATCTCTAATTTTCTTGAAGACATCTCTAGTCTTTCTCATTCTGTTCTTTTCCTCTATTTCTTTGCATTGATCGCTGAAGAAGGCTTTCTTATCTCTTCTTGCTATTCTCTGGAACTCTGCATTCAGATGCTTATATCTTTCCTTTTCTCCTTGGCTTTTCGCTTCTTCTCTTTTCACAGCTATTTGTAAGGCTTCCAAGACAACCATTTTGCTTTTTTGCTTTTCTTTTCCATGGGGATGGTCTTGATCCCTGTTTACTCTACAATGTCATGAACCTCATTCCATAGTTCATCAGGCACTCTATCTCTCAGATCTAGGCCTTTAAATCTATTTCTCACTTCCACTGTATAATCATAAGGGATTGCCTTAGGTTATATCTGAATGGTCTAGCGATTTTCCCTGTTTTCTTCAATTTCAGTCTGAATTTGGCAATAAGGATTTCATGATCTGAGCCTCAGTCAGCTCCTGGACTTTTTTTTTTTTGTTGTTGACTGTATAGAGCTTCTCCACCTTTGGCTGCAGACAATATAAACAATCTGATTTCGATGTTGACCATCTGTTGATGTCCATGTGTAGAGTCTTCTCTTGTGTTGTTGGAAGAGGGTGTTTGCTATGACCAGTGCATTTTCTTGGCAAAACTCTATTAGTCTTTGCCCTGCTTCATTCTACATTCCAAGGCCAGATTTGCCTGTTACTCCAGGTGTTTTTTTGACTTCCTACTTTTGCATTCCAGTCCCCTATAAGGAAAATGACATCTTTTTTGGTTGTTAGTTCTAAAAGGTGTTGTAGGTCTTCATAGAACCATTCACCTGCAGTTTCTTCAGTGTTACTGGTTGGGGCATAGACTTGGATTACTGTGATATTGAATGGTTTGCCTTTGAAATGAGCAGAGATCATTCTGTCATTTTTGAGATTGCATCCAAGTACTGCATCTCAGACTCTTTGATTAACCATGATGGCTACTCCATTTCTTCTGAGGGATTCCTGCCCCCAGTAGTAGATATAATGGCCATCTGAGTTAAATTCACCCATTCCAGTCCATTGTAGTTCACTGATTCCTAGAATGTCGATGTTCACTATTGCCATCTACTGTTTGACCATTTCCAATTTGCCTTGATTCATGGACCTAACATTCCAGGGTCCTATGCAATATTGATCTTTACAGCATCGGACTTTGCTTCTATCACCAGCCACATCCACAACTGGGTATTGTTTTTGCTTTGGCTCCATCCCTTCATTCTTTCTGGAGTGATTTCTCCACTGACCTGCAGTAGCATATTGGGCACCTACTGACCTGGGGAGTACCTCTTTCAGTATCCTATCATTTTGCCTTTTCATACTGTTCATGGGGTTCTCAAGGCAAGAATCCTGAAGTGGTTTTCCATTCCTTCTCCAGTGGACCACATTATGTCAGACCTCTCCACCATGACCCGCACACCTTGAGTTGCCCTGCAGGCATGGCTTAGTTTCATTGAGTTAGACAAGGCTGTGGTCCTAGTGTGATTAGATTGACTAGTTTTCTGTGAGTATGGTTTCAGTGTGTCTGTCCTCTGATGCCCTCTTGCAACACCTACCATCTTACATGGGTTTTTCCTACCTTGGGCATGGGGTATCTCTTCACGGCTACTCCAGCAAAACACAACCACTGCTCCTTACCTTGGATGAGGGGTATCTCCTCCCACCACCCTTCCTGACCTTCAACATGAGATGGTTCCTCTAGGCCCTCCTGTGCTCTCACAGCCTCCACTCCTTGGGTGAGGGATTGTTCCTCTCAGTCGCCACCCCTGGCCTCAGGCACCGCCCCTGGCCTTGGACTCAGAGTGGCTCCTCTCGGCTGCTGTCCCTGGCCTCAGACGTGGGGTAGCTCCTCTTGGCCGCTGCCCCTGACATTAGAAGAAGGGTAGCTCCTCTCAGCCATTGATTTGCCAGCGCAGCCTGGTACTCTAGGCCGCTGCCCCTGACCTCAGACGTGGGGTAGCTCTAGTCCACGCTTAGTGCGCCGGGTGCTACCACCAGTTGCATTTACTACTTAGCAACAAGCATTGGCTCAAAAGTGAAGTCTTGAAGCAGCGTTACTCTAATAACTTTTAACTCTTTGAAAGGCTTTATGTTTTAGGCTTCCCGTGCCTGTCACAGTTGGGGGGCTATAAACAATCACATGTATAGTTGGAAAAGTCTGGGTAAGGCAGGTTAGAGAGCCATCAGAGGGGTTTTCGGATTGAAACAGTCTTATTACGCCCAGGAGACATATTATCTAAAAGCTCTAAATTAACTTTTCCCTAAAATAGATGGTGGTGGGGGGACAGTCCCCTGTTAATGTCAGAAGAGTAGGCGAAATACATAATATAGTAAAGTAGGCAGACTCTGATTTTGGGGTTAGGTGCTCAGGAAATTCCAGGGGGAATCCTGAAACCCGATCCCCACCTTTGCGTTTTGTCAGGCTTCCTTCCAAATGACCTTTGCCATGGGTGAGATTCTTAACACTGGCTCCCGGCAAGGCACGATCCCTGGAGTTGCTCTGGAGTGTCAAGTTGAGACTGCCTCCTATTGAGGTGAGACGAGAATGCTGGGATTCCTTTCCCGACGAAGGAGGGAAATGGACCCTCACCTCGAGATGAGGAGAGAAAACAGTGTTCTTCTTGAGTTGTGGTGGGACCTTCAGTGCTCCTCGCGAGTGGAGACAGGTATGTCAGGGAACTTCTTGAGTTGCCTCAAGGATGTCAAGGACCATTTCTGGTGGCACGACCCCTGAAGTTCCTCTCGAGGGTCAAGTTGAGACCGACTCCTCTTGAAGTGCAATGGTAATGCCAGGATTCCTTTCCCGATGAACCAGGGAAATCGACTTTCATCTTGAGATGAGGAGGGAAAACCGGGGCTCTTCTTGAGTTGTGGCAGGACCTTCGGTGTTCCTCTTGAGTGGAGATGGATATGTCAGAGTACTTTTTGAGTTGCCTCAAGGGTGTCAAGGACCTTTTCGAGGCTCAAGAGGGAAGGTGGGATTTCTCTCAAAACGCCACGTCTGAAAACGACCTTAATCTCGCTTGGAGGGGAGAATCTCCTGTTTTTTTTTTTTCTCGAGTTTTGGCAGGAAAGTTGGGGTTCCACTAGAATTTAGACGGGGACTTCAAGGACCCACTCATGTTGCCTCAGGAAAGTACAGTGTCCATGCGAGTTGCAAGGGCCATCTCGGGATTCCTCTCCAGTTGGTGTCAGGTCCTAGGTCCTCATCTGGAGCTGAGGCTGGAACCTCAGGGTTCCTCTCCAATGCTGACATGGGTTTCCATTCGAGTTATGACGGGCATCTCAGGGACCCACTTTTGTTGCCTCAGGAAAGTCCAGTTTCCATGTGAGATGCGAGTAGCCTCTTGGGATTCCTCTGGAGTTTCCATAGCAGTTTTAGGCCTCGTCTTGTGTGGAGACATGCAAGTCACTTTCCTCTCAGGCTGCAAAAGCAGTGTCAGGCTTCCTGTCGAGTTGACATAGGGATCGGTGGCTTTCTGTCAACATGCCACAGGGCTGTCACACTTGCCATCGTGTTTTGAGTCGATCCTTGGGGTGACCGTTGAGTCAGTGCAGGGGAGTCAGGTGTATCTGGAGTGGATGGGGACATCAGGGTCTTTTGGAATGATGACACGACCTCTAGAGTTCCTCTCGAGAGTTAAGTTGAGAACGTCTCCTCTTCAGGTGCGATGGGAATGCCGGGATTCCTTTCTTGATGAAGCAGGGAAATGGACCCTCATCTCAAGATGAGGGAAAACCTGGGCTCTTCTTGAGTTATGGCAGGACCTTCGGTGTTCCTCTTGAGTGGGTACGGGTATGTTGGGGAGCTTCTTGCATTGCCTCAAGGGTGACAAGGACCCTTTCGAAGCTCAAGAGGGAAAATGGGATTTCTATCGAGACGCAGCAACGGAAAAGGGCCTCATGTCGCGTTGAGGGGAGAATCTTCTGGTTTTTCTCGAGTTGCGGTAGAAAACATGGATTTCTTCTCGAGTTATGACAGGGATCTCAGGGACCCCCTCTTGTCGCCTTGGGAAAGTCCAGTTGCCATGTGAGATGTGAATAGCCACTCTGGATTCCTCTCCAGTCGCTGCCAAAGCCGAAGTCCTCATCTGGAGTTGAGGCTGGAACCGCAGGTTTCCTCTCCAGTGTTGACATGGATTTCGGTGTGCCTCTGGAGTTTCCACAGGGGAGTCAGGCCTTGTCTCTTGTGGAGACATGAAAGTCTGCTTTCCTCTCGAGCTGAAAATGTAGTGGCAGGCTTCCTGTCAATTGACATAGGGATCGGCGGCTTACTCTCGTGGTTCGACAGGGCTGTCATACCTGCCATCATGTTTTAATTTGATCCTCGTTGTAACCGTCGAGTCAGTGCAGGGGAATCAAGTGTATGTGTAGTGGATTCAGACATCAGGGTCTTTCGGAATTGTGGCACGACCTCTGGAGTTCCTCTCAAGTTCAAGTTGAGACTGTCTCCTCTTGAGGGGCGATGGGATCGCCGAGATACCTTTCATGACGAACAGAGAAATAGACCCTCCTCTCGAGATGAGGAGGGAAAACCGGGGCTCTTCTTGGGTTGTGACAGGACCCTCGGTTGCCAGGAGCCAAGTGAGGAATCCCGCCCATGGCAAAAGCCATGAGGATGGAAGCCCGACAAAACTCAAATGTGTGATCTGGCCTCAGGGGTTCCCTCTGAGTTTCCTGAACATCTACTCTTGAAAACCAGAGTCTACCTGCTTTATTACTATGCTTTTCACTCTTCTGGAATTATCTGGAAAAAAGTTAGTTCAGGGCTTGTCTCCTGCATCAGGTCAAACCCCTTTGATGGTCTCTAACTTGCCTGACAGGTTCCCCTGGACTTTTTTACAACTTGTGAATTGCTTACAGCCCCTCAACCATGAGAGACAAAAAGCTTAAAGAATGTTAAAGATACAGAGTCTTTTCTAAAGAGCTAAAAATCATATTGGTTATGGGTTTTCACTGTTGACTCAATGACTGCTGTCAGGCCTCCATATTCTTTATCTTTTAGGCACCTGAGGGATATTAATCAATGTAACTGGGATATGGAAATAGGAATATAGTAGCTTTGATGTTAGCAACACTAGACTTTTGAGCTAATTACTTTTCTCTTTGTTATAAATCACTGTACTCCTTTTACTTGTTATAAATTGTTATATCCTTGCTATGTAAGAATGTAACTTTATTTAGTACTTTCTGAGAGTGGCAACAGACTGTGGGAAGAACAACACAAATAACTCTTCTAGTTGACAAATTCTTATCAGAAAAGGGCCATAAAATGTTAATTGGCCTTCAGCCAGAAGATGATGTAAATCACCTAAGACTTGTGTATACATCAGTATGCAGAGAAAAAGCTTGGTCTCAACAACAGTCAGGGCTGCTGATGCTGCATAATTTTATATTATCCATTAATCTCTATGTACAAAAAAAAAGGTATGAAAAGCCTTTACAACAATAGAGGTGGGCCAGTCACTGGACTGGTTTCCCCCGTGTGGTCTATTCTCCTTTCCTTTTCAGGCTGAATTCCCATCTGTGGCATGGAGGCTCACCATGTCTAATTAGTTGCCCCAGCTTCTAAGATCCACGCGAGAGAGAGCCCAAGGTGGGGCACCTTCTGCTATTCAAGAGGACACCAGTGGTCTAAGGTAGATGGTGAAAGTTCCTTGTCTGGAACTTTATTGATTTGCCACGTAAACCAAGTAATTCAGCCTCTTTTCTCCACTAAATTTCCTACTATACTATTTCCCCTTAATTTCTTTTATGTTTCTAATTAAATAAATAACTTTTTCCTCGCCACACTGTCCCCACTTCGAATTACCCTGGATCCACCAGGGCTGGACCCCGGCATTCGGTGTTCCTCTCGAGTGGAGACAGGTATGTTGGGGAACTTCTTTAGTTGCCTCAATGATGTCAAGGACCCTTTCGAGCCTCAAGAGAGAAGGTGGGATTTCTCTCGAGACACCACAGTGGAAAAGGGCCTCATCTTGCGTGGAGGGGAGAATCTCCTGGTTTTTCTCGAGTTGCAGCAGGAAACTTCGGGTTCCCCTTGAGTTATGATGGGGACCTCAGGGACCCACTAGTGTGGCCTCAAGAAAGTCCAGTCTCCATTCGAGTTGTGAGGGGCCTCTTGGGAATCCTGTCCAGTCACTGCCAGGTCCAAGGTCCTCATCTAGAGTTGAGGCCAGAACCTCAGAGTTCCTCTCCAGTGCTGACATGGATCTCAGGGTTCCTCTGGAGTTTCCACAGTGGAGTCAGGCCTCGTCTCCTGTAGAGACATGCAAGTCCGCTTTCCTTTCAAGCTGTGAAAGAAGTGTCAGGCATCCTGTCGAGTTGACATGGGGATCGGTGGCTTTCTCTCAAGGTACCACAGGGCTGTCACACCTGCCACCGTGTTTTGAGTAGATCCTCGGGGTGACCACCAAGTCAGTGCAAGGGAGTCAGGTGCATCTGGATTGGATTGAGACATTGCAGTCTTTTGGAATGTGGCACGATCCCTGGAGTTCCTCTGGAGGGTCAAGTTGAGACTGCTTCCTTTTGAGGTGCGACAGGAATGCTGGGATTCCTTTCCCGACCAAGCAGGGAAATATATCCTCATCTCAAAACTAGCAGGGATACTTGAGGCTCTTCTTGAGTGTGGTGGGACCCTCGGTGATCCTCTCGAGTGCAGATGGGTATGTCGGGAAACATCTTGCATTGCCTCAACGATGTCTAGGACCCTTTCAAGGTTGAAGAGGGAAGGTGGGATTTCCCTCAAGATGCCGTAGTGGCAAATGGCCTCATCTCACTTTCAGGGGAGAATCTTCTTGTTTTCTTGAATTGCGGCAGGAAACTTGGCATTCCTCTTGAGTTACAATGGGTATCTCAGAGACCTGCTCATGTTGCCTCAGGAACGGCCAGTCTCCATGCTAGTTGCGAGGGGCCTCTTGGGATTCCTCTCGAGTTGCTGCCAGGGCTGAGGTCCTCATCTGATTTTGAGGGTGGAACCTCAGGTTTCCTCTCCAGTGCTGACATGGATCTCGGGATTCCTCTGAAGTTTCTTACAGGGGAGTCAGTCCTCATCTCATGTGGAGAGATGCAAATCTGCTTTCCTCTCGAGCGGCAAAAGCAGTGTCAGACTTCCTGTCGAGTTGACATAGGGATCGGTCACTGCCGTGGTCCAGCCCCATGGATCCAGGGTAGTTCGATGTGGGGATGAATTGGCAAGGAAAAGCTTATTTATTTAAAAATATAGAAAGAGATTAGGAAGAAATAGTGTAGTATGAAAATTTAGTGGAGAAAAAGGGCTGAATAACTTGGTTTACCTGGAATGCCAATAAAATCTCAGGACAAGAGATTTGAACCATCTACATTGGGCCACTGGCATCCATTTGAATAGTGAAGAGTGCACCGCCTTGGGCTCCCTCTCTCATGGATCTTAGAAGCCGGGGCAAGCAAGTAGACATGGCAAGCCTCCACACCCCAGATGGGAATTCAGCCTGAAAATAGAGTATGAAAAGAAAACACAGAGAAACCAGTCCAGTGACTGGCCCATCCTCTATTGTTGTAAAGGCCTTTTATACCTTTTTTTTTTTTTTGGTACATAGAGATTAGTGGATAATATGAAATTATGCAGCATCAGCAGCCTTGACTCTTATCGACACCAGGCTTTCTCTCTGCATACCTAGTTGTATAGACAAGTTTTAGATTATTTACATCATCTTCTGGCCAGAGGGCCAATTAACATTTTACGGCCCTTTTCTGATAAGGATTTGTCAACCAGAAGACTTATTTGTCTTAAAAATGTTGTTCTTCCCAATGTCTGGTGCCACTCTCAGAAAGCACTAAATAAAGTGACATTCTTACATAGCAAGGATGCAACAATTTATAACAAGTGAAAGGAGTACAGTGACTTAAAACAAAGAGAAAAGTAATTAACTCAAAAGTCTAGTATTGCTAACATCAAAACTACTGTATTCCTTTTTTGATATCCCAATTGCATTGATTAATATCCTTCAGGTGCCTAAAAGATAAAGAATATGGAGGCCTGGCAGCAGTCATTGACTCAACAGTGAAACCCATCACCAACATAATTTTTAGCTTTTCAGAAAAGGCTCTGTATCTCTATGATGCTTTAAGCTTTGTGCCTGTCGCAGTTGGGGGCCATAAACAATTCAAAAGTTGTAAAAAGTCCAAGAGAACCTGTCAGGCAAGTTAGAGAGGCATCAGAGAGGTTTGAGCTGAAACATTCCCTTCATATGCAGGAGACTGAAGCCCTGAGTTAACTTTTTCCAGAGAATGTTAAAAGAGTGGAAAGCACAGTACAATAGTATCAGGCCAACTCTGGTTTCTGGGGGTGGATATTCAGGAAAACCAGGGGAATCCCTGAAGCTAGATCATGGCTTTGCATATGCATGTCTTCCTGCCTCATGACCTTTGCCATGAATGGGATTCCTCACGCTGGCTCTGGGCAGGTGGATTTCTCTTGAGGTGCCACAGGGCTGTCACACCTGCCATCGTGTTTTGCGTCAATCCTTGGGGTGATCGTCGATCAGTGCAGGGGAGTCAGGCGTATCTGGAGTGGATTGGCACATCGGGATCTTGTGGAATGGTGGCACAACCCCTGCAGTTCCTCTCGAGTGTCAAGTTAAGACCACCTCCTCTTGAGGTACAAAGGGAATGCCAGGATACCTTTCCCGATGAAGCAGGGAAATGGACCCTCATCTCGAGATGAGGAGGGAAAACCAGGGCTCTTCTTGAGTTGTGGTGGGACCCTCGGTGATCCTCTCGAGTGGAGACAGGTATGTCGGGGAACTTTTTGGGTTGCCTCAAGGGTGTCAAGGACGCTTTTGAGGTTCAAGAGGCAGGGCGGGGCAGGTTTCTCTCGAGACACCCCTGCAGAAAAAGTCCTCATCTCACCTGGAGGGGAGAATCTCCTGGTTTTTCTCGAGCTGTGGCAGGAAACTTGTGCTTCCTCTTGCGTTATGATGGAGACATCAGGGACCCGCTCGTGTTGCCTCAGGAAAGTCCAGTCTCCATGTGAGTTGTGAGGGGCCTCTCAGGATATCTCTGCAGTCACTGCTGGGGTCGAGGTCCTCATCTGGAGTTGAGGCCAGAACCTCAGGTTTCCTCTCCAGTGCTGACATGGATCTCGAGTTTTCTTTGCAGTTTCCACAGCAGAGTCAGGCCTCATCTCATGTGGAGACATGCAGGTCTGCTTTCCTCTTGAGCTGTCAAAGCAGTGTCAGGCTTCCTGTCGATTTGACATAAGGATCTGTAGCTTTCTCTCTAGGTGCCACAGGGCTGTCACACTTGCCATCATGTTTTGAATCGATCCTCTGAATGACCATCGAGTCAGTGCAAGGGAGTCATTTGTACCTGGAGTGGATTGGGGCATCGGGTTCTTTTGGAATTGTGGCATGACCTCTGGAGTTCCTCTCGAGGGTCAAGTTGAGACCGCCTCCTCTTTAGGTGCAGTGGGAACACTGGGGTTCCTTTCCTGATGAATCAAGATAATGGACCCTCATCTCGAGATCAGGAGGGATGTAAGGCTTGGAGAATTGCACTCTGAAAGGACACTCAGTGACAGTTTCTAGTGGACTGACAAATTTAATTATCAGTCTTTTTCCAGATATATGGTCTCAGGGAGCAGAGCATAAAGCAGACTTGCATGTAGCCTTTCTTGATAAAACATCAAAGCATTCAAGCATAAAATACAGTTCCCACTGTCCAAGCCATAACATAGCTTTGGCGAAACTCTAAAAGGAGTCTTATCATGAAACAACAGTCTTTGCTCCCAGAAGCAGGTGGTCAGAAGGAAGCCTTCACACGCCGCCAGGGCAGGTGTATAAGCCTTCATTATCCGTTCCCAGCCTTGGGAACTTGGTGAACACTCATAACCCTTTGTTATACTCGTCCCAGCTTCCAACCTTCGTCATGAGTGGAGCAAATACATTCTCAATATATGCTTAAAGCCTTCTAGCTTCATCACATTTCCTCCTTTTTTCCTCAAGAGCAAGGACTGCTGCAGCCATGGTTACTCCTGTTTTTTGGGCAGCGGTGGCTCAAGCACATAATATTCAGAATCTGATAAGAACAATAATAAACAATAAACAGATCAGTGCATAAGAAGCCATCGTATGGGGTACCCAATTTTTTGGATTTAAAAAGGAAGTACTAGCAGATAGTGTATTATAGAAGTCAGTGTTATATAACACAGGGGGAATGCTGCTGAAGGTAGACGTGATTTGTTGCTTCATTTTCTCTACATCTAGACTAGTGTTTGATTTTGAACCTAAAAGATGTAACTTTATTTGTTCCCAAGGATATTCAGTGGCATTGTATAGTGTATTGGTCAAAAAGAAAGTAGTGAAATTCCAGTGACACTGCAACTTCAATTGTATCTGTAAAGCATGCAGATCATCCCCCACATACATAACGGCAGCTTGTAGGTCATCTAAGCGTGTTTGTATTTGTTGATCTATCTGAGCTTTCCGGGCCCAGAGATCATGAGGATCCTTTTTCCAAGCAGTAATGAAATCATGATTTTGAATAAAATTATACAATGCCATTCCAGAAACTGTACCAACAGTTATACTGAAATATTTCCCACTATGGCAGCTATAATCCAGCCAATAAAATGTTTGCTTCTTTTTAGGAATTCTCTCAGAACAAAAGACAACAACATGGAATCTGACCAAGGTTCAGAAATCTTAACTGGAACCCAAAAATCAGTCCTTTGCCAGACTAAAAAAAACACTGTCTTTAGTAACATTAACTGGCACACTATGATTTAAACAAGTATACAAATGACACTCATTACAGGACAGAATTGAGCCATTACTCCTAAATTGTCCAATAGCAAAAAGATAGGGTGCATTTACACAAGCATGAACATAACCAATATAATTATACTCAATAGTATAATTTGTGTGATGGAGACATGTGCATAAGCATATGAGACACTAAACCGAGAAAAACAAGCAGGAATTTTCCAAAGATGCCAGTGTTCAGGCCCCAGGATTGGACTGATTATCCAGGGTCTGGGAGGTGAAATACCTCCATTGTACCTGTTCAAAAGTTCATCACATTGATGCCAGGGTCCTGTTTGTGTTCTGTTAAAATGTGGTGCTGAAACATTATACCATTGGCAGGTGTTATTATTTTCTTGTGATTCTGAGTAATTCACAAAGAATCCATGAGGCCCCCAATCAACAAAATTCATGTTGGCATGAACAGAAACTTTTCCAAATCTTGCTCTACAAATGGACCAGTCCATTCCCGGCACAGACAATTTTTTCTTCCAAGATACGTTGTCACAAGGAGGCTCAGAAGGCTTAAATAGATAGTGGTTGACGTTGGCTATTTGTCCATGGTAGGTAGTCTCTGTCCAATTAAAAACAAAGGTCATGGTAGTGAACATTCCAAGATGGAAAGAGCCATTTGAGAAAGAGTAAGCCCACCATTGTGGATATAGGCAGAGACACAAAGGGAGAACACCAAAACAGATGAGGAGCACTGGATACATAAGTGTTAACTGTCTTTCCTTCTTCTTTTATTCATGGTCCTAGATCTGACCAGGGGGCAGTAAAATGTTAGCTCTCATTTGTGAAAACCAAGGAGATGATTCTGTTCAATCCACCACTTGTAAAAGAGGAGGGTTGGGGATATAAGCCCAATAGGTGTAATTACCACTTACCCCAGAAGCACAGGTTAAAATGGCCATCATGGCCAGCAACAGTTTTTCCAGTGTTACCTCACTGTTGATCATCCACAGAGTATCTCAACTCGTCTGCACAGATTTTTCATTTGTGCCCAGGTCAGAAAATGTGCATTGAATTGGGGATGTTTCATTTTCTTGCCATCTTTTAATGTCACCTGTTGCAATTTCCGTCTTAGTGCTGTTACCGGTCGAGGGGTGTGGAGCAAGGCCTGCTCATCTTCTGACTCTTCGGAGTGAGACCCATTGCTCAGTTCCATCATCTAAAATGACAAGACAATATCCCTTGCCTAGGAACTTAAGTGTTCCTGACCGCCATTGATCAAGACATTTTACCCAAACAGCAGTTTGTTCAGTCATATGCGAGGGTGAATCAGAAAAATGTCACTCTGCTCGTGTTTCCTGACTGTGTAGAGGCAAATTAAAATAATTGATTACTAAAATGGCTATAGGCAAAATGGCTTTAGGTCCATAGGGATCCCTTAGTTTATTCCCTCTGTTTTGTTTATTAAGAACGAGCTTGAGTGTACAGTGGGCCTGTTCAATGATGGCTTGACCTTGAGGGTTGTACAGGATGCCAGTAAGATGGCAAATACCCCATTTATACATGAAATCACGAAAAGCATTGGCTGTAAAAGCAGGACCATTATCCTTTTTGATGGAGGCAGGGATCCCCATCACTGAAAAACATTGCAGAAGAGCTGTGACAGCAGCTTTAGTAGTCTCAGCAGTGGAAGGAACTGCCCAAATGAAGCCGGAAAATGTATCTATGACTACAAATAACAATTTAAAGGGGGGCAGTTTGTAATGTGTAAAATCAGCTTACCATAATTCATTTGCTTGTAAGCCTTTAGGGTTAGTCCCTTGGGGACTAGTGGTCAAATGAAAGGGGACACATATGGCAGAGTCCCGAACAATTTTCTAGCCATTTGTAATGGTATCTTATATTGAACGTGTCGTCTATTAGCGTTAGTATGGAAGAGCTGATGTTCCTGTTCAGGGGAAGAAAATATAGGCGCGACGAGGCAATCAGCCAAATCATTGCCTAAACTGAGGGGTCCTGGTAAATGAGAATGAGCACAAATGTGAGTAATAAAAAAGGGATGGAGTCTAGCTCTTATCTCTTGCTGAATCAATAAGAACAAATGTATAAGATCATTTTCATTGGATATAAAATGAGCCGTTACAAAAGATGGGAAAAGATGTGCCACGTTGCGAGAATCAGTTAAAACCTTCAATGGGGTTTTTATTAGAGTAAGTAAACAATATAATGGGAATAATTCTGCCTTTTTTTTTTTTGAACGGATTAATAAGGACTTTTAATTTTCTTTTGCAAGTTGGGACCTATTATGGCTGCCCATTCTGCCTTATTTCTGTCTATAAAATAATTAGGTGCATTCATGAAAGAGTTCAGAAACAATATTGTTGATGATAAAAGAAGTATTTTGTAAGAAATTCCATAATTTTCCTTTAGGTGGGTTGGCCAATAACTCCCCTGAATAATCAGCAGGGGCTATCTGAATGGTAGTGGACACCTGGAGAGCATTATCAATTTCTGTTTTTGTCAAAGGTAGGTAAATCTGAGTAGGGTCATATCCAGCTATAGTGCACAAATGAGAGTGTGCAAGAAAAATGACTTTCCCTATTAAGTCTATATAGGAAACAATGCATTTAGTCTGTTTAGAATGTAGATATACTCATTCAATAGGGTGATTATCTTGCACTATAATGGCAGTAGGAGATATCTTAGTACCAAAAACATATATCTGAAAAGGGGAATTGTAATTAGTATGGTAAACAAATGCTTGTTGAATTCTCTCTTCTTCCAATTGTAATTCTTCCTCAGCTTCAGGGGTAAGTTGTCAGGGACTATTCAAATCAGAGGAACCTTCTAACAATTTGAATAAGTTTTGTAAAGCATATGTGGGAATTCCCAAGGTAGTCATAGCCAATTAATATACTGAAGAAGTTTCTGGAAATCATTAAGTGTTTGTAAATTAACCCTTTTAATAGAAAGTTTATGTGGCTTTACAGTGGAGCGGTCCATAAGATATCCAAGATATTTAAAAGGGGAATGGTGTTGCAATTTATCTTCTGCTATTAGCAGCTCATGATTAGTTAAATTAATTATGGCCTCATTACCTAATAAACTTACTTGAGATTCTGAGGGAGAAGCCAATAAAATGTCATCCATGCAATGAATGAGATATGCCTCAGGGAATTGCTGTCTGATGGGCTACAAAATTTTATCAACAATGATTTCACAGACCGTAGGGGAGTTCATCATACCTTGGGGCAGGACCTTCCATTGATACCACTGAGCAGGGGATTGATTATTAATGGAAGGTATTGAGAAGGCAAAACTTGGCCTGTCATCTGGATGTAAAGGTATAGTGAAAAAGCAATCTTGTAGATCAAAAATCATAACAGCCTAGTCCTTAGGGACCATAGCACGGCTTGGGAGTCTTGGTTGTAATGCTCCTTAGGAATCATCAGACAAGGCGATGGCACCCCCACTCCAGTACTCTTGCCTGGAAAATCCAACGGAGAGAAGAGCCTGGTAGGCTGCAGTCCATGGGGTCACAAGAGTCAGGCATGACTGAGCGACTTCCCTTTCACTTTTCACTTTCATGCATTGGAGAAGGAAATGGCAACCCACTCGAGTGTTCTTGGCTGGAGAATCTCAGGGACATGGGAGCCTGGTGAGCTGGAGTCTATGGGGTCACACAGAGTCAGACACGACTGAAGTGACTTAGCAGAAGCAGCAGCAGCATAGGAATCATTATAGTGTTAATATTCCTTAAATCTCTTCACTTCAGTTCAGTCACTCAGTCATGTCCGACTCTCTGCGACCCCATGAATCGCAGCACGCCAGGTCTCCCTATCCATCACCAACTCCCAGAGTTCACTCAGACTCATGTCCATTGAGTCCGTGATGCCATCCAGCTATCTCATCCTCGGTCTTCCCCTTCTTCTCCTGCCCCCAATCCCTCCCAGCATCAGGGTCTTTTCCAATGAGTCAACCCTTCGCATGAGGTGGCCAAAGTACTGGAGCTTCAGCTTTAGCATCATTCCTTCCAAAGAAATCCCAGGGTTGATCTCCTTCAGAATGGACTGGTTGGATCTCCTTGTAGTCCAAGGGACTCTCAAGAGTCTTCTCCAACACCACAGTTCAAAAGCATCAATTCTTCTGCACTCAGCCTTCTTCACAGTCCAACTCTCACATCCATACATGACCACAGGAAAAACCATAGCCTTGACTAGACGGACCTTAGTCGGCAAAGTAATGTCTCTGCTTTTGAATATACTATCTAGGTTGGTCATAACTTTTCTTCCAAGGAGTAAGNTGCAGTCCAAGGGACTCTCAAGAGTCTTCTCCAACACCACAGTTCAAAAGCATCAATTCTTCTGCACTCAGCCTTCTTCACAGTCCAACTCTCACATCCATACATGACCACAGGAAAAACCATAGCCTTGACTAGACGGACCTTAGTCGGCAAAGTAATGTCTCTGCTTTTGAATATACTATCTAGGTTGGTCATAACTTTTCTTCCAAGGAGTAAGCGTCTTTTAATTTCATGGCTGCAGTCACCATCTGCAGTGATTTTGGAGCCACCCAAAAATAAAGTCTGACACTGTTTCTACTGTTTCCCCATCTATTTCTCATGAAGTGGTGGGACCAGATGCCATGATCTTCGTTTTCTGAATGTTGAGCTTTAAGCAAACTTTTTCACTCTCCTCTTTCACTTTCATCAAGAGGCTTTTTAGTTCCTCTTCACTTTCTGCCATAAGGGTGGTGTCATCTGTATATCTGAGGTTACTGCTATTTCTCCCAGCAATCTTGATTCCAGCTTGTGTTTCTTCCAGTCCAGCGTTTCTCATGATGTACTCTGCATATAAGTTAAATAAGCAGGGTGACAATATACAGCCTTGACGTACTCACTTTCCTATTTGTAACCAGTCTGTAGTTTCATGTCCAGTTCTAACTGTTGCTTCCTGACCTGCATACAGATTTTTAAAGAGGCAGCTCAGGTGGTCTGGTATTCCCATCTGTTTCAGAACTTTCCACAGTGTATTGTGATCCACACAGTCAAAGGCTTTGGCATAGTCAATAAAGCAGAAACAGATGTTTTTCTGGAATTCTCTTGCTTTTTCCATGATCTAGCAGATGTTGGCATTTTGATCTCTGGTTCCTCTGCCTTTTCTAAAACCAGCTTGAACATCAGGAAGTTCACGGTTTACGAACTGCTGAAGTCTGGCTTGAAGAATTTTGAGCATGTCTTTACTAGTATGTGAGATGAGTGTAATTGTGTGGTAGTTTGAGCATTCTTTGGCAGTGCCTTTCTTTGGAATTGGAATGAAAACTGACTTTTTCCAGTGCTGTGGCCACTGCTGAGTTTTCCAGATTGCTGGCATATTGAGTGCAGCACTTTCACAGCATCATCTTTCAGGATTTGAAACAGCTCAACTGGAATTCCATCACCTCCACTAGCTTTGTTCATAGTGATGCTTTCTAAGGCCCACTTGAGTTCACATTACAAGATGTCTGGCTCTAGATGAGTGATCACATCATCATGATTACCTGGGTCATGAAGATCTTTTTTGTACAGTTCTTCTGTGTATTCTTGCCACCTCTTCTTAATATCTTCTGCTTCTGTCAGGTCCAGACCATTTCTGTCATTTATCGAGTCCATCTTTGCAAGAAATGTTTCCTTGGTATTTCTAATTTTCTTGAAGAGATCTCTAGTCTTTCCCAATCTGTTCTTTTCCTCTATTTATTTGCATTGATCACTGAAAAAGGCTTTCTTATCTCTTCTTGCTATTCTTTGAAACTCTGCATTCAGATGCTTATATCTTTCCTTTTCGCCTCTCTTCTTTTCACAGCTATTTGTAAGACCTCCCCGTACAGCCATTTTGCTTTTTTGCATTTCTTTTCCATGGGGAGGTCTTGATCCCTGTCTCCTGTACAATGTCATGAACCTCATTCCATAGTTCATCAGGCACTCTATCTATCAGATCTAGACCCTTAAGTCGATTTCTCACTTCCACTGTATAATCATAAGGATTTGATTTAGGCCATACCTGAATGGTCTAGCGGTTTTCCCTACTTTCTTCAATTTTAAGTCTGACTTTGGCAATAAGGAGTTCATGATCTGAGCCACAGTCAGCTCCTGGTCTTGTTTTTGTTGTCTGTATAGAGCTTCTCCATCTTTGGCTACAAAGAATAAAATCAATCTGATTTTGCTGTTGACCGTCTGGTGATGTCCATGTGTAGAATCTTCTCATGTTGTTGGAAGAAGGTGTTTGCTATGACCAGTGCATTTTCTTGGCAAATCTCTATTAGTCTTTGCCCTGCTTCATTCCACATTCCAAGGCCGGATTTGCCTGTTACTCCAGGTGTTTCTTGACTCCATGCTTTTGCATTCCAGTCTCCTATAATGAAAAGGACATCTTTTTTGTGTATTCTAAAAGATCTTGTAGGTCTTCATAGAAGCATTTGACTTCAGTTTCTTCAGTGTTACTGGTTGGGGCATAGACTTGGATAACTGTGATATTGAATGGTTTGCCTTGGAAACTAACAGAGATCATTCTGTTGTTTTTGAGATTGCATCCAAGTACTGCATCTCAGACTCTTTGATTGACCATGATGGCTACTCCATTTCTTCTGAGGGATTCCTGCCCACAGTAGTAGATATAATGGTCATCTGTAGCAGACAGTAAACAGACTGATTTTGGTTTCTGGGTAGATGCTCAGGCAGAGGACTCTTTGAGACCAGACTCACCTTGCTCCAACAGGTCTCTCCACATGACCTTGTCGTGGGTGGGATCTCCCGTGCTGGGTCCCAGTATCTCCTCCTCTTTTTATTTCTTAAGACAGCCAGATGTAGTTCAGTTGTGAGCTTCTGAATGCTCTGTCGAAGAATCCTGACAATACAAGGAAAAATGATTATGCGTAGCAAAAGGAGGCATCCACAGAAGCATAGCCAAAAATAGTAGACAGAATGTTCTTCCCTGAAATAAAGTTAGAGAAGGTGGGGGGAAAGTCATTAGCTGTTCCTGTGGCAGTAAAATCCAATCGGGAGTGTTCCATGGCCTGTATCTGATTATGAAGTCTCCCTAAATCTAAACCAATATCTGAGCTGTCCCAAACACCTAAAATATGATTTTTCAACATATTGGTCAGTATGCACTTGTTGAATTAATGATATTGCTGCCACAGTAACAATAATAGTAACAGTAACAGTAGCAGTAACAGTAGTAATTGTTGTTATTAAAGCTGAATTCCCTAAGATTAGTAAGCCCACAAATCGTCCTGATTGCATTAAATCTTGTAGTTGTTTTAACACAGCAAGACCGTAATTATCATACCAATAAGTAGTTACAGTTACAGGCACCATAAGATAGGTGGACGTTTTAACACCAAAAAAGAACAAACATTATATTGAGGAGTTAAGCAAAATGAAAGCTTGCATTGTTTACAAGACACTACATTAGGTCTATTTGTACATTAAGTTTCTGGAATCATTGGTGAAAAGAAAAACATAAGGAGAGGGTAGACAAGCTGAAACTGAATAACTAGAATTATTTTCTGGTCAGAGTTTGCACTGCAGCAGCTCTGTCAGTCCCGCCTGGGATCTCGATGTTTATCTTGCCTCTCCTGCCAGCGAGCATGGTGTACTAGGTCCCATCAGTGAGGCTGGCCCTGCCCATGGCTCCCAGGTGCGGGGCTATTTCGTGCAGAAGCAGCGGCAGAGGAGTTCCCTTTTTGTTTTTTGTGGTCATGGCAGTGGAGGAACCAGGTGCCGGGGGGACTGCGACATGACGAATCAGCCTGTCCGGGAACCGAATTGGTGAATCTGCGTGCTGTGGGAAAAATACAAGCACATCCTTGACTGCCAGTTAATAATGGGTCGGGACCTTTCTATTGTCCAGAGAGGAGGTCCTTCCACTTTACCAATGGCTTTGCATTTTGTTATTCCAGATGAATAGCATTTAAATTATTTATTACAAAGAGAGCATGTTGTAAAATCTGATGAGGGGAACTATATGTATTTATATATGGCAATAAGTATAAACTTATTGACATATAATATATATAAATCAATATACTTGAATTAATCTTTATAATTAGCATATTAATTAATATATATTGTAGCAATACAACATGCACACAACTAATACCAACCAACACAAACCAATGCACTGTAATAATATATGTCACACACACACAATATAATTATACAGTATATATAATATATGTTATCACAGCACACCAATCTATACCAATCAATATCAGCCACATACATATTATATTACTGCAATAAATATACTTTTACAGTATATATTGAATATATATAGTATACATATTAATTTATATATGAATTAATTAAGTATAGATTTATAAATAGAATTAGGTATATCTTTACTATATTTTATTCATACCCATACCTAATTAGGCAAACTGTAATTAGGCAAATATATTAATATTATATATTTATAACAATATATAAAGTATTGTTAACTGTACCACCTATTGATACCTAAGAAATTGAGAAATCCCTTTTCCGATCAACTCCTATTTGAGACAGCACATCCGTCCCCCATAGGGTAAAGGGGAGCGAAGGAACTACATACAGGTAGGAAAGCTTCACAGGTATCCTCAAACTGTCAATTTGATATTTTTTGCGTTTTTAACTACTGTGGGGGCTTGAGGGCAAATGAAACAAAATTTGACGCCTGAAGTCTATCAGGGCAACTTGCCAGTCATCACTATTTTGTAAAAGACTTGCAGTTGCTCCTCATTGAATGGAATTAATATATTTGCTACTTCTTTTCTGAAAAGTTCCACACTTCTTTTTCTTCCTTTTAAAATTAATTGTGCCACCAAGCTGGGATAAGATGAAACTATTTTTCTTGGGGTCACTGGTCGATGGAACAAATGGGCCTTCTTGTCACAAGCATCCTGTAGGTGTATGTTCTGTGGCAAGAATAATTTAATCTCATCTTTTGTAATATTGCTCCTAATTAACTGATCATTTTAAGCCTCATCCACTTTAACAAGAGCCAACTCTGTTTCATTAGTCAACTTTCTCTTAGAACTGGGATTAAGATTGTGTTTTAAGCAATCAAACAAAAGGCTTTAAATCTGCAGTAGTCAGTTTTAAATGTGGGTGTATCCAATTAGTATTCCCTAATAATATTTGGAAATCATTTAAAGTTAGTAAACAATCTGTCTGCAGCTTCAAAGGGACATTATCAGTTTTCAAAAATTTTGGCAGACCTAAATATGAGAAGCAAATAAAGAGGTATTGCACAATATCTTTATAAGCTTCTCCAGCTATCCTTCCATAACTCAAATCTGGTCTATAGCTTTTTAGATGACAAGCAACCATCTAATCTTTTCTTGAATACCTCCAGCAACGGGGAACTCACTACTTGCCAAGGTTTGAAACTCTCCCTTACCTTTTCCTGTACAGCATTCCCAACCTGCATATCACTTTCTCTAATTCCATCAACTCATTTTCAGTAGTGTGTGTTGGCCAGGAGCTGGGCCAGTCTTTCCCAGCAAAGCCAAAAATATCTGTTCTAGTGTCTAACAGCCCTGACATTTTATATCCTTGAATTAAAAGATCTTTTAGAGGCTTAGAAGCTGTAATTCCTTGCACCCAAAAAGGTAGATCACTAGATCGAAATCTTCTGGGGCCCCTAGCTTGAGAGTCAAGGTAAAAGGTAATAAGGTAAAAGCAAAAGCTGTGTTATTCTTTAATCTTTATTAGTTTGCACAGTTTTAGTAGGTGGCAAGACCAAAACTTTAATTTTTTCAGTATAATCAGAATCTACTACACCAGACACCACCGAAATTCCTTGAAAAGAAAGCAAGCTATGCCCTAGCACAAATCCTACAATACCCTCAGGCAGAGGCTAAGCCACTTCCATTGGAATCAGAGTAACCAGCACATCAGGGGTTAATATCATTGCAGTGGTGGAGCTGAGGATCAGTACTAAGCTACCTGGGGTTGATTGGCATGGCTGTTGTCTCTGTTTAGCAGGACATTGCTGGGAAAAATGTTCTATTTGGCCATAAGAGAAACATTTTTATTTGTAAAATCCTTTTTATTATGATTATTTTTCTTCTTTTTCTTTCTCTTTCTCTTTCTCTCTCTCTCTCTTTCTTTCTTTTTTTTTTTTTCTTTTTTGGCTTAGATGAGGCCCATCCTGAGTGGATTTTATGCAAGGAGAAAGCTCTGTTTTAAAAGCTCCTTTGTTTAAAAATATTTCCCTATCTTTTTCAAACTTAAGCAATGTTCTCAGAGATTTTGGATGCAAAATGGGGAGTTCTTAAGCCCTGGGGAGGCACAAGCAGAAGTGGGGTGGTCACCTTAAAACAGAAAGTATTAGACAAATTTTTAAAGGTTTATGTAGAGGGCACCTGGCTGCAGTGTTCTGTAAATCCTCTCCTTCCTTGGGAGGTAAAGCACAGTATCTCTCCTTTTCTTCATCAATTGCAGAAAATATGATCTGAATAGAAGGTGGAGACCCACTACCATCCACCACTATAGCCTCTCCCATAGGCTATCTAACAGCCTCATGAAGGGGGTCTAGAACATTTCTAATCATATTCCACAGACCAAAAGCATTTACAAGGCCATGCAAAGTATAATAAGTTTTTAGCTGTTTTGCTATCTTCACCCAAGTATCTAAATTAACAGTGCCCTTTTCTGGAAACCGAGAGCAATTGATCTTATACAAATTTAAAAAAAGAATTGAACACTAGCCTTTTTAACTTTAACTTCTCTTTTGTTCAAGAGTTGCAAAATTAGTTGTAAAAAGAATTGTTGGTCTTTTAACTCATTGTTACCCATGTCAGAAAATTAAGATTATAAAAAAGTCTGCCTTTTCAAGTGTTTTACCTTAGCCAAAGGGGGTTTTATTTCAACCCACAAAAGTCTGCCTTGTCAAGGTTTCTAATCTTGTAAAAGGCAGTTTCCTTCAACCCGTAGAAAGCCTGCCTTGTCAAGGTTTATACCTTTGCCAAGCGGGGTTTCTTTCAACCATCTGCCTTTCACTAAGGGGAGGTTTATTTCAACCTGTCGGTTTCTTTCAACCCTTAAACACTTCCCACGCCTTCTAACCGTATCTATCTTATGCAGGGGGTCCTAGGAACCCGAGTGGCATCTTATGTGTCTCAAATTACTTAGCACTTCTGAGACCTACCTTCGAGTAGCCTGTTCTGGGCACCACTTGCAGGGGTCCAGCCCCGGTGGATCCAGGGAATTCGAAGAGGAGACGGAGTTGGCATCTTAGAAAAAATTATTTAATTAGAAATATAAAGATTAAGATAGAATAATATAGTAGGAAAATTAGTGGAGAAAAGAGGCTGAATAACTTGGTTTACAAGGAAAACTAATAAAACCCCAAGACAAGAGATTTCCACCATCTACATAGGCCACTGGTGCCTGCTTGAATAGTGGAGGGTGCCCCACCTTGGGCTCCCTCTTGCATGGGTCTTAGAAGCCAGGGCAAGTAAGTGGACATGGTGAGCCTCCACGCTGCAGAAGGGAATTCAGCATGTAAAGGAGAGGGAAGGAGAGGCAGAAAGAGAGAGATAGAGTCAACAAGGGGGAAATCAGTCTTTTCAGTGACTGGCCCATCTTTTATTTTCAGGTAAGACTCTTTATACTTTTGCACATAGAGATCAATGGATAATACAAAATTATACAGCATCAGCAGCCCTGAATCGTATCGAAACCAGACTTTCTCTTTGCATACCTACCTGTGTACACAAGTCTTAGGTGGTTTACATCATCTTCTGGCCAGAAGGCCAATTAACATTTTACAGCCCTTTTCTGGTAAGGGTCTGTCAACCAGAAAACTTATTTGCCTTAAGAGTGTTGTTCTTCCCAAAGTCTGGTGCCACTCTCAGAAAGCACTAAATAAAGTGACATTCTTACATAGCAAGGACACAATAATTTATAACAAGGAAAGAGGAGTGCAGTGATTTATAACAAACAGAAAATTCATTAACTCAAAAGTCTAGTGTTGCTAACATTAAAACTACTGTATTCCTTTTTCTATTCCCAGTCACATTGATTAATATCCTTTAGGTGCCTAAAAGATAAAGAATATGGAGGACTGGCAGCAGTCATTGAGTCAAGAATAGAACCCATCACCAATGTAATTTCTAGCTTTTTAGAAAAGGCTCTCTATCTTTAAGATGCTTTAAGCTGCATGCCTTTCACAGTTCAGTTCAGTTCAGTTCAGTCGCGCAGTCGTGTCCGACTGTTTGCGACCCCATGAATCGCAGAACGCCAGGCCTCCCTGTCCATCACCAACTCCCGGAGTTCACTCAGACTCACGTCCATTAAGTCTGTGATGCCATCCAGCCATCTCATCCTCAGTCGTCCCTTTCTCCTCCTGCCCCCAATCCCTCCCAGCATCAGGGTCTTTTCCAATGAGTCAACTCTTCGCATAAGGTGCCCAAAGTACTGGAGCTTCAGTTTTAGCATCATTCCTTCCAAAGAAATCCCAGGGTTGATCTCCTTCAGAATGGACTGGTTGGATCTCCTTGCAGTCCAAGGGACTCTCAAGAGTCTTCTCCAACACCACAGTTCAAAAGCATCAATTCTTCTGCGCTCAGCCTTCTTCACGGTCCAACTCTCACATCCATACATGACCACAGGAAAAACCATAGCCTTGACTAGACGGACCTTAGTCGGCAAAGTAATGTCTCTGCTTTTGAATATACTATCTAGGTTGGTCATAACTTTTCTCCCAAGGAGTAAGCGCCTTTTAATTTCATGGCTGCAGTCACCATCTGCAGTGATTTTGGATCCCCAAAAAACAAAGTCTGACACTGTTTCTACTGTTTCCCCATCTATTTCTCATGAAGTGATAGGGGGCTGTAAACAATTCATAAGTTGTAAAAGTCTGGAGGAATCTGTCAGGCAAGCTAGAGAGCCATAAGCGGGATTTGAGCTGAGACACTCCTTTCATATGCAGGAGACCAGTTGCAGCTGTAAGTTAACTTTTTCCAGAGAAAGGTGGTTGGGAATAGCCCCCTGTAATGTCAGAAGAGTACAGTATAGCAGACAGTAAACGACAGATTTTGGTTTCGGGCTAGCTGTTCAGGCAGAGGATCCCTTGAGACCAGACTCACCTTGCCCCATCAGGACTCTACAAATGACCTTGTCATGGGTAGGATCTCCCGTGCTGGCCCCTGGCAATTGGGGTCTTTTGCAATAGTAGCATGACCCCTAGTATTCCTCTCAACTTTCAAGTTGAGACCGCCTCCTCTTGAGGTGTGATGGAAATGCCGGGATTCCTTTACTGACGAAGAAGGGAAATGGACCCTCATCTTGAGATGAGGAGGGAAAAATGGGTCTCGTCTTGAGTTGTGGTGGGTCCCACGGTTTTCCTCTGTAATGGAGACGGGTATGTTGGGGAACTTCTTGAGTTGCCTCAAGAGATTCAAGCACCCTTTCGAGGCTCAAGAGGGAAGGTGGTATTCCTGGAGACTCTGAGGTGGAAAAGGGTATCATCTCACATTGACGGGAGAATCTCCTGGTTTTTCTTGATTTGCGGGAGGAAACTTGGGGGTCCTTTCAAGTTAAGACTGGGACATCAGGGCCCTGCTCATGTTGCCTCAGGAAAGGCCAGTCTCTATGCAAGTTATGAGGGGCCTCTCAGGATTCCTCTGCAGTCGCTGTTGTGGCCGAGGTCCTCATCTGGAGTGGAGGCTGGAACCTCAGGGATCCTCTCCAGTGCTGACATGGATCTCAGGGTTCCTCTGGAGTTTCCACAGGGGAGTCAGGCCTCGTCTTGTGTGTAGACATGCAAGTTGGGTTTCCTCTCATGTTGTCAAAGCAGTGTCCGGCTTCCTGTCAAGTTGACATAGGGATCAGTGGCTTTCTCTCTAGGTGCCACAAGGCTGTCACACCTGCCATTGTGTTTGGAGTTGATCCTCGGGGTGACTGTCAAGTCAGTGCAGGGGAGTCAGGTGTATCTGGAGTGGATTGGGACATCGGGGTCTTTTGGAATTGTGGCACGACACCTGGAGTTCCTCTCGAGGTTCATGTGGAGACTGCCTCCTCTTTAGGTGCGACCTGAATGCTGGATTCCTTCCCGATGAAGCAGGGAAAGGGACCCTCATCTCGAGATGAGGAGGGCAAAACGTGGCTCTTCTTGAGTTGTGGCGGGACTCTCAGTGTTCTTTTTCTCGAGTGGAGACTGGTATGTCAGGGAACTTCTTGAGTTGCCCCAGGGGGTCAAGGACCCTTTTGAGGCTCAAGAGGGAAGGTGGGAGTTCTTTCGAGATACCGCAGCAGAAAAGGGACTCATCTCGCCTTGAGGGGGAATCTCCTGGGTTTTCTCGAGTTGTGTCATGAAACTGGGGGTTCCTCTCAAGTTAAAACAGGGACCTCAGCAACCCACTCGTGTTGCCTCAAGAAAATTTTGTCTCCATACGAGTTGTGAGGGGACTCTCAGGATTCCTCTGCATTCACTGCTGGGGCTGAGGTCCTCATCTGGAGTTGTGGCCGGAACTTCAGTTTTGCTCTCCAGTGCAGACATGGATCTCGGGGTTCCTCTGGAGTTTCCAAAGGGGAGTCAGTCCTCGTCTTGTCTGGAGACATGCAAATCCACTTTCTTCTCGAGCTTGAAAAGCAATGTCAGGCTTCCTATCGAAATACCAAAGAGATCATTGGCTTTTTCTCGAGGAGCAACAGGGCTGTGACACCTGCCATCCTGTTTTGAGTCGATCCTCGGGGTAACCATTGAGTCAGTGCAGGGGAGTCAGGTGTATCTGGAGTGGATTGGGACATCAAGGTCTTTTGGAATTGTGGCGTGGCCCCTGGAGTTCCTTTCGATGTTCAAGTTGAGACCACCTCCTCTTGAGGTGTGACAGGAATGCCAGGATTCCTTTCCCCACAAAGCATGGAATTAGACCCTCATCTCGAGATCAGGAGGGAAAATCGGGTCTCTTCTTCAGTTGTTATGAGAGTATCAGTGTTCCTTTCGAGTGGAGACGAGTATGTCAGGGAACTTCTTGAGTTACCTCAAGGGTGTCAAGGACCCTTTAGAGGCTCAAGAGGGAAAGTGGCATTCCTCTCAAGACGCCCCAGCAGAAAAGGGCCTCATCTCGTGTGAGGGGAGAATCTCCTAGTTTTTCTCGAGTCATGGCAGGAAACTTGGGGTTCCTCTCGAGTTATGATGGGGACCTCAAGGAGCCGCTCATGTTGCCTCATGAAAATCCAGTATCCATGTGAGTTGCTAGGGGCCTCTTGACATTCCTCTCCAGTTGTTGCTGGGTCCTACATCCTCATCTGGAGTTGAGGCCAGAACATCAGGTTTCCTCTCCAGTTCTGACATGGATCTCGGGGTTTCTATGGACTTTCAACAGGGGAATCAGGCCTCATCTCATGTGGAGACATGCAAGTCCACTTTCCTCTCGAGCTCTAACAGTAGTGTCAGGCTTCCTGTCAGTTTACATAAGGATCTGAGGCTTTCTCTCGAGGTGCCACAGGGCTGTTGCCAGGGTCCAGCCCCATTTGATCTAGGGCATTCAAAGAGGGGACAGAGTCAGAATCTGGGAAAAGACCATTTAATTAGAAATATAAGAGAGATTAGGAAAAAATAGTGTAATAGGAAAATTTAATGGAGAAAAGAGGCCGAATAACTTGGTTTACATGGAAAACTAATAAAACCTCGAGACAAGAGTTTTACACCATCTACATTAGGCCACCGGTGCCCGCCTGAATAGTGGAGCATGTCCCACCTTGGGCTCCCTCTCGCGTGGATCTTAGAAGCCAGGGCAAGTAAGTAGACATGGTGAGCCTCCATGCTCCAGAGGGGAATTCAGCCTGAAAAGGAGTGGGATGGAGAGGTAGAAAGAGAGAGAGGAAGTCAACATGTGGGGAGCCAGATTTCCAAGAAATCAGTTAGAGAAGCTGGTCTGAGAAACTGGTCCATCCTTTATTGTCCGGAAAAGCTTTTTGTACCTTTGGTTGTAATAGAGATCAATGGATAATACAAAATTATACAGCGTCAGCAGCCCTGACTCTTATCAAGACCAGGCTTTCTCTCTGCATACCTTGCTGTATACACAAGTCTTAGGTGATTTACATCATCTTCTGGCCAGAGGGCCAAATAACATTTTATGGCCCTTTCTGATAAGGGTCCATCAACCAGAAAACATTAAAAGTGTTGTTCTTTCCAAAGTCTGCTGCCACTCTCAGAAAGCACTAAATAAAATGACATTCTTACATAGCAAAGACACAACAAATTATAACAAAGAAAGAGGACTACAGTGATGTATAACAAAGAGAAAATTAATTAACTGGAAAGTCTAGTGTTTCTAACATCAAAACTTCTATATTCCTATTTGTATATCCCAATTGCATTGATTAATATCCTTCAGGTGCCTAAAAGATAAAGAATATGGAGGCCGGGCAGCAGTCATTGACTCAACAGTGAAACTCATCACCAATATAATTTTTAGCTTTTTAGAAAAGGCTTTTATCTTTAAGATGCTTTAAGCTTCATGCCTCTCGAGGTTGGGAGGCTGTAAACAATGACAAGTTGTAAAATTCCAGGGGAACCTGGCAGGCAAGTTAAAGAGCCATCAGAGGGATTTGAGCTGAAACATTCCTTTCATATACAAGAGACTGGTTGGAGCTCTATGTTACCTTTTTCCAGAGAAAGGTGTTGGGGGGCAGCCCCTGTTAATATCAGAAGAGTGGAAATCACAGTACAATAAGGCAGACAGACTCTGGTTTTTGGGGGTAGATGCTCAGGAAAATCCAAGGGGAACCCCTGAAGCCAGATCACACCTTTGCATATGTCAGATTCCTTCCTCATGACGTTTGCCATGGGTGGGATTCCTCACGCTGGTTCCCGGCATATGCCCCATTTTTATTTCTTAAGACAGCAAGATGTAGTTCAATTGCGAGCTTCTGAATGCTCTGCCAAAGAATCCTGACAATACAAGGAAGAATGATTCTGAAGAAGATTAGAGCACCCACAGCAACATAACTAAAAATAGTAGACAGAATAGTCTTTCAAGAAATGAAGTTAGAGAATGTATGGAAAAAGTAATTGGCTTCTCCTGCAGCAGTAAAATCTAGTCGGGAGTGTTCCATGGTCTGTATCTGATTATGAAGTTTCCTTACATCTAAACTAATATCTGAGCGTTCCAAACACCTAAAATATGATTTTTAATTCTTTCCCATTCAAAATCTGTCTCATTTACTTTCAGGGACGTAACACATATCCACTGGTAGTCAACATGAGAGGACAGAGCCATTTTTACCTTTAGGCTCTGTAATTCAGTCCCAATATGCAATATTGCTTCTTCTAGGGCATTTACCTTCATTTCTAGTTTCCTATCTATAACTTCTTGTGTTGCCAGCATTAAAGAAATATTTTTTTACATAGTATCAACATATTGGGCAGTATGCACTTGTTGAGTCAATGATATTGCTGCCAAAATAACAGAAGTAATTGCAGTTATTAAAGCTGATATTCCCAAAATAAGTAGGCACACAAACCATCGTGATCACATTAAATGTTGTAGTTGTTGCAGCAGAGCAAGGCCATGGTTATCATACCAATATGTGGTTAGTGTTAAAGGCACCATAAGGTATGGTGGTCGTTTTAACACCACAAAAGAACAAACATTATATTGAGGAGTTAAGCAAGATGAAAGTATACATTGTTCACAGGAAACTACATTAGCTACACCTGAATAATTTAATCATATATTAAGTTTTCCAGAGTCATTAGTGAAAAAGAAAAATATAAGAACATGGTAGACAAGCCAAAATAGAGTAAATAGTTATTCTCCAGTTGGGTTAAAGAAATAGGGGTTGGTAGCGGCAAGGGCTCTCCAAATTTCTGGCTGCCAAAAGGTTTTACCTTTAGCCATATAATACACACTGGGAGGAAAAATTGATTATGATGCCATTTCAGTTTAGTTCAGTAGCTCAGTAGTCTCTGACTCTTTGCGACCCCATGAATCGCAGAATGCCAGACCTCCCTGTCCATCACCAAATCCTGGAGTTGATTCGGTCTCATGTCCATTGAGTCAGTGATGCCATCCAGCCATCTCACCCTCTGTCATCCCCTTATCCTCCTGCCTCCAATCTCTCCAAGCATCAGAATCTTTTCCAGTGAGTCAACTCTTCGCATGAGGTGGCCAAAGTACTGGAGTTTAGCTTCAGCATCAGTCCTTCCAAAGAAATCCCAGAGCTGATCTCCTTCAGAATGGACTGGTTGGATCTCCTTGCAGTTCAAGGGACTCTCAAGAGTCTTCTCCAACACCACACTTCAAAAGCATCAATTCTTCAGCGCTCAGCTTTCTTCACAGTCGAACTCTCACATACATACAGCACTATTGGAAAAACCATAGCCTTGACTAGATGGACCTTAGTCGGTTGGTTATACTATCCAGGTTGGTTATAACTTTTCTTCCAAGGAGTAAGCATCTTTTAATTTCAGGGCTGCAATCACCATCTGCAGTGATTTTGGAGCCCCTAAAAATAAAGTCTGACACTATTTCCACTGTTTGCCCATCTATTTCCCATGAAGTGATGGGACCAGATGCCATGATCTTCGTTTTCTGAATGTTGAGCTTTAAGCAAACTTTTTCACTCTCCTCTTTCACTTTCATCAAGAGGCTTTTTAGTTCCTCTTCACTTCCTGTCATAAGGATGGTGTCATCTGCATATCTGAGGTTATTGATATTTCTCCCAGCAATCTTGATTCCAGCTTCTGCTTCTTCCAGTCCAGCATTTCTCATGATGTACTCTGCAAAGAAGGTAAATAAGCAGGGTGACAATATACAGCCTTGACGTATGCCTTTTCCTATTTGGAACTAGTCTGTTGTTCCATGTCCAGCTCTAACTGTTTCTTCCTGACCTGCATACAGATTTCTCAAGAGGCAGGTCAGGTGGTCTGGTATTCCCATCTCTTTCAGAATTTTCCACAGTTGATTGTGATCCACACAGTCAAAGGCTTTGGCATAGTCAATAAAGCAGAAGTAGATGTTTTTCTGGAACTCTCTTGCTTTTTCCATGATCCAGCGGATGTTGGCAATTTGACCTCTGGTTCATCTGCCTTTTCTAAAACCAGCTTGAACATCAGGGAGTTCACGGTTCATGTATTGCTGAAGTCTGGCTTGGAGAATTTTGAACATGACTTTGCTAGCATGTGAGATGAGTGCATAGTGCAATAGTTGAGCATTCTTTGGCATTGCCTTTCTTTGGGATTGGAATGAAAATGGACCTTTTCCAGTCCTGTGGCCACTGCTGAGATTTCCAAATTTGCTGGCATATTGAGTGAAGCACTTTCACAGCATCATCTTTCAGGATTTGAAACAGCTCAATTGGAATTCCATCACCTCCACTAGCTTTGTTCATAGTGATGCTTTCTAAGGCCCACTTGACTTAACATTCCAGGATGTCTGGCTCTAGATGAGTGATCACACCATCATGATTATCTGGGTAGTGAAGATCTTTTTTGTACAGTTCTGTGTATTCTTGCCACCTCTTCTTGATATCTTCTGCTTCTGTCAGGTCCAGACCATGTCTGTCGTTTATCAAGCCCATCTTTGCATGAAATGTTCCCTTGGTATCTCTAATTTTCTTGAAGAGATCTCTAGTCTTTCCCATTCTGTTCTTTTCCTCTATTTCTTTGCATTGATCACTGAAAAAGGCTTTCTTATCTCTTCTTGCTATTCTCTGGAACACTGCTTTCAGATGCTTATATCTTTCCTTTTCTCCTTTGCTTTTCACCTCTCTTCTTTTCACAGCTATTTGTAAGACCTCCCAAGACAGCCATTCATTTTTTCATTTCTTTTCCATGGAAATGGTCTTGATCCTTGTCTCCTCTATGATGTCATAAACCTCATTCCATAGTTGTTGCAAGAGGGTATCAGAGGGTAGACACACTGAAACCATACTCACAGAAAACTAATCAATCTAATCACACTTAGATCACAGCATTGTCTAACTCAATGAAGCCAAGCCATGCCTGCGGGGCAACCCAGGATGGGTGGGTCACGTTGGAGAGGTCTGACAGAATGTGGTCCACTGGAGAAGGAAATGGCAAACCACTTCAGGATTCTTGCCTTGAGAACCCCATGAACAGTATGAAAAGGCAAAATGATACGATACTGAAAGAGGTACTCCCTACGTCAGTAGGTGCCCAATATGCTACTGGAAGTCAGTGGAGAAATCACTCTGGAGAGAATGAAGGGTGGAGCAAAAGCAAAAATAATACCTAACTGTGGATGTGACTGCTGATAGAAGCAAGGTCCGATGCTGTAAAAAGCAATATTGCATAGGACCCTGGAATGTCAGGTCCATGAGTCAAGACAAATTGGACGTGGTCAAACAAGAGATGGCAAGAGTGAATGTCAACATTCTAGGAATCAGCGAACTAAAATCGACTGGAATGGGTGAATTTAACTCAGATGACCATTACATCTACTACTGCGGGTAGGAATCCCTCAGAAGAAATGGAGTACCCATCATGATCAATCAAAGAGTCCAAAATGCAGTACTTGGATGCAATCTCAAAAATAACAGAATGATCTATGTTCGTCTCCAAGGCAAATCATTCAATATCACAGTTATTCAAGTGTATGCCTCAACCAGTAACGATGAAGAAGCTGAAGTTGAACGGTTTTATGAAGACCTACAAGACCTTTTAGAACTAACACACAAAAAAGTTGTCCTTTTCAGTATAGGGGGCTGGAAAGCAAAAGTAGGAAGTCAGAAACACCTGGAGTAACAGGCAAATTTGGCCTTGAAATGCGGAATGAAGCAAGACAAAGACTAAGAGTATTGACAAGAAAATGCACTGGTAATAGCAAACACCCTCTTCCAACAACACAACAGAAGACTCTAACTGTGGACATCACCAGATGGTCCACACCAAAATCAGATTGATTATATTCTTTGCAGCCAAAGATGGAGTTCTATACAGTCACCAAAGACAAGACCAGGAGTTGACTGTGGCTCACACCATGAACTTCTTATTACCAAATCCAGACTTAAATTGAAGAAAGTAAGGAAAAACCGCGAGACCATTCATGTATGACCTAAATCAAATTCCTTATGATTATACAGTGGAAGTGAGAAATAGATTTAAGAGTCTAGATCTGATAGATAGAGTACCTGATAAACTATGGAATGAGGTTCGTGACATTGTCCAGGAGACAGGGATCAAAACCATCCTCATGGGAAAAAAATGCAAAAAAAAAAAAAAAAAAAGAAATCACAAAAAAGTTGTCCTTTTCAGTATAGGGGGCTGGAAAGCAAAAGTAGGAAGTCAGAAACACCTGGAGTAACAGGCAAATTTGGCCTTGAAATGCGGAATGAAGCAAGACAAAGACTAAGAGTATTGACAAGAAAATGCACTGGTAATAGCAAACACCCTCTTCCAACAACACAACAGAAGACTCTAACTGTGGACATCACCAGATGGTCCACACCAAAATCAGATTGATTATATTCTTTGCAGCCAAAGATGGAGTTCTATACAGTCACCAAAGACAAGACCAGGAGTTGACTGTGGCTCACACCATGAACTTCTTATTACCAAATCCAGACTTAAATTGAAGAAAGTAAGGAAAAACCGCGAGACCATTCATGTATGACCTAAATCAAATTCCTTATGATTATACAGTGGAAGTGAGAAATAGATTTAAGAGTCTAGATCTGATAGATAGAGTACCTGATAAACTATGGAATGAGGTTCGTGACATTGTCCAGGAGACAGGGATCAAAACCATCCTCATGGGAAAAAAATGCAAAAAAAAAAAAAAAAAAAAAGAAAAAGTCTCTCTGGGGAGGCCTTACAAATAGCTGTGAAAAGAAGAGAAGTGAAAAGGAAAGATATAAGCATCTGAAAGCAGTGTTCCAGAAAATAGCAAGAAGAGATAAGAAAGCCTTTTTCAGTGATCAATGCAAAGAAATAGAGGAAAAGAACAGAATGGGAAAGACTAGAGATCTCTTCAAGAAAATTAGATACCAAGAGAACATTTCATGCAAAGATGGGCTTGATAAACGACAGACATGGTCTGGACCTAACAGAAGCAGAAGATATTAAGAAGAGGTGGCAAGAATACACAGAAGAACTGTACAAAAAAAGATCTTCACAACCCAGATAATCATGATGGTGTGATCACTCATCTAGAGCCAGACATCCTGGAATGTTAAGTCAAGTGGGCCTTAGAAAGCATCACTATGAACAAAGCTAGTGGAGGTGATGGAATTCCAATTGAGCTGTTTCAAATCCTGAAAGATGATGCTGTGAAAATGCTGCACTCAGTATGCCAGCAAATTTGGAAATCTCAGCAGTGGCCACAGGACTGGAAAAGATCCATTTTCATTCCAATCCCAAAGAAAGCCAATGCCAAGGAATGCTCAGACTACCACACAATGCACTCATCTCACATGCTAGCAAAGTCATGCTCAAAATTCTCCAAGCCAGGCTTCAGCAATACATGAACTGTGAACTTCCTGATGTTCAAGCTAGTTGGTTTTAGAAAAGGCAGAGGAACCAGAGATCAAATTGCCAACATCCACTGGATCTGGAAAAAGAAAGAGAGTTCCAGAAAAACATCTACTTCTGCTTTATTGACTATGCCAAAGCCTTTGATTGTGTGGGTCACAATCAACTGTGGAAAATTCTGAAAGAGATGGAAATACCAGACCACCTGACCTGCCTCTTGAGAAATCTGTATGCAGGTCAGGAAGCAACAGTTAGAACTGGACATGGTACAACAGGCTGGTTCCAAATAGGAAAAGGAGTACGTCAAGGCTGTATATTGTCACCCTGCTTATTTACCTTCTATGCAGTGTACATCATGAGAAATGCTGGACTGGAAGAAGCAGAAGCTGGAATCAAGATTGCTGGGAGAAATATCAATAACCTCAGATATGCAGATGACACCACCCTTATGGCAGAAAGTGAAAAGGAACTAAAAAGCCTCTTGATGAAATAAGAGGAGAGTGAAAAAGCTTGCTTAAAGCTAAACATTCAGAAAACTAAGATCATGGCATCTGGTTCGATTACTTCATGGAAAATAGATGGGCAAACAGTGGAAATAGTGTCAGACTTAATTTTTAGGGGCTCCAAAATCACTGCAGATGGTGACTGCAGCCATGAAATTAAAAGATGCTCACTCCTTCGAAGAAAAGTTATGACCAACCCAGATAGTATATTCAAAAGCAGAGACATTACTTTGCCGACTAAGGTCCGTCTAGTCAAGGCTATGGTTTTTCCTGTGGTCATGTATGGATGTGAGAATTCGACTGTGAAGAAGGCTGAGTACTGAAGAATTGATGCTTTTGAAGTGTGGTGTTGGAGAAGACTCTTGAGAGTCCCTTGGACTGCAAGTAGATCCAACCAGTCCATTCTGAAGGAGATCAGCCCTGGGATTTCTTTGGAAGGACTGATGCTGAAGCTAAAACTCCAGTACTTTGGCCACCACATGCGAAAAGTTGACTCATTGGAAAATACTTTGATGAGGAGAGCGTTTGGGGGCAGGAGAAAAAGGGGACGACAGAGGATGAGATGGCTGGATGGCATCGGTGACTCGATGGATGTGAGTTGTGTGAACTCCAAGAGATGGTGAATGACAGGGAAGCCTGGTGTGCTGTGATTCATGGGGTCACAAAGAGTCGGAAACGACTGAGCCACTGAACTAGCTGACTGAACTTGAACTGATAAGATCCTCCCAAAAGGTGATGTTCATCTGTATTAACCCGTATGGGGTCACTGTTCCAAGTAACAACTTGGAAAGTTGAAGGATCCAGGAGAAATGTCCAATATTTGTTGGAACAGGAGAGGAGCTTACCTGGCAAGAGAGCAAAGCAAGCATGGCAATAAACACCTTTTCAGGAGAGTCTGGAGATCCTGCAAGTTAGCAAGTCCCCGTGCCTGGTGACAGAGAATTTTAATTTGTCTCCAAGTGGATATGCGCCTTGCTTGGTCCCCTGGGTAGGACGACCTGGCATCCTTTTGCGGGGTGAGGGGTCAGGGGTAGCAATATCCCATATATGAAGTTATGAAATCTATCTGGTGAGTGGCTCCATTCCTTGCTCATCCGGGATCTCTGATGTCAGCTGTCCCGGGATCAGTGGTGCTTCCTGTGCTGGCAGAGGGAGTGGGGGAAGAGGAGGCTTCTTCCTTTATAGAGATCATGGTGGTGGGGGAATCCAGTATCCGGGGAGCTGAGACATGGCAAATCAGTCTGTCTGGAACCCAAATCAGAGAGTCTGTGTCCTGTGGAAAAATACAAGCATATCCTCGACCACTGGTTCATGGTAGATCGGGACCTTTCCATTGTCCGGAGAGGAAGTCTCTCCATTTTACTAATGGTTTTGTATTTGATTGCTCCCGTCACCAATGGAGAAGCATTGCAGTGTTTCTGGATGAATCAGCATTTAAGTTATTTATTACAAAGAAAGCATGTTGCAAAATCTGATGGGGGGAACTATATTTAAATTCTCCTCCTTTTAGTTTTTGAATATGGATTTTTAGTGTTTGACGTGTTCTTTCAACAATGGCTTGTCCCTGCAGATTATAAGGGATGTTGGTGTTATGTTTAATTTGAAACTTTGTACAAAATTGTGAAAAGATTTAGAAGTGCAAGCAGGGGGCATCATCAGTTTCATTAGTTTTTAAAGATTTTGCCAATCCCAGATATGAAAAACAAGTAAAGAGATGTTGTATTACATCTTTAACTTCTTGCCCTGTATGAGCAGTGCAATAATAACATGAGAAAAGGTATCCACAGTTACAAGAACAAAAGACAATTTCCCAAATGAAGAGACATGAGTTACATCCATTTGCCAGAGTGCATTAGGTTTGAGACGCAAGGGTTAACTCCCACAGGCAGGCTATTCACGGTAGCAGGGAGATGCAAACAAGAACAAACAATCTCTCAGGCAGATTCTTGAGGAATTTGAAACTGGTATCTTAAGGCAGTGGCATTCTGATGATGAAGTCAGTGAGAAGCTCGGGCTTCTTCGAAAACAGAAGCCACCATAGTCCTGGATAGTGAATCTGCCAGGACATTGAAAGAATTTAAAGAGCCAGGCAGACTGGAATGAGCCCGAATGTGGCCAATAAAGAATGCTCGATATCTTTTCCAAATTTTCTGCTATAATCTAGTTAACAAATGAAAGATAGCAGTTTTGTTTTGGGGAAGAACTGCAGTTTCAATGTGTAGAAACAGTGTAACCACATACTGAGAGTCAGGGTAAAGGTTAAACTCCTCCTCTGCAAACTTAACACGCCTCTATAACAGCTATGATTTCAGCTCTTTGAGCTGAAGTTTCCTGTGTTTTGGGTGCCACTTGCTGGGGTTCAGCCCCGGTGGATCCAGGGAATTCAAAGCGGGGATGGAGTCGGAGTCTGGGAAAGGACTATTTAATTAGAAATATAAGAGAGATTAGGAAAAAATAATGTAGTAGGGAAATTTAATGGAGAAAAGAGGCTGAATAACTTGGTTTACAAGGAAAACTAATAAAACCTCAAGACAAGAGGTTTTCACCATCTACATTAGGCCACCAGCGCCCGCTTGAATAGCAAAGGGTGCCCCACATTGGGCTCCCTCTCGTGTGGGTCTTAGAAGCCAGGGCAAGTAAGTAACATGGTGAGCCTCCATGCTCCAGAGGGGAATTCAGCCTGAAAATAAGAGGGAGGGAGTGGGAGAAAGAGAGAGAGAGGAAGTCGACATGTGGGGAGCCAGATTTCCAAGAAACCAGTTCGAGACGCTGGTCTGAGAAACTGGTCCATCCATTATTGTTTGGAAAAGCTTTTTATATCTTGAGTTGTACATAGAGAACAATGGATAATACAAAATTATGCAGCATCAGCAGCCCTGACTCTTATCAAGGCCAGGCTTTCTCTCTGCATACCTAGCTGTATACACAAGTCTTAGGTGATTTACATCATCTTCTGGCCAAAGGGCCAATTAACATTTTTACAGCCCTTTTCTGATAAGGGCCCGTCAACCAGAAAACATTAAAAGTGTTCTTTCCAAAGTCTGCTGCCACTCTCAGAAAGCACTAAATAAAGTGACATTCTTACATAGCAAGGACACAACAATTTATAAAAAAGAAAGAGGACTACAGTGATGTATAACAAAGAGAAAATTAATTAACTGGAAAGTCTAGTGTTTCTAACATCAAAACTTCTATATTCCTATTTGTATATCCCAATTGCATTGATTAATATCCTTCAGGTGCCTAAAAGATAAAGAATATGGAGGCCTGGCAGCAGTCATTGACTCAACAGTGAAACTCATCACCAATATAATTTTTAACTTTTTTGAAAAGGCTTTTATCTTTCATGGAAAAAGCAAGAGAGTTCCAGAAAAACATCTATTTATGCTTTATTCACTATGCCAAAGCCTTTGACTGTGTGGATCACAGTAAACTGTGGAAAATTCTGAAAGAGATGGAATACCAGACCACCTGACCTGCCTCTTGAGAAATCTGTATGCAGGTCAGGAAGCAACAGTTAGAACTGGATATGGAGCAACAGACTGGTTCCAAATAGGAAAAGGAGTACATCAAGGCTGTATATTGTCACCCTGCTTATTTAACTTATATGCAGAGTACATCATGAGAAATGCTGGACTGGAAGAAACACAAGCTGGAATCAAGATGCTGGGAGAAATATCAATAATCTCAGATATGCAGATGACACCACCCTTATGGCAGAAAGTGAGGAGGAGCTAAAAAGCCTCTTGTTGAAGGTGAAAGAGGAGAGTGGAAAAGTTGGCTTGAAGTTCAACATTCAGAAAATGAAGATCATGGCATCTGGCCCCATCACTTCATGGGAAATAGATGGGGAAACAGTAGAAACAGTGTCAGACTTTTGTTTTTTTGGGCTCCAAAATCACTGCAGATGGTGACTGCAGCCATGAAATTAAAAGGCACTTACTCCTTGGAAGAAAAGTTATGACCAACCTAGACAGTATATTCAAAAGCAGAGATATTACTTTGCCGACTAAGGTCCGTCTAGTCAAGCCTATGGTTTTTCCTTTGGTCATGTATGGATGTGAGAGTTGGACCGTGAAGAAGGCTGAGCGCAGAAGAATTGATGCTTTTGAACTGTGGTGTTGGAGAAGACTCTTGAGAGTCCCTTGGACTGCAAGGAGATCCAACCAGTCCATTCTGAAGGAGATCAACCCTGGGATTTCTTTGGAAGGAATGATGCTAAAACTGAAGCTCCAGTGCTTTGGCCACCTTATGCGAAGAGTTGACTCATTGGAAAAGACCCTGATGCTGGGAGGGATTGGGGGCAGGAGGAGAAAGGGACGACCGAGGATGAGATGGCTGGATGGCATCACAGACTCAATGGACGTGAGTCTGAGTGAACTCCGGGAGTTGGTGATGGACAGGGAGGCCTGACGTACTGCGATTCATGGGGTCACAAAGAGTCGGACACGACTGCGCAACTGAACTGAACTGAACTGAAAGCTTCATGCCTCTTGTGGTTGGGGGGCTGTAAACAATGACAAGTTGTATAAGTCCAGGGGAACTTGTCAGGAAATTTAGAGAGCCATCAGAGGGATTTGAGCTGAAACATTCCTTTCATATGTAGGAGATTGGTTGGAGCTCTATGTTATCTTTTTCCAGAGAAAGGTGTTGGGGGACAGCCCCTGTTAATGTCAGAAGAGTGGAAACATAGTACAATAAGGCAGGCAGACTCTGCATTTTGGGGACAGATGCTCAGGAAACTCAAGGGGAAAACCTGAAGCCAGATCACACCTTTGCATATGTCAGGCTTCCTTCCTCATGACCTTTGCCATGGATGGGATTCCTCACACTGGCTCCCAGTAGGCTGTCACACGTAAAATCATGTTGTGAGTCAATACTCGGGCTGACAGTAGAATCAGTGCAGGTGAATCAGGTGTATCTGGAGTGGATTGGGACATTGGGGTCTTTTGGAATGGCGGCACCACCCCTAGAGTTCCTCTCGACTTTCATGTTGAGACTGCCTCCTCTTGAGGTGCGACGGGAACGCCAGGATTCTTTTCCTGATGAAGCAAGGAAATGGACCCTCATCTCGAGATGAGGAGGGAAACCCAGGGCTCTTCTTGAATTGAGGCGGGACCCTCGGGGTTCATCTCGAGTGGAGACGGGTATGTAGGGGAACTTCTTGAGTGGCCTCAAGGGTGTCAAGGACCCTTTCAAAGATCAAGAGGGAAGGTGAGATTTCTCTCAAGATGCTGCAGTGGAAAAGGGCCTCATCTCTCGTGGAGGGGATAATCTCCTGGTTTTTCTCAAGTTGCAGCAGGAAATTTGATATTTCTTTCGAGTTATGACAGGGACTTCAGGGACCCGCTAGTGTGGCCTCAGGAAAATCCAGTCTCCATGGGAGTTGCATCGGGCCTTCGAAATTCCTCTGCATTCACTGCTGGTGCCGAAGTCCTCATCTGGTGTTCAGGCCAGAAACTCAGGTTTCCTTTCCAGTGCTGACATGGATCTTGGGATTCCTCTAAAGTTTCCACAGGGGAGTCAGGCTTTGTCTGGTGTGGAGACATGCAAGTCCGCTCTCCTCTTGAGCTGGAAAAGCAGCATCAGGCTCCCTAGGAGTTGACATAAGGATTGGTGGCTTCCTCTCGAGGGGCCACAGGGCTCTCACACCTACCATCGTGTTTTGAGTCAGTCCTCTGGGTGACTGTCAAGTAAGTGCAGGGGAGTAGGTGTATCTGGAGTGGATTGGGACATCGGAGTCATTTGGAATCTTGGCACAACTCCTGGAGTTCCTCTCGAGGGTCAATTTGAGACCACCTCCTCTTGAGGTGGGATGGGAACGTCAGGATAACTTTCCTGTCGAAGAAGGGAAATGGACCCTCATCTCGAGATGAGGAGGGAAACGTGGGGCTCTTCTTAAGTTATGGCGGGACCCTCGGTGTTCCTCTGGAGTGGAGACAGATATGTCGGTGAGCTTCTTGAGTGGCCTGAAAGGTGTCAAGGACCCTTTCAACGCTCAAGAGTGAAGGTGGGAATTATCTCAAGACACCACAGCGGATAAGGGCCTCATCTCACATTGAGGGGAAAATCTGGTTTTTCTTGAGTTACTGCAGGAAACTTGAGGTTTCTCTCAAGTTAGGATGGGGACCTCAGGGACCCACTCGTGTGGCCCCAGGAAACTCCAATCTCCATGCGAGTTGTGAAGGGCCTCTCCGGATTCCTCTGCAGTCACTGCTGGGGCCGAGGTCCTCATCTGGAGTTGAGGCCGGAACCTCAGGGTTTCTCTCCAGTGCTGACATGGATCTCGGGGTTCCTCTGGAGTTTCCACAGGGGTGTCAGGCCTTGTCTCTTGTGGAGACAGGCAAGTCCATTCTCCTTTCGAGTTTGAAAAGCAGTATCAGGCTTCCTGTCGAGTTGACATAGGGATAGGTGTCTTTCTCTTGAGGTGTCACGGGGCTGTCACACCTGCCATCATGTTTGGAGTCGATCCTCAGGGTGACTGTCAAGTCAGTGCAGGGAGTCAGGTGTATCTGGAGTGCATTGGGACACTGGGGTCTTTTGGAATGGTGGCATGACCCCTGGAGTTCCTCTCGAGGGTCAAGTTGAGACTGCCTCCTCTTGAGATGTGACGGGAATGCCAGGATTCCTTTCTGACCAAGCAGCAAAATGGAACGTCATTTTGAGATGAGCAGGGAAAAAGGGGGATCTTCTTGAGTTGTGGCGGGACCCTCGGTGTTCCTCTTGAGTGGGACAGGTATGTTGGGCAGCTTCTTGAGTTGCATCAAGTGTGCCCAGTACCCTTTCAAGGATCAAGAGGGAAGGTGGGATTTCTCTAGAGATGCCTCAGCACAAAAGATCCTCATCTTGCATTGAGGGGAGAATCTACTGGTTTTTCTCTAGTTGTGGCAGGAAATATGGGGTTCCACTCGAGTTATGACTGGGACCTCAGAGACCTGCTCATGTTGCCTCAGGAAAGTTCAGTCTCCACGTGAGTTGCAAGGGGTCTCTCAGGATTCCTCTCCAGTTGGTGCTGGGTCCGAAGTCCTCATCTGGATGTGAGGCCAGACCTCAGGGTTCCTCTTCAGTGCTGACATAGACCTCGGGGTTCCTATGGAGTTTCAACAGGGGAGTCAGTCCTCATCTCACTTGGAGACATGCAAGTCTGCTTTCCTCTCGAGCTATAACAATACAGTTAGGTTTCCTGTCGAGTTGACATAGGAATCTGTGGCTTTCTCTCGAGGTGCCACAGGACTGACACACGCGCCATCATGTTCTGAATCGATACTTGGGGTGACAGTCGAGGCAGTGCAGGGAAATCAGGTGTATCTGGAGTGGCCTGGGACATTGGGGTCTTTTGGAATGGTGGCACTACCCCTGGAGTTCCTCTCGACTTTGAAGTTGAGACCATCTCCTCTTGAAGGGAGATGGAATGCTGGGATTCCTTTCCCGAAGAAGCAGGTAAATAGATCCTATTCTCGAGATGAGGAGGGAAAAACAGGGTTCTTCTTGAGTTGTGTCGGACCCTCGGAGTTCCTCTCGAATGGAGACGGTTATTTCAGGGAATTTCTTGAGTTGCATCAAGGGTATCAAGGACGCTTTCGAGGCTCCAGAGGGAACGTGGGATTTCTCTTGAGACGCCACAGCAGAAAAGGGCCTCAGGTTGTATTCAGGGGAGAATCTCCTGGGTTTTCTCAAGTTGCAGCAGGAAACTTGGGGTTCCTCTCGAGTTACAACGGAGACCTTAGGGTCCTGCTCGTGTTGCCTCAGGAAATCCAGTCTCCATGCGAGTTGCAAGGGGCCTTTCGGGATTCCACTCCAGTTGGTGCCGGGTCCAAGGTCCTCATCTGGAGCTGAGGCCAGAACCTCAGGTTTCCTCTCCTGTGTTGACATGGATCTTGGGGTTCCTATGGAGTTTCAAAAGGATAGTAAGGCCTTTTCTCGTGTGGAGACATGCAAGTCCACTTATCTTTCCAGCTGTAACAGTAGTGTCAGTCTTCCTGTCAAGTTGAAATAGAGATCTGTGGCTTTCTGGTGAGAAGCCACAGGGCAGTATCACGTGCCATCGTGTTTTGAGTCAATACTTGGGGTGACAGTAGAGTCAGTACAGGAGAATCAGGTGTATATGGAGTGGATTTGGACATCAGGGTCTTTTGGAATGGTGACAAGACCCCTGGAGTTCCTCTCAAGTTTCAATTTGAGACCACCTCTTCTTGAGGGGTGACGGGAATGCCGAGATTCCTTTCCCAATGAAGCTAGGAAATGGACCTCCCTCTCGTGATGAGGAGGGAAAAACGGGACTCTTCTTGAGTTGTGGTGGGACTCTCGGTGTTCCTCTCAAGTGGAGACTGGTATGTCGGGGAACTTCTTGAGTCTCATGAAAGGTGTCAAGTACCCTTGCGAGGCTCAAGAGGGAAGGTGGAATTTCTCTCAAGACTCCACAGTGGTAAAAGTCCTCATCTCACATTCAGGAGAGAATCTCTCTCTCTCTCTCTCTCTCTCTCTCTCTCTCTCTAGTTGTTGCAAGAAATTCGGATTTCCTCTCAAGTTATGACGGGGGAACTCAGAGACCAGCTCATGTTGCCTGAGGAAAGTCCAGTCTCTTTCCCAGTTGGGAGGGCCCTCTCCAGATTCCTCGCCAGTCGGTGCTGGGTCTGAGGTCCTCATCTAGTGCTGAGGTCATAACCTCAGGTTCCCTGTCCAGTGCTGACACGGATCTTGGGGTTCCTATGGATATTTAGCAGGGGAGTCAGGCCTCATCTCGTGTGGAGACATGCAAGTCAGCTTTCTGCTCGACTGTAACAACAGTATCAGGCTTCCTGTCGAGTAGACGTAGGGTTCTGCAGCTTTCTCTCAAGGTGCCACAGGGCTGTCACACGTGCCACCAGGTTGTGAGTTGATACTCGGGGTGACAGTCGAGTCAGTGCAGGGGAATCAGGTGTATCTGGAGTGGATTGGGACATCAGGGTCTTTTGTAATGGTGGCACGACCCCTGGAGTTCCTCTTGACTTTGAAGTTGAGACTGCCTCCTCTTGAGGGACGATGGAATGCTGGGATTTCTTTCCCAAAAAAGCAGGGAAATGGACCCTCATCTCGAGATGAGAAGAGAAAAACGGGGCTCTTCTTGAGTTGTGTTGCGACCCTCGGGATTCCTCTCGAGTGGAGACGGGTATGTTGGGCAACTTCTTGAGTTGCATCAGGGTGTCAAGGACCCTTTCGAGGCTCAAGAGGGAAGGTGGGATTACTTTCAAGATGCCGCAGCAGAAAAGGGCCTCAGCTTGCATTGAGAGGAGAATGTCCTGGTTTTCCTCAAGTTGCAGCAGGAAATTCGGAGTTCCTCTCGAGTTACGATGGGGAAATCAGGGACCAGCTCATGTTGCTTAAGGAACGTCCAGTCTGCATGCAAGTTGCGAGGGCCCTCTCGGATCCCTCTCCACTTGGTGCTGGGTCCTAGGTCCTCATCTGGAGCTGAGACCATAACCTCAGGTTCCCTGTCCAGTGCTGACATGGATCTCGGGATTCCTATGAATTTTCAACAGGGGAGTCAGGCCTCGTCTCATGTGGAATCATGGAATTCCTCATTCCTCTTGAGTTGTAACAATAACATCAGGCTTCATGTCAAGTTGACCTAGGGATCTGTGGCATTCTCGCGAGGTACTGCAGGGCTGTCACACGTGCCATTGTGTTCTGAGTCGATACTCGGGGCAACATTCGAGTCAGTGCAGGGGAATCCAGTGTATCTGGAGTGGATTGGGACATCAGGGTCTTTTGGAATGGTGGCACGACCCCTGGAATTCCTCTCGACTTTCAAATTGAGATGTCTCCTCTAGAAGTGGGGCAGAAACCCGGGGATTCCTTTCCTGACAAAGCAGGGAAATGGACCCTCATCTCGAGATTAGGAGGGAAAAACAGGGCTCCTCTTGAGTGTGCAACCCTCGTTATTCCTCTCGTTGGAGATGGGTATGTAAGGGAACTTCTTGAGTGGCATCAAGGGTGTCAAGGACCCTTTCAAGTCTCAAGAAGGAAGGTGGGATTTCTCTCAAGACGCTGCAGCAGAAAATGGCCTCATCTCGTGGTGAGGGGAGAATCTCCTGGTTTCTCTAAAGTTACAGCAGGAAACTTGGTGTTCCTTATGAGTTACGATGGGTAGTTCAGGGACCCGCTCGTGTTGCCTCAGGAAACACAAGTCTCCATGCGAGTTGCAAGAGGCCTCTCAGGATTCCGCTCCAGTCGGTGTCAGGTCCTAGGTCCTCATCTGGTGCTGAAACCAGAACCTAAGGTTACCTCTCCACTGCTGACACAGTTCTCGGGGTTCTTATGGACTTTCAACATGGGAGTTAGGCCTCATCTAGTGTGGAGACATGCCAGTCAACTTTCCTCTTGAGCTGTAACAGTAGTGTCAGACTTCCTGCTGAGTTGACACATGGTTCTGTGGCTTTTTCTTGAGGTGTCACAGGGCTGTCAAACATGCCATCGTATTTTGTGTCTATCCTTGGGGTGACAGTCGAGTCAGTGCAGGAGAATCAGGTATATCTGTAGTGGATTGGGCCATCGGGGTGTTTCATAATGGTAGCATGACCCCTGGAGTTCCTCTCGACTTTAAAGTTGAGACCGCCTCCTCTTGAGGTGCAACGGGAACGCCTGGATTTCTTTCCCAATGAAACAGGGAAATGGACCCTCCTCTAGAGATGAGGATGGAAAATGAGGCTCCTCTTGAGTTGTGGCAGGACCCTCAATGTTCCTTACGAGTGGACATGTGTATGTCGGGGAACTTCTTGATTTACATCAGGGATATAAAGAATCCTTTCGAGGCTAAGAGAGAAGTGGGATTTCTCTCGAGTGCCACACCGGAAAAGGGCCTCATCTCGCATTGAGGGGAGAATCTCCCTGTTTCTCTCGAGTTTCAGCAGGACTCTTGGGGTTCCTCTCCAGTTTATGATGGGGACCTCAGCAATGCACTCATGTTGCTTCAGTCTTGCCTCCATGCTAGAGTCCAGGGGCCTCTTGGGATTCCTCTCCAGTCACTGCTGGGTCCTAGGTCCTCAACTGGAGCTGAAGCTGGAAGCTCAGCGTTCATCTCTAGTGCTAACATGGATTTCAGGGTTCCTATGTGGTTTCAACAGGGGAGGCAGCCTCGTCTCGTGTGGAGACATGCAAGTCTGCTTTCCTCTCGAGCTGTAACAATACTGTCAGGTTTCCTGTCGAGTGACATAAGGATCTGTGGCTTTCTCTCCAGGGGCCACAGGGGTGTCACACGTGCCAACGTGTTGTGAGTTGATCCTCAGACTGACAGTTGAGTCAGTGCAGGGGAATCAGTTGTATCTGGAGAGGATTGAGATATCAAAGTCTTTTGGAATTGTGGAAAGACCCCTGGCGTTCCTCTTGACTTTCCAGCTGAGACTGCCTCCTTTTGAGGTGTGATGGCAACACCTGGATTCTTTTCCCAATGAAGCAGGGAAAAGGACTCACATCTCGAGATGAGAAGGGTAAAACAGGGCTCTTCTTGAGTTGTTGTGGTACCCTCGGTGTTCCTCTCGAGTGGAAACGCATATTTCATGGAACTTCTTGAGTTGCCTCAAGGGTGTCAAGGACCCTTTCAAGGCTAAAGAGGAAAGCTGGGATTTCTCTCGAGATATTGCAGTGAAAAGGATCTCATCTCGCATTGAGGGGAGAATCTCATGGATTTTCTCGTGTTGTGGCAGGAAACTTGGGGTTCCTCCAGAGTTATGACGGGGACCTCAGGGACCCGCTCAGGTTGCCTCAGGAAAGTCCAGTCTCCATGCGAGTTGTGAGAGGCCTCTTGGGATTCTTCACCAGTCGGTGCCGAGTGCTATGTCCTCATCTGGAGCTGAGGCCAGAACCCAGATTACCTCTCCAGTGCTGACCTTGATCTCGGGTTTCCTATGGACTTTCAACAGGGGAGTCAGGCCTCGTCTAGTATGAATACATGCAAGTCTGCTTTCCTCTCGAGCTGTAAGAGTAGTGTCAGGCTTCCTGTCGAGTTGACATAGGGATCTTTGTATTTCTCTTGAGGTGGCACAGGGCTTTCACAGGTGCCATTGTGTTGTGAGTCGATCCTTGGGATGACAGTTGAGTCAGTGCAAGGGAATCAAGTGTATTTGGAGGGGATTGGGCCATCAGGGTCTTTTGGAATGGTGGCAAAACTCCTGGACTTCTTCTCGACTTTCAAGTTGAGACCACCTCCTTTTCAGGTGCAGCAGAAACGCTGGGATTCCTTTCCCTATGAAGCAGGGAAATGGACCCTCATCTCGAGATGAGGAGGGAAAAACGGGGCTCTTCTTGAGTTGTGGCTGGACCCTCGGTGTTCCTTTTGAGTGGAGACGGGCATGTCGGGGAACTTCTTGAGTTGCCTCAAGGGTGTCAAGGACCCTTTAAAAGTTCAAGATGGAAGGTGGGATTTCTCTCAAGATGCCACAGTGGAAAAGGGCCTCAACTAGCGTTGAGGGGAGAATCTCCTGGTTTTTCTCGAATTGCAGCAGGAAACTTGGGATTCCTCTCCAGTTACGACAAGGACCTCAGTGATGTGCTCGTGTTGCCTCAGTAAAGTCCTGTCTCCATGCAAGAGGTCAGGGACCTCTCAGGATTCCTCTCCAGTCGGTGCCGTGTCCTAGGTCCTCATCTGGAGCTAAGGCCAGAACCTCAGGGTTCCTCTCCAGTGCTGACATGGAATTCGGTATTCCTATGTAGTTTAAACAGGGAAGTCAAGCCTCATCTCATGTGGAGACATGCAAGTCCGCTTTCCTCTTGAGCTGTAACAGTAATGTCAGGCTTCCTATCGAGTTGACATAGGGATCGGTGGCATTCTCTCGAGGTGCCACAGGGGTGTTACATGTGCCAGCTTGTTGTGAGTTGATCCTTTGGGTACAGTCGAGACAGTACAGGGGAATCAGGTGTATCTGGAGTGGATTGGGACATCAAGGTCTTTTGGAATTGAAGAATGGCCCCTAGTGTTCCTTTCGACTTTCAAGTTGAGACCACCTCCTCTTGAGGTGCGATGGGAATGCTGGGATTCCATCCCTGACGAAGCAAGGAAATGTACCCTCATGTTGAGATAAGGAGGGAAAAACGGGGCTCGTCTTGACATGTGGCAGGACCCTCAGTGTTCCTCTCGAGTAGAGATGTTTATCTCGGGTAACTTCTTGAGTTGCATCAGGGGTGTCAAGGACCTTTTCGAGGCTCAAGAGGGAAGGTGTAATTTATCTTGAGACACCGCAGCAGAAAAGGGCCTCAGCTTGTGTTGAGAGGAGAATCTCCTGTTTTTTTTTTTTTTTTTTTTTTTTTTTTTTGAGCTGGGGCAAGAAACTTAGTGTTCCTCTCGAGTTACGACGAGGACCTCAAGGGACCCGCTCTTGTGGCCTTAGGAAAGTCCAGTCTCCATGCGAGTTGCAAGGGGCCTCTCGGGATTCCCCTCTAGTTGATGCCAGGTCCTAGGTCCTCATCTGGAGCTGAGGTCAGAACCTCAGGGTTCCTCTCCAGTGCTGACATGGATCTCGTGGTTCCTATGGAGTTTCAACAGGGGGAGTCAGGCCTCATCTCGTGTGGAGACATGCAAGTCCACTTTCCTCTAGAGCTGTGACAATAGTGTCAGGCTTTCTTTCAAGTTGACATAGGGATCTGTGGCTTTCTCTCGATGTGCCACAGGGCTGTCGCACATGCCATCGTGTTTTGAGTTGATACTCGCGGTGACAGTTGAGTCAGTGCAGGGGAATCAGGTGTATCTGGAGTGGATTGGGACATCAGGGTCTTTTGGAATGGTGGCACGACCCCTGGCATTCCTCTCGACTTTCAAGTTGAGACTGCCTCCTCTTGAGTGTGACAGCAATGCCTGGATTCCTTTTCTGATGAAGCAGGTTAATGGACCCTTATCTCAAGATGACGAGAGAAAATGGGACTCTTCTTGTGTTGTGGCAGGACCCTCAGTGTTCCTCTCGAGTGGAGACGTGTATGTCGGGGAACTACATGAATTGCATCCAGGGTGACAATGACCGTTTTGAGGCTCAAGAGGGAGGTTGGGCTTTACCTCGAGACACCAAAGTAGAAAAGTGCCTCATCTCGCTTTGAGGGGAGAATCTCCTGGTTGTTCTCAAGTTGTGGCAGGAAACTTGGGGTTCCTGTTATGTTACGACGGGGACCTCAGGGATGTGCTCATGTTGCCTCAGGCAAGTCCATTCTCCATGCCTGTTGCGAGGGGCCTCTCTGGATTCCTCTCCAATCGGTGCTGAGTCCTATGTCCTCAATTGGAGCTGAGGCTGAAACCTCAAGATTCCTCTCCAGTGCTGACATGGATCTCAGGGATCCTATGGAGTTTCAACAGGGGAGTTACTGGGAGTCAGCGTGAGGAATTCCACCCGTGGCAAAGATCATGTGGAAGGAGACTCGGCTTTATGCAAAGGCGGAATCGAGCCTCAGGAGACCCCCTGTTCCCAAGCATCTACTGCCGAAACCAGAGTCTGCTTACTTTACTGTTTTATGCTCTCACCTACACCTCTGACTTTACGAGCAGCTGTCCCCCACCACCTCCCTTGGAAAAGGAGTTATCTTACAGCTCCAAGATAATAAAAATTCCTGGGCTTGACAAGAGTGTTTCAACTTATGAACTCCTCTGAAGGTTATCTAGCCTGCCTGAACAGATTTGTCCGGCCACATGTGATTGTTTACAGCCTCTCAACCATGAGAGGCACGAGATGTTTTAGACTTACTAAAGGCAGATTCTTTTAGGAAGTTAGAAATTATTAGTATAGTGGATTGATTAGGAATTATATTGGTGAAGTGTTTTTCATTTGTTGGGCCAATATTTGCTACTAAGTCTCCATATTCCCTTCCCTTATAATGAATATAAGGAGCATATAGGAGAAATAAGTATTAACCTTTAAGACTAATCATGTTAACCTTAGGCTAAGTAAATTCTTTCTTAATTGTAACCCACTACACCCCAACCCTAAAGGAATGCCACTATATTTGGTACCTTTGGAGGGTGGTTTCTGGTTTAAGAAAAATCAGCCCTGGAATATAGTTTTCTGGTTGACTGACCGTTATAAGAAAGAAAGGATCATAAAATGTTAGCAGGCCCCCTGACCAGAAGATGATATAAAACCCCTAAGACATTTTTGTATACATTTATATGAAGCACGTGATTTTTATAAAGGTCAGGACTGCTGAGCCTCGCATGACTTTAAAATTTCCACTTGTCTCCATGTGTAAAAAAAGGTATATAAGCAAACCTGGAAATAAAGAAAACGGATCAGTTTCTGGAAAGAATGATTCCCCTGTGTCTGTCTTTCTTGTTCTCTGTTTCTCTGGCTTAATTCCAATCTGAAGTGTGGGTACTAGCCAAGCGTGCTAACTTTGCCCTGGCTTCTAAGACCCATGAGAGAGGGAGCCCAAGGCGGGGCACCCTCCGCTATTCAAGTGGGTGCCAGTGGCCTATGGAGGTGGTGCAAACTCCTTGTCTTGGAGTTTTATTGGTATTCCACGTAAACAAAGTTATTCAGCCTCTTTTTCTCCACTAATTTTCCTACTACACTATTCTTTTCTAATCTCTCTTTATAATTGTAATTAAATGGCTTTTTCCAGGGGGTCAATTTCATCTCACCTTCTAATTACCCTGGATCCACCAGTGATAGAACCCAGCAGGGAGTCAGGCCTCGTCTCATGAAGACATGCAAGTCCGCTTGCCTCTCAAGCTGTAACAGTAGTGTCAGGCTTCCTGTCGAGTTGACATAGGGATTGATGGCTTTCTCTTGAAGTCCCACATAATGGTCACACCTGCCATCATGTTTTGAGTCGATACTCTAGCTGACAGTCGAGTCAGTGCAGGGGAACCAGGTGTATCTAGAGTGGGTTGGGACATCGGGGTCTTTTGGAATTGTGGTATGATTTCTGGATTTCCTCTCGAGTTTCAAGTTGAGACGGCCTCCTCTAGAGGTGCGCGGGAATGCCGGGATTTCTTTCCTCCCCAGTCAGTTCCGGGGCTTATGTCCTCATCTGGAGTTGAGGCTGGAATCTCAGATGCTGGAGTCCAGCCCAGGTGGATCCAGGATAAATTGAAGGGAGAACAGCGTCAGCGTCTAGGAAAGAGCTATTTAATTAGATATAAAGAGAAATTAGAGAATATAGTGTAGTAGAAAAAATTAGTGGAGAAAAGAGGCTGAATAACTTGGTTTACCTGGAAGACCAATAAAACTCCGAGACAAGGAGTTTACACCACCTACGTAGGCCACACGCGTCTTCCTGGTCTCCTGAAGGAGTGGAGACACAAAGGCCTCCCCATTCAGATCTTAGAAGCCCCAACAAAATTAGTAGGCTTGGCGAGCCTCCATGCTCCAGATGTGAATTCAGCCAGAGGTGAGAGAAAGAACACCATGAGGAGACCAGTCTTTCTAGGAACTGATCTGTTTCTTTATTTTTCAGGTTCACTTATATACGTTTTGTTACACATAGAGATAAATGGAAAATACAAAGTCACACGGGGTCAGCAGTCCTGACCTTTAACAAAATCTGGTGATTCAAACAAATGTATGCAAAGGTCTTAGGGGCTTTACATCATCTTCTGGCCAAGGGGCCTGCTAACATTTTATGACACTTTATTTCTGATAATGGTCAGTCAACCAGAAAACTTATTTTTTCCAGAGGTGATTTTTCTAAAACCAAGCACTACCCTCTGAAGGCACCAGATAAAGTTGCATTCCAATAGGGTGAATGTGCAGTGGGTTATAATTAAGAAAGGAATTTACTTAGCCTAAGGTTTAACATGATTAATATCAAAGGTTAATACTAATTTTTCCTATATACTAGTTATATTCATTAATGTGTATAATGGCAGGGGATATGGAGACTTAGCAGCAAATATTGGCCCAATAAATGAAAACCCTTCACCAGTATATTTTCTAACCAACCCACTAACACTATACTAATAATTTTCTAACTTCTCAAAAGAATCTGTATTTAGAAATTTAAGGCATCTCGTGCCTCTCACAATTGAGAGGCTGTGAACAATCACATGTGGTGGAACAAACCTGTGAAGCAGGCCAGAGAAACTTTAGAGGAGTTTGTGAACAGAAACATTCTTGTCACGCCCAGGAATTACATTAATACTGTAGCTCTAAGTTAATTCCTTCTCAGAGAGGTGTGGTGGGGGACAGCCCCCATAATATCAGAAGTGTAAGTGAAAGTACAAAGCAGTAAGGCAGGAACACTCTGCTATTTTGGGGATAGTTGCTTGAGAATTTCCAGGGAGATGCCTGAGACTCGATCCCGCCTTTGAGTATGCCAAGCCTCCTTCCTCATGACTTTTACCAAGGGCGGGATTCCTCATGCTGGCTCCCAGATCCTCAGGGTTCCTCTCCAGTGCTGACATGGATCTCGGGGTTCCTATGGAGTTTCAACAGGGGAGTCAGGCCTCGTCTCATGTGGAGACATGCAAGTCCACTCTCCTTTCGAGATGAAAAAGCAATATCAGGCTTCCTGTTGAGTTGACATAGGGATCTGTGTCTTTCTCTCGAGGTGCCACAGGGCTGTCACATCTGCCATCGTATTTTGAGTCAATACTCGGGGTGACAGGCAAGTCTGTGCAGGGGAATCAGGTTTATCTCAAGTGGATTGGAACATCGGGGTCTGTTTGAATTGTGGCACGTCGCCTGGAGTTCCTGTTGAGTTTCAAGTTGAGATCACTTCCTCTTGAGATGCTATGGAAACCTCAGGATTCCTTTCCCAGAGAAGCAGGGAAATGGACTCTCAACTCGAGATGAGGAGGGAAAAACCAGGCTCTTCTAAAGTGGTGGCTGGATACTCAGTGGTTCTCTCTAGTAGAGATAGGAATGTCGGGGAACTTCTTATGTTGCAGAAAGGGTGTCAAGGACCTTTTTGAGGCTCAAGATGGAAGGTGGGATTTCTCTTGAGACACTGCAGTGGAAAAGAGCCTCATCTCGCATTGAGGGGAGAATCTCCTGGTTTTTCTCGGGTTGTGGCAGGAAATTGAGGTTCCTCTCGAGTTACAATGGGGAACTCAGGGACCCACTTGCGTGGCCTCAGGAAAGTGCAGTCTCCATGTGTCTTGGAGGATCCTCTTGGGATTCCTCTCCAGTCAGTGCAGCAGCTTAGGTCCTCATCTCGAGTTGAGGCCAGAATCTCAGGGTTCCTCTCCAGTGCTGACATGGATCTTGGGATTCCTATGGAGTTTCAACAGGGAAGTAACCCCTTGTTTCATGTGAGGCATGCCAGTCTGCTTTCCTCTCGAGCTGTAAAAGCAGTGTCAGGCTTCCTGTCGAGTTGACATAGGGATCTGTGGCTTTCTCTGGAGGTGCTACAGGGCTATCACACCTCCCATTGTCTTTTAAGTCAGTTACTAACAAGTTTTGGCAGTTATGAATTGAGCTGCTCTAAACATTTGTGTGCAGGTGTTTTTGTGGACTTCACTTTTCATAATTTATTTGGAATTAATATTCTGCCACTTTACATGTAATATAGCAATCCTGCAAATGTGTACCCCCATCTCACCCAGTTTGATAGTATAGATGTTATATGTATTACATCTACATATCTTACAAATTTGACAAGACAATGGTATTTTTTTAAACTTTAGTTTTATTTTTTCCAAGTTTACAACTTTTTTCTCTCATTTTAATCAGATTTTTTTTGCATTCTGTTTATTCCTTTATAAAAATGTAGATTTTCATCTGGCATAATTTCTCTTCAACTAAAGCATTCATTTTAGCATTTCTTTTAGCACAGGGCTATTGGCATTTCTTTCAGGTTTTTTTTTTTTTTTTTTGGAAAATGCATTTGGGGACTTCCCTGGTGTTCCACAGTCTGATGCTCTGTGCTCCCAGTGCAGGGGGCTTGGGTTCCCTCCCTGGTCAGAAAACTGCATCTCACAAATCACAGCTAAGTGTTTGCATGCCACAAAGAAGACAAGATCCCTTGAAGGATATTTTTGGTGTACAGAATTATAGTTGGACAGAGTTTTCTTTTTGTTGTTGTTTTTAAGCATGTTAAAGTGAAGTTACACAGTCCTCTGGATCCCATTATTTCTGAGAAGTCAACAATCATTTTGAATTATTGTGTCCTTATATGTGATGCATTGTTTTTCTCCAGATGTTTTCAAGATTTTCTCCTTCTGTTTCTTTTCATCAGTGTGGCTCTGATGTACCTGGGTGTAGTTTTATTAACTTTTTTGCTAAATGGGTTTTACTGAGTTTCTTGAATCTGTACATCTTTGTTTTTCACCAAATTTGGGGATAATCTTTGCCATTTGTTCATTTTTCTGCCTAATTCCCTGTCTTCTCCTCCTAGGACGTATGATAAACTTCTGAAAATTATCTTTTTAATCCCTGAGGTTAATCTTTAAATAATTTCCTTTTCTCTGTTCTTAAGATTGGATGATTTCTATTCATCTGCCTTCAAGTTCTCTGACTTTTTTCCCTCTATCATATCCATTCTTCTCTTAAGCCCTTTATTTGAATTTTAAAATTTTCAGATATTACAGGGTAGTTTTTAGTTCTCAAATTTCCATTTGGCTGTTTTATTGTTTCTATTTCTCTGCTGAGGTTTGCAATATGTGCATTCATTAGGAGAATTTTTTCTTTCACATCCTTGAGTATAATTAAGCAGGCAAAGGATTTTAATCCTGCTAATTTCAACATCTCACTCATTTTGATGTTAATTTCTGGTTTTGACTTCTCTTACTCTTTCCTGGTTCTTCATTTTTGTGAGTAATTTTGGACTATGTCCTGGACATTCTGAAGATGTATGATGGAGAAGGAAGTTTCTGTTATATTTCCCTGAAGAGTGTTCATTTGTGTTTGTTTTAGTAGGCAGTACTATTGTATTCATACTGAAAACTCTGCCTCTGGGCAACAGTTAAAATCTCATTTCAGTTCTTTTATTCTTTTTGATAAAAACTATTTATTTATTTGGCTGAGTTGGTCTTAGTTGTGGCATACAGGATCTTTCACTGTGGCATGCACGCTAAGTTGCCCATGGCATGTGGGATCTAGTACCCTGACCAGGGATCAAACCCAGTCCCTTGTGTCAGAAGGAGGACTCTAAACTCCTGGACCACCAAGGAAGTCCATCAATTTTTTTATTCTTGGCTTAGCTGCTTGGAGGCTGTTCCACACATGCATAGTTGGGCTGTCTGGTGAATTAGGTAACATATGCAGAATTTGGGGCTTTCTGTCTTTCCTTCTCTTTTTTTCAGGATTTCTCACTCATTTTTCAGTTGCTGTAGTTGCCTCAAACTTGGCAAGCTATAAAAACTGTGTTTTTCTATCAAAATTTTAGCTCCTCCACCTGCTGTGTGAGGGAACTGGAACAAATTGGCCTTCTTGGGAACCAAAAAACATTTGTATTCATCTCAGTCTGTGGCTTTGACTTAGGATGTTGTTAGCAAGCTGAACTATTAATAGTTACAAGGTTGTAATAGCTTATAAAAGAACTAATTATAGAAATAAAAGCTGTAATAACTAACATTAACTTAGTGGGTATGTTTAGAGTAGAATAGTTCAGTTCAGTCGTTCAGTCGTGTCCTACTCTTTGCGACCCTATGAATCGCAGCACGCCAGGCCTCCCTGTCCATCACCAACTCTCAGAGTTCACCCAGACTCATGTTCAGAGAATCAGTGATGCCATCCAGCCATCTCATCCTCGGTCGTCCCCTTCTCCTCCTGCCCCCAATCCCTCCCAGCATCAGAGTCTTTACCAATGAGTCAACTCTTTGCATGAGGTGGCCAAAGTACGGGAGTTTCAGCTTTAGCATCATTCCTTCCAAAGAAATCCCAGGGCTGATCTTCTTCAGAATGGACTGGTTGGATCTCCTTGCAGTTCAAGGGACTCTCAAGAGTCTTCTCCAGCACCACACTTCAAAAGCATCAATTCTTCTGTGCTCAGCCTTCTTCACAGTCCAACTCTCACATCCATACATGACTACTGGAAAAACCATAGCCTTGACTAGATGGACCTTAGTCGGCAAAGTAATGTCTCTGCTTTTGAATATACTATCTAGGTTGGTCGTAACTTTTCTTCCAAGGAGTAAGCGTCTTTAATTTCATGGCTGCAGTCACCATCTGCAGTGATTTTGGAGTCCAAAAAAATAAAGTCTGCCACTATTTTCACTGTTTCCCCATCTATTTCCCATGAAGTGATGGGACTAGATGCCATGATCTTAGTTTTCTGAATGTTGAGCTTTAGGCCAACTTTTTCACTGTCCTCTTTCACTTTCATCAAGAGGCTTTTTAGTTCCTCTTCACTTTCTGCCATAAGGGTGGTGTCATCTGCATATCTGAGGTTATTGATATTTCTAAGCACCAATGTAAAGAACATTAGGTTCTGGCATAAAACATTCAGCCCTTCTCCACCCAGGCACACACAATCTGGGGTGCACAGCCTGTGTTTTTATTTAAAAATTTAAGGTCTTATCCTGGCTTTCTTCATGCCCCATGTTTTCATGCAAACCCAGCTGGATTTACTTCAGGCCATTTTGCACCACCAATGAATCAGAGGGAAGTATCTTTGCTGTGGGATGATTCCTTTTTTCAAAGTTGTCTCTAAATGGACTTCCCTCATGGTACAATGGATGAGAATCTGCCTGCCACTTCAGGGGACACAAGTTTGATTCCTGTTCCGGGAGGATCCCACATGCTGAGAGGCAACTAAGTCCGCAAGCTGTAACTACTGAAACCCGTGCACCTAGAGCCTGTGCTCTGCAACAGGAGAAACCCTGCACTGTGATGAAGAGTAGCCCCTGATTGCCATAAAGAGAAAGCCTGAGTATGGCATCAGAAACCCAGCACAGCTACTGACTAGTTATATATAAAGTGTCTCTCATTGTAAAGGCAATGAGAAAGTACCTTCCCTGTTGTTGCCCATAGGCCACCGGTTAGGGACACAGATGCTCAGAGAAATCAGGACACCCAATGCCCACCAGTGTACGGCTCCCTTTAAAATGCCATTCCTCCAGCCTGTGCCTTAGATCGTGCGCTTCTTTTCCCAAAGTACTTCTGAGGCCAGTTTCTAGTGTAGGGACTTCCCAGGTGGCCTAGTGGCTAAGACTGAGTTTCCAATACGGGGGCCCAGGTTCAATCCCTGGTCAGGGAACTAGATCCCACATGCTGCAACTAAAGATCTTGAGTGCACCAATGAAGACTAAAGATCCCACGAACCTCAACTTAGACCCAGCAAGCACAGCCAAATGAATAATTAAAAAATAATAATAATGTTAAAAGAAACAGTTTCTAACATAAATCAAGGATGGGAGATAACATCTGACAGAAGGAAGGCATGACAGGTCCCCGAGGCCCACATCCTCCCATGCAGAAGTGGTGAGATGAGTCAGTGTGGGGCTGCTGTTTCAGGGGGCTCTTGTCAGAGGTGAAGTTGCTCGTTTGCTGGGTCCCCAGGCTAACAGTGCACCAAGGGGACATTCCCGAACCTGCCGTCGAAGCTGTGAGGATCGACCAGAGAACTGGTTGAATTCCTGTGTCTCCTTCCTTTTCCCAGGACTTGATCATCCCCTGTTCATCTCTCCTGGGCATAGATCTTTCCAGGGAGGCCTCTTCCAGTCTTATGAGGGAGCGTTTCCAGGCCTGGCTGAGTAGACTCCAACCCAAAGGCCGTGGTCGAGTGTGGAGGCCTCCTGATTCCCACAGAAGATTGTGGGCAGATGGTGTCTCTCTTGAGTTATGCCAACCCAGCTGGAATAAAATCTCTGGAATCCACTTCAGTGTTTGATTAGTAGGGTACAGGAGTGGTCAGCCTTACAAACCCAGAGGATTACACACTACATTTCACATATTACATATTCTTCTGGTAGATTTTTTACTTAAGTGGGAGAGGGAGAAAAGAAAAAGCTTAAGGGCAGTAGCTTTGTACATTCACTTTTCTGTGTCTGTTGAGAAGTCCCTTTTCTTTCTTTTTTAAAGACTCTTTTCTTTTTTTTATTATTTTGCTTTATTTTACTTTACAATACTGTATTGGTTTTTCCATACATCAACATGAATCCTCCACGCATGTACACGTGTTCCCAATTCTGAACCCCCCTCCCACCTCCCTCCCCATACCATCTCTCTGGGTTATCCCAGTGCACCAGCCCAGGCATCCTGTATCCTGCATCGAACCTAGACTCTTTTCTTTTGAGTAAATGTGATATGATCCAAAGCATTTGGAAAAGAGAGACCAGTGCCTTCTGTTACTTTACGTTGGATTGTTTATTAATATATATTCTTTTTCACTGTTCTATCTGCTTTTATTCCATTTCTGATCCACATCATTTTCATCTTTGGTTATGTATTTGTGGATGGCCATGTGTAGAGTGAGCTGGGCTAGAGTCTTATAAATACTGTCATTTGTTTTCTGGCTTTCAACATTTTCCATGTAGGCACATTTTAAATAACATTTCAACACATTCAGGACACTGTGAAGTTGGTTGAAAAGAATGACACAGATGTGATTGAACAGGCGACCCTGGAGCTCTGAAGTGTCAGGGTGGTTCCCTATTGATGTTTAAGACAGGTCTGGTTGGCCACCATGCACTGTGCTCCACTACCTCTGGTTATGTAATTGGTTTGCTGCTAATGGTGCATAATGCACTTCTGCCAACGTTTGCATGGATGTCAAAGAACAATTCACGTTGCCTTCTCTCCAGTCCAGAAAAAGAGGGAGAGAGAACGGGAGACTGAGCACATGTTGACCCAAACTCTGTGCAAAGGCCAGAGGGAGACAGGAGACAGTGTCTGTGGTGAGATTGGTTCCATGTAAGAAGCATGGCCCCTGAGGCCTGTGTCCCTGAGACCTCATTCCCTGAACTCCTGCTCAGTGATGAATGGAGCCCAAAGATGTTGTGATGGACCTGAGAGAACCAGGATGTCAGAGGATGGAGGTGCCTTGGGCCATGAGGTTTGGCCTCCTTGTTTGATGTCTCAGGAAGCCCAGGCTCCAAGAGCTGAAGCACTTTACATGAGGCCTCACAGATGCTTCATGACCAGGCCTACTAGCTGGATCATCCCAAGAGTGGCAGCAAAACTCCTGAGGACCTTGTGCTTCGGACTTGAAAGGTCCTCTGTCCGATAAACTGTGGATGTCTCCGTCATTGTATCTGCCGCCTTTCTTTGACCCACAACTGATCTACAGGGCTTGTTGACCTCCATGTGCAGCCCAGGAGGTGGCCCTGGTCCGGTGTGACTGTGCCCTTGTAAGAAAAGGAGATAAGGATCCAGACACATACACAGAGAAACGCCCACATGAGGACACAGCAGGAAGGACAGACATCCCAGAAGAAACCAGCTCTTGCAGCACCTTGATCCTGGATTTCTAGCCTCCAGGACTGTGAGAAAATACATTTCTGTTGTTTTAAGTCACCCAATGTATAGTATCTTGTTGGTGGTTTTGTTGTTGTTGTCGTCGTCATTTGGCATTTATCTTCTGACTGTATTCTTTTGTCCATAGAAATTTTGTCTTTTAAGCAAACTCCCCACACTTCCCACTCTTTTAAGGATGATGAAGAAGCTGTATTTCATTCTAGGTGTTTCATAGATTACTTTTTTTGTTGTTAAAATTTCTGATTCTTCTGGAATTTGCTGAAAAGTATGAGATGGGTATTATTATTATTTTTTAATATGGCTGATCAATTTTTTGGATAGCGTTTTCTTTCTTCCTTTTTTTTTTTTTTTTGGTCAGTGATGAGTTTTCATTGCTTCCAGTAGGCTTTTTCTTGTTGTGGTGAGTGGGAGCTATGCTCTCTAGTTTCAGTGCTCAGGCTTCTCGCTGTGGTGCCTTTTCTTGTTGCCGATTATTGGCTCTAGGGCATGTGAGCTCAGTAGTTGTGATGCATGGGCTTAGTTGCCCCATGACACGTGGAATCTTCCTAGATGAGGAACTGAACCCATGTCCCCTGCATTGTCAGGTGGATTCTTAACCACTGGACTACCAAGGAAGTCTCACTATCTTAACTTCTAACACTGCAGGTTATTTTTTTTTTTTCTTTTTCTTCTTCTTTTGAACTTAATGTAAGTGGAATCTTGCAATATCTGCTTCTTTCATCACGTTTATAAGATTGGGGTTGTTATGTAGCTCATTCCTTTCTATGGCTTTACAGTTTCCCAGAATATGCCTCAAATTACTTATTTTTACTTTTGTTCTTTGTTTTGGGCCACAGGGCTTGCAGGACCTTAGCTGCTTAACCAGGGATTGAACCCATGGCTCCTGCAATGGGAGTGCAGAGTCTTAACCACTGGACTAACAGGGAAGTCTCCATTTATATTTTTACTATTGATGGATATTTGAATTGCTTCTACTTTAGGGTACAATAAATAATGTTGCTTAAGAAAGCATATCTTTTGGTGCACAAATTTATGGTTTCTATTGGGTTGGAACCTTGGTGTTGAATTGCATGTTGTAGGGCGGGTATGTGTTTAGCTTTGGAAGATAAAACTGAGCAGGTTTTTAGAGCTGTTGTGCCAGTTATACCCCTACTAACAAGTTCTGAGCATTCCAGTTGCTCCACGTCTCTATCAAAACTTGATATGATCAGTCTTTACATTTTAGCCAGTGATGTGGTATTCTTACAAAGCTTTCCCACTGACCCTAAAGTCCTACTTTGAAGAATTTTCCAATGACTTTGGTGTAAATAGTCCTCCCAGAGCAGATTTTAACCTATTAACTTTATGCCATTGAGACAGAGGATGGAGCTGTGAATGGTTGCGGGAAGCCAGCGCGAGGAATCCCACCCGTGACAGAGTCACAAGGCACACTCAGATGGCAAAGCAATCTGAGTCATCGGATTTCTCCCTGGTTTTTCCTGAGCATGTGTCCCAATAATAAAAATTTGTTCTGTATTTGTCTGTTTCTCCACTGTTTTCTGCCTGTTTCTCGGATAGAGTTAATTCACTGTCTTAGCTCCCTGCATTTGAAAGGAGTGTTGCAGCCCAACCCCCTTTGATAACGCTCTAGCCTGCCTAAACGGATTCCCCTGACCTTTTTACAAGCCTGTGAATTGCTCGCAACCCCCAGCTGCGAGGGGCAAAAGAGCCTTAGTGTCTTAAGTTACAAACTAACTTCTCTTAAGAGCCAAAGCCTTAATAGATTTATTTCACTTTTGCTTCAATGACTGTTGCCAGACCTCCTTATCTGCACCTGGAAGTTCCTACTATACAAACTAATTTGGGGATAGGAATGTAGTAGTTTTTTTTGATGTTAGCAACACTAGGCCTTTGAGTTAATTGTTCCTTTTATAAATCATTTGTACTCCTGTTTGCTGTGTCCTTGCATTTATGAAAACCCAATCTTGTTTAGCACCTCCCGAGAATGACGCCAGACCTTGGAGAAACTAACACTTATCAGAGAAGAGCTGTAAATTGTCGAACTGGCCTTTTGGCTGGAAGATCATGTAAATTACCTAAGACTTGTGTATACAATTAGGTATGCAGAGACTAAGCCTGCCCTCGATAAGAGTCAGGGCTGCTGTCATTGCAAAAAATTTGTGAAATTCATTGATCTTCATGGTATAAAAGGGGGATGGGAAAAATAAAGTTTGGACCAGTTTCTCTCAGGAACAGTTTCTCAGAGCGGTTTTATTTCTCAGACCAGAATTTCTCAGACCAGTTCTGCAGGCCAGTCTCTCCGACGACTCACTCTCCTAGACTTCTTCTTTAGGGACATCTGGCTCCCACACCTCTCTCTCTCTATCTCTCTGTCCTCTTGTGCTTTACCTCCAGGCTGAATTCCCATCTGGAGCGGGAGGCTCACCACGTCTACTTACTTGCCCTGGCTATAAGTTCTGCGAGAAAAGTGGACCCACGGTGGGGCCCCTTTAGAGATTCAAGCAGACGCCGGTGGCCTACGTAGATGGTGCAAACCTCTTGTCTTGAGGTTTTATTGGCTTTCCCCGTAAACCAAGTTATTCAGCCTCCTATTTTCTTTAATTTCCTACTGTTCTATCCTGTCCTGAGCTATCCTGTCCTATCCTTTCCTATCCACCTGCTCCGTCCCACCTTTGAGCATCCCTGGATCCACCGGGGCTGGACCCCAGCAAATGGTCAGCATGAGCAGCTCCAGCTGCCTGGGTTTACCTCATTGGTACATCTTGAAAACCAGACAAAGACAGTGGGGAGTCCATGGGGCTGCTCCTTGATCACTGAGCTGTATACAGTGTATACAGTTACAAGCATCAGCAGGGATTTCCTGATAGAGGGTCTCATCTCCAGGCTAAGGAAGCACCACACCCTTGGAGCAGCAGGAAATGTTCCCTTCCCAGCCTCCCTTCATGCTTGTCTGCTTCATCCACGTTCTTCAGCCAACTGAGGAAATCTACCTCTATGCCTAAGTGTACAATATCAGGTCCTCATGTGTGAAATGGTGTGACTGAATGGCATCCTTTGAGACTACCCTTTCCTGACTCCGATATTCTGTAACATTATTCTCAGATTGAGGGTCACAGGCAAAGTAGGTTATCCTTGGGAAACCTGGATTGAATAACAAGGTTACAGAAATCACTCATAAAACAGCCAACAAGAGTCGATGTGAAGAAAACAGCGAGGGTGGACTGTGACTGCCAGACCTGCTCGGTGTTGAAAATTCAAGTTTATACTCATTGAGATAATGAGCTGTTATATACTACATTGGCTTAATGTCCATCTGCTATAACAAATGCAGCTAGATGACAGATTTCTTTTAAAATTCATTGTATTGAACTGCCATATAGCCCAGAAATCCCACTGCTGGGGATACACACTGAGGAAAGCAAAACTGAAAGAGACACACGTGCCCTGGTGTTCATCACAGCACTATTTACAGTAGTTCGGGCATGGAAGCAACCAACATGTCCATCAGCAGATGAATAGACAAGGAAGTTGTGGTACATATACACAATGGAATATTACTTAGCTACAAAAAGGAGCACATTAGTGTCAGTTCTAATGAGGTAGGTGAAACTGGAGCCCATTATACAGAGTGAAGTAAGTCAGTGAAATAGCAATACAGTATACTAATGCACATATATGAAATTTAGAAAGATGGTAATGATGATCCTATATGCATGGCAGCAAAAGAGACACAGATTAAACAACAGACTTTTGAACTATGTGGGAAAAGGTGAAAGTGGGATGATTTGAGAGAATAATATTGAAACATGTGCATTACCATATATAAAACAGATGACCAGATCAAGTTTGCTGCATGAAGCAGGGCACTCAAAGCCAGTGCCCGGGACAACCTAGAGGGATGGGGTGGGGAAGGAGGTGGGATTGGGGTTCAGGATGGGAGGACACATATGCACCCATGGCTGATTCATGTCTATGTATGGTAAAAACCACCACAATATTGTATATCTTCTAATTAAAATAAATAATTTTTTAAACCTTGAAAAAATTCATCATGTTGAGGGAGATTGGGCAGCAATGATTAAACTGTGTAAAAGTTATTTTGGGAATCTTTATAATTAGAAGTCTGTTTTATCAAATACCCTTCCATTGCACTTGTTGTGGTTCCTTCAGAAGGAAAATTTATCATTGCTTATTCCATGAAACTGCTGTTTAATATTTGGGTAGAAGTACAGAGAGTTAAATTTAGAAATTCTGGTATAGGAAATTCCCTGACAGCCTAGCATTTAGGATTCTGTGCTTTCACTGCAGTGGGATCAGGATCTAGCCCTGGTCAGGGATCTAAGATCTCACAAGCCATGAAGTGCAGACAAAAATTAAATTAAATTAAATTAAATGGACCACACTGCCTTAAATAAAAAGAAATTATACTGCAAAAAAAGACTCCAGTTATGTGTGTCTTTCTATGCTCTGTAAGTTTTTGTTGAAATCTGGACATTCTGATTCTCCCACACCTCAGAGATTAATAATTTTTATTAGTTGAGGGCTACAGTTGTCTTTGTAAATTTTCTAAGCTATTTTTGCAAAGTGTATTCTTTGTTGTGCATTGTGACTGACATTTCCATTCTGCAATGTCTGCAGCCAGTCAGTGATATGATAAAGGCCTTTCCCACAAAGTCTTCCTGTTCATCTTAGCTGTCTCCTAGATGCTCTGAGGGCTTCCCTTGTGACCCAGTGATAAAGAACCCACCTGCCAATGCGGGAGATGCAGGCTCCCTGGGTCAGGAAGATCCCCTGGAGAGGGAAATGACAACCACTCTAGTATTCTTGCCAGTAAAACCTCATAGGCAGGAGAGCCTGGCAGACTACAGTCCATGGGGTCACAAAGAATAAGACATAACTGAGTGCTACACAGCAATAACAGAAATGCTCTGAGGGATGCTGCTGAAGCCCATGGAAGCTGACCCCAAGGCCAGAATCTGCTCCAGGTCCTCAGTCACCAACAAAACACACAATCTCAGGTCTTGGGTGACATGGTCCGGATGGCCCACTCTAGCTCCAGCCAAAGGGTTTTGGGCCACTGTCCTCACAGCTCTGGTCCCCATGGTGTTGAGGGTAGTGATTGGCTGCTGCTCACTGCTCTCTTACAAAGATCAGCATCCTGTTTTCACCTCCTAGCTGTGTCTGATCTGGTTCTAAAGTTTCAAACAGTTCCTTCCAGTCCCTCTTTATGGTTCAGTTTTGCTCTGGTGGAGTTTCCTTCCCTGCCACTTTGTATGACGTCACCATTTCCCACTGTTTCTTATTTAAAAAAAAATGACCTTACAATGAGGCATGTGCCCCCTGCATTAGGAGTCTTAACCCCTGGACCACAAGGGAAGTCCCCTCCACAACTGTTTTGACTCATACATTGTTGATCTGTACCCTATGACACTAGGAATTCAAAATTGTAGTATTCCAGTTCTGTTATTTCTTCTACACTGTTACTGGCTACTTTTAGTAAAGAAGAGAAACTATTGTTTTTTTTTTTTTTTTACGTAGAATTTTCTAGTTGAATTTAAGGTAGAAGCTGATATTTAAACTAAGAGTAAGGTTTTCTGAATTTGCATACATGTAGTGATACACATAGAGAAGATTATTTTTATATGTAGAACCTTATGTGGATAACCTCATGTATATAACCAACTATTTATGTAGATGTTTTATAACCACTGGGTCTATGGATATAATCCCAGCATGAATATAAGTACATGTGATTATAAAAATCTTTAGGGAGACTTCCCTTGTAGTCCAGTGGCTAAGACTCTCTGCTCCCAATTCCAGGGTGCCTGAGTTCGATCTCTGGTCAGGGAACCAGATTCCAAATGCTGCAACTAAAAATTCCCACGTGCCACAACTAATACCTGGTGCAGCCAAATAAATGGATTAAAAAAAAAAAGTTTAGGAAGTGCGAAGTTTTTTCCCAGTCTAAATACCTACTTTGTAGGAAGAGCAAAGACTATATTAATTGCCAATTAGATGATGGATCAGTTTATTTTTATATTGTTGGAATTTGAAAATTCCTTTGATAAAAATGATGGCCTCTCAAGCTTTATCGCTGAGATAGGGCTGACCTTGGCAAAGTAAGTGAAGAGTATAAGTTTTGAAAAATAAGAAGAAAAAAAAAACATGAAAACAGCTAATGCAGAGATTAATCCTTAAAGCTCAGAACTGCTGAAGTGTGAAGTTTGATTATCAATCCCAAGGTTATTTGACATGGTGCCCAGACCTGCTTTTCTGGAACCCAAGGCTGGCCTTCAATATTTAATCAGAGTTGTAACATCTCTCCAGATACAGAACATGCCATCTAGAATGCAACCTTGGTGCTGCTTGTTCTGGGTAAGCACGTTTTTACAGGATTTTTTGGAGGACCTTGTTTGGAGTTGTTCTGGGTTGCAATGCTCTGGTTCCACGCAGCACACCCAGCTGCTTGTGAGAGGCCATAGTCCTTCTCCTTGTCTTGATGCCCAGCAGGTTTCCAGGGCCATGTATTAAATTCCTTCATCGCTATGCTCCAGTTAAATGCAAACCTACACCTTCCCTCATGGCCTCCAGAGGGCTGCGTGGTCCTGCAGTGTGCTGGTCAACTACTGTTTCTTAACTGGTATTCAGTTTGAGGGCAGGCTTTTCCCCCCAGTATGAAAACAAGGTTTTTGCCTCACTTGGTAGCAAAGTGTATGCTCCAATTTTAAATAAAGTTTTATAGCATTCAAATTACTGAGAAACTACAGATCCCAACTTCAAAAGAATCAAACTGGGATAAGACAAAGGCTCCTCTTTATCTGGAATGTTGAATGTGGCTGGGCTTTCTGGTGGTTTCCATGCACAGGCCTTTATGTATTTGTAGAATCCAGAAAGGATTAAATAATTTAGCTAGGGTGAAGAGAGAAACTGAAGAGGGGCTTGGATGTTTATTATTTATAAGGACCACTTGGCTGTGAGGCCTGCACTTTATGGGTGAGTAGGCCTGGGTGCCAAGGGTGGGCAGTGCAGGACACTGTACCCCACCTGAAGGTCCCTTCTGTCTCCCTTCCAGGGTCCTGCATGGGGATTCTAGGGGACAACATTCTTTGACCCCATACACAGGCTGGGGAGGCTGAACAGAGTCAGAGTAATAACTCCTGGCTCCCTGCTGGGAGGGACAGGGTAAAGCCCTTCTTCTCACCTTTTTTTTCTGTGTTTGGGTTGATGCCTTTTCCCCATTGGGAGGGAGGGAGGGAAAACATTTCTGGAAATAGGATTTGAGCAACTGGGAACCTGGGGACCCGTGTGCAGGATGGTGATTCTTCTGTCATTCGTGGTGTGATGAGCACAGTAGAAAAGATATCATAGTTCTGAGGTGTTTAGAAAGTCCAGTTATTGTCCAGCCATTTTCTAGGATTCTTGAGTCCTGGGGAGGCCAGGGACATCAGCGTGGTTGTGGTATAGACCTGAGCCCCAGCATATATACCGGGTGGAAGCACCCTTTCAGTTTTTCCAAACCTTTCTGGCCCATATCAGTGCTGAGGCTTGCCATGTTGAATCTTGGCTGAAAAAAAGACCCCTATCCTGGGGCAGAAGGAGGGCTCCCATGACCAAAAGCAGTGACTCCTTTCTGCCAATATTTTCCCCGGCATTTTAAAAGCAGTATTGTGCTATGCTTAAGTCACTTCAGTTGTGTCTGACTCTTTGAGACCCCTTGGACTGCATGTAGCATGCCAGGCTCCTCTGTCCATGAGGATTCTCCAGGCAAGAATGCTGGAGTGGGTAGCCATTTCCTTCTCCAGGAGATCTTCCCAGCCCAGGGATCCAACACACATCTGATAATTATATCTCCTGCCTTGGCATGCAGGTTCTTTATCACTAGTATCACCTGGGAAGCATAAAGCCAGCATAAGGAGCCGGGGCAGTGGCAACCCACAGAGCAAGGAAGTGGGGAGGCAATCACCAGGGACCAGCTGACCCCTCCCGGCCCACGATGAGGAGAGTCGATCACCCACGCTTGGTCCCTTGAGGGGTGCAGCATGCCACAGGGGCGTGGAGGGATGAGGGGGTGTCCCCCTATATGGGTCCCCTCCCCGGCAGCTTGTCTGGCCCTTATGGAGGGTTAGGAAGTGTCCTAGCAAAGGACGCCTGAAAGATCTTTTGTGCCTGACCTGTAGATTGCTGGTCTGAATCGCACCAATGGCATATGCCTGGATGGCCAAAGGCAAAGAACCTGCTCTGTTGGGTCAGGGTCTCAGTTTCCTAGGGACGAGGGAAAGGAGAGGAAAAGAAGTGCTTCTGAATGGCCAGGACTCAACTGTGATGTGCAAAGCTGGCATGACTGGGATGACAGTGGGCCAAGGGTGGAGGCCCTCACCCCTGAATCATCTCGTGAGTGGAATCGGGAAGGGACTACAGTCCAGCAAGCCCCCTCAGAATGGAGCTGGCTTGTCACTGCTCTTGAGAGAGCCTTTGGTGCCCTCTGACCTCCAGCCCCACACCTGAGTTCTGCCCCACTGGAATCCTAGGGCAGGAGTGCCAGACACCCAGCAGGTCCTGTGTGTAAATGCATAGAGAAAAACATAGAGTGAATACTTGCTAAAATAGTAATAATGATTTTTTTTTGGTGATAAAACTTTGGATGACTTTGATCCTCTTTATACTTACCTGTTGTTTTTTTTTTTTCCGATTATTCTGTATTAGGTACTTTTATTTATTTATTTTTTAACAGAACAAAGTAATTCTGGTTTTTCAAGCCAGTAGAGGATGGATTCCCTGTGAACATGTTTCTAGCCTCATTGACCTCCTCTGGCCTCGCACACCCTGAGTGGATCCTTGTGCCCACATCCCAGCTCCCACCCTGCCCTGGGCCACACTGTGCAGTGTCCCGGGACAGTGGAAGGAGGCGAGGGTCAGTCTGATGGCACGGCATCTTCCTGTCCTGCATGCGGCCTGCAATGAGATAGACAAAGAGGAAGAGAACCACTATGTTAACAACTGAGGGACATCTACAGCAGCTGTGACACCACGGGGACAAGCTTCCTGGACAGGGAGGAGCTGACTCAGCTCTGCCTGAAGCTCCATCTGGAAAAAGAGCTGCCTGTCCTTCTGCAAACACTTCTGGAAAAAAAAAAAAAAAAGTTCGCCAGAGTGGGTACTGGACTTCATTCTCACAAAAAAAACCATGGAGAGCCTGTGGTGACAACTGTGGACATCTGAGAAACACCAGTTGAGTAGAGATACTCATTAAAGGAAAGCTGGGAGGAAATGGGATGCTATTTTTCCTTTTATGGAACTCTTGTGTTGTAGAAAGAGGTTTCTTAAGATTGCCCTTTTTTAAGCATAGTAACTTTCAGAGATTTGTTTTTGTTCCATTTTTCCAGAAAGATGTTTAATGGCTGATTTGTCTGGGGAGTGGAAGATTAGTATGAATGGTTCACAAAACAGTGATCTGTGTGTACCTCACGTGCTGGGTCATTCAGTGGCAGCTTCAAAGTACCTTGAAGGCAGATTGTCTCATAAAATTGCCCAGCATGAAATTTGTCCAGCAGCTGGACAAAACATCGCACATTGCTGTTGCAGGAATGAAGGCTCCCTGCCTTCAGAGGTGCCCTCTGAGTGTATCTGTCCCAGATAGGAAGAACGTGTGCATGGAGTCCTTTTCTCTAGGAAGTTCAAGGTCACCTGCTGCTAAGTCACTTCAATCATGTCTGACTCTGTACGACCCCACAGACAGCAGCCCACCAGGCTCCCCCGTCCCTGGGATTCTCCAGGCAAGAATACTGGAGTGGGTTGCCATTTCCTTCTCCAATGCAAGAAACTGAAAAGTGAAAGTGAAGTCACTCAGTCGTGTCTGACTCTTAGCGACCCCATGGACTGCAGCTTTCCAGGCTCCTCTGTCCATGGGATTTTTCAGGCAAGAGTACTGGAGTGGGGTGTCATTGCCTTCTCCACAAGGTCGCCTAGAAAGGTCATCTAAAGCCTGGACCACTCTTTGCTTTCCTGAAGGGAAGATGAGAAGCTTCTTAGTGTACCTGTTTCTTACATGTGTTCAGATATAACATATTCATTTTATGCTTATAATTAATGAAATTTTGGGGGGTGCCTTCAGTCGTTGCTGCATGTAGGCTTTCTCCAGTTGCAGCAAGTGGGAGCTGTTCTTCATTTCTCATTGCAGTGGCTTCTTCTCTTGCAGAGCCCTGGCTCGAGAGTGCAGGCTCAGTAGTTGTGGTGCTTGGACTTAGTTGCTCCACAGCATGAGGGATCTACCCAGACCAGGGATCAAACTCCATGTCTATTCCGTTGGCAGGCAGATTCTTAACCACTAGACCACCAGGGAGATACACATGTTCATTTTAAAAACAGTGCCTGGAATTTCCTAGTGGTCCAGTAATTAGGAATCTGGGCTTTCACTGCCAGGGGCCCAGGTTCAATTCCTAGTTTTGAAATTAAGATCCCACAGACTGAAAAAAAAAAAAAAGAAAGAAAGAAAGAAACAAGCAGTGCCTATAATTGTGTTGGTCATCTTACCTTTTAAAGAAGAATATTTTTCCCCTCATAGAACTCAATAAAACTGGTCTCATTTTGAATGACAAAAAAAAAAAAAAATCTAGCCTGGAAAGATACCTGAGTTGGTTCTTGGGCAGAAACAAACGAAGAACAACTTAAAATGCCTCCCTTCTGGCCCAGGGGTAACTTCTAGGTGAATCTGACTCCTGTTACTTCTCCAGAGCCCGTGTGGCTGGTGCTGGCAGCAGAGCTGCTCCTGCAGCGAGTAGGACTCTGCCTCACACACCCACCTCACCCTGCTCGGTCACTTTCCCCTCTACTGCTTTTTCTTTATGGACTTAAGACTCAGATATGGGAACTGCCCTCATGGTCCAGTGGTTAAGACTCCATGCTTCCACTGCAGGGGGAACTTGTTCCATCCCTGTCTGGTGAACTAAAATGCCACATGCCATTTGTGGTGTGGCCAGGAAAAAAAAATCGGATGTAATTTTGATTGTTCATGTCCTAGCCCCTCTTGATATCACCTGAATTGTATTCGAGGGCTAGGTGAGCAAAAAGCACATTTGTGAAAATCAACACTGGTTAAAAGAGCATAAACAGGCTATCTGGTTTCCTTGATGTTTTTTATCCTGGCCTTTCCTCCTTTTGTGAGCTGTGATGGAAGAGGACACAGTAACACAGTCAAATGGAATCAAATAAAACAGCAGCACACTCAGCCATCAGATTCTCTCCTGGTTTTTGTTTTTGTTGTTGTTTTTGTTTTGTAATGCTATACATCTTGTGGGATCTTAGTTCCCAAGCCAGGGATTGAACCTGGGCTCTTGGCTGTGAGAGTTCAGTGCTAACCACTGAACCACCAGAGAATTCCCAAATCCCCTCCTGTTTGATGGCTCAAAAGAAAGCTGATAAGTATTATCAAAGATGCAAAAGAAATCTGAGATTGGATCAACAAAATGGCCATTTCATTCTGCTCCCATGTAGTCAACAAGGTTTTTTTTTTAATATTTATTTATTTAGCTGCACAAGTCTTCCCTGTGACATGTGGCCTCTTTAGTTGAGGCATTTGAACTCTTAGCTGCAGCATGTGAGATCTAGTTCCCTGACCAGCAGTGGAGCTGGGCCCCCTGCATTGGGAACTTGGAGTCTTAGCCACTGGACTACCAGGGAAGTCCCTCAACAAGTATTTTTGAGCACTTATTATGTGCTAGGCAACATCTAGAAGCTAGAAGTGTAAAATGAAACCAATACAATATCTCTGTGAGATGAAAGCTATGCAAGAATATTCTTTCTAATATTGATCCACATGGCAAAAGTCTGGACATAGCCTTTTCAATATAAGATTAGTTAAGGTCCATATAGTCAAAGCAGTGATTTTTCCAGCAGTCATGTATGGATGTGAGAGTTGAATCATAAAGAAGGCTGAGTGCCAAAGAATTGATGCCTTTGAATTGTGGTGCTAGAGAAGATTTTTGAATCAAAAGGAGATCAAACCAGTCAATCCTAAAGGAAATCAACCTGGAATATTCATTGGAAGGACTGATGCTGAAGCAAAGTTCCATTACTCTGGCCACTGATGGGAAGAGCCAACTCATTAGAAAAGACTCTGATGCTGGGAAAGATTAAGGGTAGGGAAGAGAAGGGGACAACAGAGAATGAGATGGTTAGATGGCATCACCAACATGACATGAACGTGGGCAAACTCTGGGAGATGGTGAGGGACAAGGGAAGCCTGGTGTGTTGCAGTCCATGGGGTCGCAAAAAGTTGGACATGACTTGTGACTGAACAACAATAAATTAATAGATCCACCTGATGAAATTGATGCATAATCCTAAAAAAGAGAGAAGAGGCTTCAGACATTGTTATATTAGCAGTTTAGCAAATTCACACTCACCTTTCAGTGAGGGCTACTAGAATGGTAAGTCCATACATCACAAGGAAGAGTAGCCCCCACTCGCCATAAATGGAGAAAGCCTGCATTCAGCAACAAAGACTCAACACAGCCAAAAATAAATCAATGTAACTTTAAAAAAAAAAAGAAGAAAGATGAAAAAATATCTCCTTGAGAAGGTGAATTCTGCTCATTTTTGAAAGGATATAGAGACCAAAAGATCCAATAGACATTTGTTGAGTATTTACAATGTGTCAGCCATGAAATCATGTGCTAGTTGGGGAGCCAGAAAATAAACACAAATATAAGTAGTCCACTTTCAAGTCTGATACATGGGTAACCCAGGCAGAGACTTTCCACAGCCAACATCTCAATTTAGTGCTCAGAGGCAGCAATAGAAATGTGCTCATTCAAGTTCTGTGCCAGGTGTGGGAAGCATACTTGGACCTATGGCCCCAGGCCTGCTTTTCTATCACATGCCAGTGACATTTTGACCTACAAGTATCTTTTGTATTGATTTCTTTCTGTGTGACTTTAGGTGAAGCACAGGTAGAGAAAACAGTTGAGAAGTGTACAGCTCAGTGAACATCCATTCCAAGCATACCTGGGCCCCCAGCATCCTGCATCCTTCCTGGGGTTTCCCTGTAGTCCCTCTTGCCCCAACAGTTACCACTATCTTGATAAAATAGAATAAATTTGCTTGCCTATTTCTGAACTTTATACAGGTGGATATATACAGCACATGCTAAGTGCATACTCTTGTTCTTTCACTCAGTATTATGTCTGCAATCTATATTCAGATAGTGTAGGTCACTGTAAATATGTTGTCTCTGTTAGTGTTTCCCGCCCCTCGCCCCGCCTGTTGTTATCTTTTATTGTCTAACTGAATCATAGTTTATTTACCCATTTTCTTGAGGTACATCTGGATCATTTCCAATATTTTTTAATAAATTATGTTTTTGCTGAAAAAAGAATCAAAGTGAAATTAAAACATTTGAGACAATCACACTGAAAGAGCTTAGCACCAGCATGCTTAAGAAAACACATAAGATCTTTTTTTCAAATAGATGGAAAATTATCCCAGGGAGAAGGTTGTAAAATGAAGGAAGAAGTGAAAAGCAAAGTGGCAAATACTTGAATAATTCTAAGTGAACATTGACTATATAAAGCAAAAATATTTTGTAACGAGTTAAAATAAATGATAACAAAGGCACAAAAGTATCAGACAGGCTTTTTGTTGTCCCTGAAAAGAGTAAACCTGGTTAATATGAAACATTTAAGCTCCATAAGAAAGCTAGTCTCTAGTGTAAAAAGCATTACTGAACTGAAGAGGGTCAGCATTGTATAGTGACAAAAGATTCAATATACCGAGAGGATACAAATGTATATTCTGTGACCCAGCAACCCCATTCTTAGGTGTGTATACTCCAGAGAAATTCTTAGGACATATGTGTGATTGTTTAGAGCTCCCCCCCTCCCCAAGTGTAGGGGCAGGAGATTTACTCAGGAAAGGAACCTTGGTGGAGGACTAACATGTTCTCTTTCTTGGTGCGTAGTGAAGGCATGGATATTTCTTTATGAGTTAACATTTGTCATCATCACACACCTCGTTTCTGCACCTTTTTTTTCTAACTATGTTATCTAATTTCTTTTTATGGAGTTGTCAATAGTGATTTTTGGTGAAGGGCTTATGATTCACTCTTATTGCCTTACTATATCTTCAGGTTTTTTTTTTTTTTAACCTTAAGTAAATATTTGCAAGGAGATCCAACCAGTCCATTCTAAAGGAGATTGGTCCTGAGTGTTCTTTGGAAGGAATCATGCTAAAGCTGAAACTCCAGTACTTTGGCCACCTCATTCAAAGAGTTGACTCATTGGAAAAGACTCATGCTGGGAGGGATTGAGGGCAACAGAGAAGGGGACGACAGAGGATGAGATGGCTGGATGGCATCACTGACTCAATGGACATGAGTTTGAGTGAACACCAGGAGATGGTGATGGACAAGGAGGACTTACGTGCTGCAGTCCATGGGGTCGCAAAGAATCGGACACGACTGAGTGACTAAAATGAACTGAACTGAACTGAAATATTCGAAAAAATAAATATCCTCAGTGCTGAAGGTAATATAAGATCTTCCATCTGAGAAAACCGCAAAGACCAGTGTGTTACATATGTGGCCTGTAGAAACCAGTGTTGACCACTTTTCTCAAATTCACAGGTTAACTTTGAGGAATTTAAAGATGGTTTTGTGGCTGTGTTGTCATCACAAGCTGGTCTTGCCTTCTCAGATGAAGACAGTGGGACTTTGGAGTCAAAATGGCTGTCTGGGGAGGCCTTAAAAATAGCTGTGAAGAGAAGAGAAGCAAAAAGCAGAGGAGTAAAGGAAAGATATAAGCATCTAAATGCAGAGTTCCAGAGAATAGCAAGAAGAGATAAGAAAGCCTTCTTCAGTGATCAATGCAAAGAAATAGAGGAAAACAACAGAATGGGAAAGACTAGAGATCTCTTCAAGAAAATTAGAGACACCAAGGGAACATTTCATGCAAAGATGGGCTCAATAAAGGACAGAAATGGTCTGGATCTAACAGAAGCAGAAGATATTAAGAAGAGGTGGCAAGAATACACAGAAGAACTGTACAGAAAAGATCTTCATGACCCAGTAATCACGATGATGTGATCACTCACCTAGAGCCAGACATCCTGGAATGTGAATTCAAGTGGGCCTAGAAAGCATCACTACAAACAAAGCTAGTGGAGGTGATGGCATTCCAGTGGAGCTATTTCAAATCCTGGGAGATGATGCTGTGAAAATGCTACACTCAATATGCCAGCAAATTTGGAAAACTCAGCAGTGCCCACAGGACTGGAAAAGGTAAGTTTTCATTGCCACAGGACTGGAAAGGTCAGTTTTCATTCCAATCCCAAAGAAAGACAATGCCAAAGAATGCTCAAACTACCACACAATTGCACTCATCTCACATGCTAGTAAAGTAATGCTCAAAATTCTCCAAGCCAAGCTTCAGCAGTATGTGAACTGTGAACTTCCAGATGTTCAAGCTGGTTTTAGAAAAGACAGAGGAACAAGAGATCAAATTGCCAACATCTGCTGGATCATGGAAAAAGCAAGAGAGTTCCAGAAAAACATATATTTCTGCTTTATTGACTATGCCAAAGCCTTTGACTGTGTGGATCACAATAAACTGTGGAAAATTCTGAGAGAGATGGGAATACCAGACCACCTGACCTGCCTCTTTAGAAATCTGTATGCAAGTCAGGAAGCAACAATTAGAACTGGACATGGAACAACAGACTGGTTCCAAATAGGAAAAGGAGTACGTCAAGGCTGTATATGGTCACCCTGCTGATTTAACTTATATGCAGAGTACATCATGAGAAACGCTGGTCTGGAAAAAGCACAAGCTGGAATCAAGATTGCTGGGAGAAATGTCAATAACCTCAGATATGCAGATGACACCATCCTTATGGCAGAAAGTGAAGAGGAACTAAAAAGTCTCTTGATGAAAGTAAAAGAGGAGAGTGAAAAAGTTGGCTTGAAGTTCAACATTCAGAAAACGAAGATCATGGCATCTGATCCCATCACTTCATGGGAAATAGATGGGGAAACAGTGGAAACAGTGTCAGACTTTATTTTTGAGGGGGCTCCAAAATCACTGCAGATGGTGACTGCAGCCATGAAATTAAAAGATGCTCACTCCTTCGAAGAAAAGTTATGACCAACCTAGATAGATATTCAAAAGCAGAGACGTTACTTTGCCAACTAAGGTCCGTCTAATCAAGGCTATGGTTATTCCAGTAGTCATGTGTGGATGTGAGAGTTGGACTGTGAAGAAGGCTGAGCACAAAAGAACTGATGCTTTTGAACTGTGGTGTTGAAGAAGACTCTTGAGAGTCCCTTGGACTGCAAGGAGATCCAACCAGTCCATTCTGAAGGAGATCAACCCTGGGATTTCTTTGGAAGGAATGATGCTAAAGCTGAAACTCCCATACTTTGGCCACCTCATGCAAAGAGTTGACTCATTGTAAAAGACTCTGATGCTGGGAGGGATTGGAGGCAGGAGGAGAAGGGGACGACCGAGCATGAGATGGCTAGATGGCATCACTGACTAGATGGGTGTGTGTCTGAGTGAACTCTGAGAGATGGTGATGGGCAGGGAGGCCTAGCGTGCTGCTATTCATAGGGTCACAGAGTCGGACACGACTGAGTGACTCAACTGAACTGAAGAGACATTTTTGGTCTTCTTTTCGTCTCTTTCTGTGATTCTGTGACTTCTGGAGTATCATGTTGTACCTGAACAATGCAGCATGTCTGTGTTCCCCAGCTGCATGGACTGGGACCAGCACCTGGGTTTTTTTCTTCTTTGACTTCCTTATTTGTTAAATGGTTCTGTAAGGGAAAAGTCTTGTGTTTTCCTCTGCACTGCACAAAATTCTCTGCATACCCTGGCACCTCTGGTCATTAGATCTCTGTAGTTTCCCCTGCATCAGGCCATTTTGCAACACCTGCTATGTGTCCTGCAGTTCAACTCCATTCTGACACTGTCTCCCTGGACACAGCTGCAGACCCCACAGGCTAAGACCACACTGTCTTCAGACAACAATCTCAAGTCCAGCTTGTCACCTTGTGCTTCTGACCCACTAGCTAAAGATCGGAGGTGCCCACAGCCTCCTTAGGTTCAGCTAATTTGCTAGAGCAACTCATGGAATGCAGGGAAACTCATTACTGGATCAGCTGTTTATTACAAAAGGATTAACTTGGGGCGAGCAATGCATGGGCTTATGGGAAGAGGCTCAGAGCCCCTATGCCCTCTCCAGGCCTCACTCTTCCCTAGTTTACCTGTGTTCACCAACCCAGAAACTCTCTGAATCCTGTCCTTTTGGGGTTTATGGAGGCTTCATTACACAATCATGACTGATCCAGTGATGGGATCAGTGCATCAGTGATTGAACTCAACATCCAGCCTCTGACCTCCCTAGAGGTCAGGGGTAGGGCTGAAAGTTCCAACCTCTGATCACACCTTGGTTTCCCTGGCAACCACCCCATCTCAAGGTGTGGTTCTCAAACTCACTTCATCAGCATAAACTTGGATGTGGTTGCTTTCATCAGTTAGGAAATTCCGAAGGTTTTAGAAGCTGTGAAAGGAGGTAGGAAGACCAAATTCATATTTATTATAAGTCACAATCTCACAAATATCATGTAATATCAAGTGCTGTCCTTACAGCAAAGGGTGTGAACAAGATAGAGCCTGTGTGGAGGAGTGGAAATATTTGATCATCAAAAGTACAATGCAGGTGTAAAGTGCTGGCCAGGCTGGGAGGTTTGTTGCCACCAGCTGAGGCAGTCCTCTGCCAGTCTTCTGTCTCAGGCAATAGTGCTCTGCGCTCCTCGGACTTGTTAGAATCCTGCTTTCCAGTGAGGCCAGTGGAACAAAGGTAATGTTTCAAAACAAGTGAAGTGGGGCTTTGAAAACTGATCAGGAGGTGGAGGGAGAATTCTGGAGGGAGGCCCGCTTGGAGGTATGGACTGTGGGTCCAGTGGGAAGGTGATGGCAGATGTGCTCCTTAGAAGATGAGCCAACTCCTTGGCTGGCAGCCCCTGCTGTGCTCTGGCCAGATGATCAGTCGAGGCTGCATCTGAGGAGTGCTGGGAGAGACAGTGCAGTGGCCAGTGGGTCCCTCTTTCCTCCACGGGGCAGAAGTTGGAGGCATCTGCCCCACACAGGCCCCTGGTCTGCTCTCACACCCCAGGTGGTGCCTTTGTTGGGAGCAGGTGCTGACTGGCAGTGGGTGGCAGTGGGTGCCATTTGGAGGTTTGGGGGTTATGTACCTTTCATGTAGATTACAGTGAGCCCCCGCAACCTACCCCCAATCCCCAAAATCCTGTGGCTGATGGTACCCATTACTCAGGTGAAGTTTTCTAGTCTGGAGCTAGGCCCTTGGAGAAGCACTTGTGGCCTCCCCTGGGACTGAAATCAGTTGGTGTCCCACTGCCTCCTGCTGGAGCCACGTGGGAGCCCTGACCTAGGAGAGAAGAGCCTGACTGGGAAGGAGTCTGATAACCGGGCGAGTCTGACCCAGGGAGGAGTCTGATAAGGGGTGGAATCTGGTGGGAGAGAGGAGTCTGATAAGGGAGTGTGTCTGAGAAGGGGAAGAGCCTGATGGAGTGGAGTCAAACCAGGGGAGAAGCCTGACAGGGGAGGAGTCTGACAAGGGGGAGGAGTTTAACTAGGGAGAGGAGCCAGCTTGTCAGCGGCTGCCCTGGGACCTGAAGGGTCGGGTCGTTGGTTGCTTCCTCTCACGTTTCTCTTCCATGAGGTGGAAAGAAGGCCACTTGCGTTTCCTGACTTGGGGTTTGATCGTGTGACCCTGGGCATGAAGGTTCCTGAGAAAGGCCGTGCTTTAGTCATTGCTCCCTTTTCTGTGCTGGAACTCCTGTGCATCCACAAATTGTGTCCTCTTCTTGACTGGTGCTTTTCTGTACCATCCTCGGCTTTGTTTTGTGTTGTTTTTCTCTTCTTTAAATTTTCAAAGCTTTTCTCAAATACCCAGTCAGTTGGTGATTCAGTCATAGGCCTGCCTGAGGTGGCTCAGCCAGGGCTGGTGCACACAGGCCACCCCTGCTGTGAGAGCCCAGCGAGCCCTGCCCCTGCCCTCCTGGGGTGTGTGCTTCCCAGAAGGACCACTCTCCCAGTCTCCCCCATAGGCTTAATCCCTGCTTCCCTGGCCAGTCCACAGTATCCCTCTCTCTGGCTGTATAACCTCCCTGATGGTCCTTCCCACCAACTCACACCACATATTAAAAACATGTGCTTTGATGCTCCAGGAATGTGTGTGGCCAAATGCCTGGGGTTTTGAAGAACATTGTGTTTCTCAATAGTTCTGCTCTTTCAGTGAAGGCCATCACAGAACACATAACCAAAATATTTTTTTTTGGTTTTTATTTTTATTTTTTTTGCTTGTTTAATCTTTTGGCCATACCACTCAGCATGGTTAAGATATTAGTTCCCTGACTGGGGATTGAAACTTTGCCCCTAGCATTGCCAGTGCAGAATCCTGACCACTGGACCATGAGGGAGATCTTAAACCAATGTATTTTTAACTTGTAGAGTTTGGCATTCTGCTCTTAGGAATAAGTACGCACACACAGGAGGCACAGGGCATGACTGACTTTGTGGTCTGCTAGCCGTCTGGAGAGTGGGTGAGGACTGGCCTTGACCCCTAGAGTTTCCTACTGAAAGGCCACAGCTCTGTGCTCTGTGGGTGGTGAGATGCTGCCCCCTCCTGGCCTGATTTGCCACGTGGACACGTTCCTGGAGACCCATTTCCCCCTGGTGGAGGGAGGAGGTGACACTTTTGGAGAACATTTATGAACCGGTCCTAATGTGTGTGATTTCTGGGTGTCTCATTGCTCTGAGGAAAGTGCTGAGCAGTCGAAACAATGAAGAAATGGGGGACCACGTCAAGGACAGGTGGACCTCTGGAAACAGACTGGGGGATCTCAGGAGAGGAGAGGCAGAAGCCCAGTCAGGCCAAGGGCACAGGTGTGGTGCTGGCTCATGACCTCTGGTGAGCAATGAGTGGCTAAGCCCCAGGCAGGGGTCCGTGTACTGTCAGGCACACCTGGTTTCCCAAGTGTGTCCCCGCTGCCCACTGTCACCTGACACAGCCTTTCTCTTCCCACTGCTCCCCACTCAGCAACCAGCCACAGCCTGTGTGTAGACAGAAAACAGAGCAGGTTCAGAGCCTGCATGCAGGCTCCTGCTCCCTGCATGGGGTGCTCAAGCAGTGGGAATGCCCCCTCCTCTCCAGCAGCCCCAGAGTTCCCACATAGGGAGAGTTTACAGGGTCAGACCCTGCCCATGATCACCTCACAGATCCAGGAATGTGATCAGCTTGCCCTAGATGTTCTCTGTCACATTGAACTCAGCATCTTCTGCCCCAGACTCTTCCCTTATCTTCAGTTTCTGTGGGTCACTGACAACACTGTTTCTTCTGGAGGCCTGGTTGGACCCAACTTCCTCCTCTGATGCTCCCAAGGTCAGGGGCTTCAGGCCAGTTTCTGGTGGGAGGGAGAGAAGGGAGGTGGTACTTGGTCCCTGGGAGCATGACCCACCTGTGTGAAATGGTCTGTTTTCCTGACCTGGCCTTGCTTACTGGGACCCTATGTCTTTCTCTCCCACTAGCTCCTTCTGGCTGCTTCCCTTCGAACGTGTTCTCTTCTGGTCACAGCTCAGGCTGCACCCCAGAGGCAGTGTAATTTCTTCTCTGCCTGCAGAGTCCCCAGTGCTCCACAGATATGGGCAGGTAAGGAAGGAAGAAGGAAGTACAGGGGTGTATTAGGGCTTAAGGGAGCCTCATGAATCCCTAAGTGAAGTCCACACCTGCCTCTGCCCCCAACTTTAGACCCACGTGGAGTCTGAGCCTCCCTGGCTGTGCTGAGGTCCTTGCCCTCTGTGTCCTGTCCAGGCAGGGTCCTATATAGAGGTGGGGTCGAGTGGGTGGGAAATGACCTTCTGGTCTCTAGAACACTTGGATTATTGGAAGGTTATTTTTTTGTGTAAAAAGCTAGATTTTTAAATTAGTTTTCTATCACATAACAAAAGCATATTTTGCTTGGAAACACCAAGAGTTTAGGATGGAAAGTCCTGTCTCCCTGCCTAGCTGTCTCAGCCCCAGCCCCACATTGGCCACTCCCTGTGTTCTGACATTTTCTCTGTCTGTCCCCAAGAGCCACATTGCACCTCCGAATCTACATCTTTGTAAGCACAAGTGGGCCCAGGGTCTGTTTTAAAGAGCTTCACACGCCTCCCCATTTTCTTTCCAGTTGCCTCCTGGCCTGGCCCCCAAAGTACATGAATGGCTCTAAGCGGTATGGCTGTCAAGGCCAGCCCGAGCCCTGTGGTGCTGCAGGTGGAGCCCCAGGTTTACCGAACCAGCAGGCCAGACCATGTGAGGCACCAGCTTTGCTGCTCTGGGTCCCTGGAAAGTGTGGAGTTGGGTAGACCCTCCTCAGGACCACCCCCCAGTCACTGTTCATATGTTATGACACAGGAAAATGGAAGAGGGCATCTCATTGCTGGAAGAGGGGCTATTTGGGGACCTACATTTGGTTTTAAGGTGTCTCTGGGTCTCACTGTCTGCAGGGTAGCTCTGGCCACAAAGCATCCTCCTTCAGAAACGGGGGCCTTGGAGCATCCCCTATTCACCACCACCCTCCCCTGGCCCTGCAGGTGGAGGGAAAGGTTAATTGGCTGAGGGTAGAAAGGGCAGCTGTGCCATAGCCATGGTCACCCGCATCCAGCACTCAGACCAAGGCTCACGCTCTATGATTTAGTGGGCTTGTGATGGATGCCTCTGTGGCCCCCAGTGAGATTCCGTGATCTGTCCACTGTGGGAGCTTCCAGGCCTTCATGTCAGAAAGTCTATCCACAGGGCAGATCCACCCATGTAGGTTAATTGTGGCTGGCATCCTTCTATTTCTGTTTTTCCACAGAGTCTCAAGTCTGATGAAGAAGCCGACCACATGAAGGAGCCTCAGAATGAATTGTTTGAAGCCCAAGGTAAACCCTGGCCTTGTGGTTAATGCCCCCTTTGGTCAGTGCTGGGCTGTCAGGCAGCAGGCTGCCAGCAAAAGAGAATTTCCTGGGAGGTACCCAGTGTGGGTGGTCTCTCTGGGGTGCCTTTCTCCTGGAGGGTTCCCAGCTCTGAGATTCCTGAGGTCAGACACTTGGGCAAGGTCCGCTGGCTAAGAGAGCAGCCAGTTAGTTAGGGCCACAGTGATCCTCCCGACCAGCAAGCATGGGCCAGGGGACTCCTTCCTAAGGTGCCAGGCCTGGGTCAGCAGCCTCCCCATCCACCACAGTCCTGACTGTGCCTCAAGTAGAGGGCGAGATGTGGCTCTGGTCCTGGGAACCTGGCAGAGTACTCAGAAGGCAGTCACAGGTGTGCTTAGAAAAGCTGGGTGCATCAGCATATGGGTGTGTGGATTGTTTAAGGACGCCTCTCACCAGCTTGTGTCACAGGACAGAATGTGCAGGACCATGGCTCCAGTGGGAGACCAGAACTGACCTGGAGCTTCTTAGTGAGAGGTCTGCATTGGTGCTGAGCACCGTCCAGACTGTGGTCCTCAGGGGCCGAGGCTGTTGCTGGCTCAGTGCTGAGTGTGAGGACGTCAGGCAAATGAACCAAGTGTCTGTGCTACTGGATGAAGCAGATGGACCTCTTTGTGTCCGAAAATCACTTCCTACATTCCCTGGACTCAGAGTAAATCTAGGGGACGAGAGGAAGGGCTCCAGGGAGGTTATTCACTGAGTGATTTTGGGCTCTCTGCCCAGAGACAGGTTGGGGTGCTTCTTTCCATCCAGTTGAATTGCTTTTCCCCCTTTTTTGTTCCTGCCTTTATTTATTTATTTCTTAATCTAAAATTTATTTATCTGGCTATGTCAGGTCTTAGTTGTAGCATGCAGGATCTTCATTATGTCATTTGGATCTTCATTACATCTTCATTACTTTCATTCCAGTGTACAGGTTTCTGTCTAGTTGCAGGGCACAGGCCTATTTGCTCCGTGGCATGTGGGATCTTAGTTCCCTGACCAAGGATCAGACCCGAGTCCCCTGCATTGCAAGGTGGATTCTTAACCATGGGATGATCAGAGAAGTCCCTGTTTTTCCATTTCTCCATAGAACTTTCAGGTGTTTTAAGCTGGAAGGGGTCTTAGAAGTGGCCCTTTCCTTGTGTTTTTCTCAAGCTGATATACAGCACTATGCCTGAGCATGGAGGCCTAACTTTCCTCAGGAAAGGACTTTCTGATGATTAGTTGGGTTATCACAGTAAACGCCAAGATGACTCCTTTCTGGAGAGCTCCAGACCACTGACCAGGAGCGGGGTCTGGTCAGGTGCAGGTGCCCCTCGTCCCGTGTCGGGCAGGGTGGTGCAGTCTGGGTGTGGGAGGAGCTCTGCTTTGAAACCTTGCTTATCTAAAGAGAGCTCTTTGTGGGCACCCCAAGGTCTGTACTTTCCCAAAGGGTATTTCTCTGAAAAAGCTTCAGAAACCTCAGTAAGCCACCTGGTTAACATAGAAAGGCTCTGAAACCTGGCTGGCTGTTACCCAGACTCACTGCTGAGTCTGCATCTCAAAGACCCCTGTGGCTCCTGATGTGAGGTGGTATGGAAAACAGCCCACCTTGGGGCGTTTTTGCTGGGAAAAAAAGAAAAAAGATAACACTCAACTTGCATCCAAACTAGCCTTTGGTGCTAAGTTCAGGTTTACAGGAGATGTTAAAGGCGGAGGGCAGGAGGCCAGGGACTCGGGGAGGCAGGTGGGAGGGGACCCAGCGACACTGGGGGAGTAACCACACACACAGGGAGGATTCTGCATTGATGCTGAGTTGAAGAAATCAGCCCCTGGGAGACTTGGGAGAGAACTGAGACGTTGTTGTTGGGTTGTAGGGCCATCGTCGCACTGGGGTCAGGAGTGCATACAAAACACTCAGGGGTGAAAACACAGCAGCTGGGATTTGCCTTCAAATTCTTGGGCCAGGGACTTCGGTGGTGATTTATTGTCTGGGACTCTGCACTCCCATTACAGGGAGCCCGGGTTCCACCCATTGTCTGAGAACTAGAGCCCCCATGCTGTAACTAAGAGTTTGCATGCCACAACTAAAAAGATCTCACATGCAGCAACCAAGACCCAAAGGAGCCAAATAAATATTACCAAAAAAAAAAATAAATAAAATACATGGGCAAAAACAAACAGGGGTAGATGAAGCCAGGGTGAGAGGCTGCCCAAGGGACAGGGTCATTGGCCTTTGTTGGACTGTGCTCTTTGCTTTAGGCAAGTTTTAAGACCTTCTAGACATTAATTTTTTAAACCTGGCCTTTTTATTCTAAGTACAAAGCTTGCAGTATGCTCCTAGTGCTACAGCTTCTGTAGGCTCCCTTCAGAAAATGCCTTCCCCACGTGCAGCATAGTCCCCTTTTTATTGTGAAATTTTGCATAGAATTAAGTTGGAAGAATTGCACAGTGAGCCCTGTGTAGCCACCATTGGAAGCTTGACTCTCACACGTGTCCCTCTGCCCATCTGATCTCAGAGTAAAGTAATGCCTTGGTGTGTTCCCCTTGCTTCAGGACAGCTGCCAACCTGGGGTTCTGTGGTCTTCAGGAGCCCTCAGAAGCCCCACAGACACTCCTTCAACACCCACGAGAGCCAGGTCTAGGGCCTCTGGAAAGAGCTGGGCGTGGGCAGCAGCGACCACCTCACAGAGGAGGAACTGGCCCTGGTCTGCCAGAGCATCAGGCTCCAGGGTCTGGCGAAGGAGGTGAGAGGGGATGAGACATACTGCCTCAAAGGGCTGGGTCTTTAAGGTTGGTGCCGGGCCTGGAAAACCCCTTCATCCTCAGACACAGATTCAGTCATCACTTTCTGGCCTAAAATCCTATGCTGACTCCCAGGGCTTGTGCTGAGGGTCCATCTCAGGCCACCTTCATGCATGATGCTCCTCTGCCTGGAGCTCTCTCCCATCTCTGGTCTCCCTAGGCCTACCGCCCAAGCCCAAAGGTGGTGCCCATAGCATCTGGCTGTGATCCCAGCAGCTGTGTTCAGCCCTTCCCTCCTTCAGGACCTAGGGAGGAGGGGATAGTGTAATGGGGTGGGCCCTGCGTTGCTGACCCCGAAACGCTGGGATTCTGTATACACGTGTCCCATACATATATGTCCCTCCATCCAGCAGACTCTCTCACAGCAGACTCGGAGTGGGTGTTTGGGAGATGTGCGATGCTCAGCTGGGTGGAAACTAACCAGGCGTTTGGATTTTACAAGCCCCAGCCAGGAAGCCAGTGCTGGGATAGCAAGCCACCTGCTTGGTGGGGTGGGGGCCGGGCCTAGGTGGGGCAGTCAAGGATGCTCAGGAGCAGCCTCTGAGCAGATCCTGAGGTGCTTTTCTTTAGGAACTTGAAGACCTGTTCAACAAGCTGGACCAAGATGAGGATGGTAGAGTGAGTCTGGAGGAGCTCCAGCTTGGTCTGTTCAATCATGGGTCCCCTCGACCGCTGGAACTGGCCCCACTTGTCAAACCCAGCGTGTCCTGGTCTCATTACCAGGTAAGATGGGACGATTAACACTTGAAGCCCAAGGTGACTGCCATCACTCTCCTGAAGGCCTGAGCTCTCTGCTTGGTCCCTGGAGTGGGTGCCCAGGAGGTGGTTGGAGTGATCTGACCTGACATTGCTTCTGCCTGGCTATGCACCACTGGTGAGTTGCTCACCTTCTCTGAGTCTCAGGTTCCTCATCTGTAAAGTGCACACACCTCATGGAGGTCTTATGTGGATTCTCTGGGGTACACTGCATTCCACCAACAGCACCCAGTCCCTCCTTCCTGGGGGACAGGGTCACTATCAGGGCCATGCCTTCTCTGGGAATAGCCCTCCAGGCTCTCCTGGAGCTGTGTTCTTCCCATTTTTCATCTTTCATGAGACCAGTTGTGTTGGGAGCCAGCGTGAGGAATCCCACCCATGACAGAGTCATGAGGCACACTGAGATGGCAGAGCAATCTGAGTCATTGGATTTCTCCCTGGTTTTTCCTGAGCATGTGCCCCAATAATAAAAAATTTGTTCTGTATTTGTCTGTTTCTCCACTGTTTTCTGCCAGTCTCTTGGAAAGAGTTAATTCAGTGTCTTAGCTCCCTGCATTTGAAAGGAGTGCTGCAGCCCAACCCCCCCTTGATAATTCTCTAGCCTGCCTAAACAGGTTCCCCTGACCTTTTACAAGCTTGTGAATTGCTCGCAACCCCCAGCTGTGAGGGGCAAAAGAGCCTTGAAGTGTCTTAAGTTACAAACTTCTCCTAAGATACAAAGCCTTAATAGATTTATTTCACTGTTGCTTCAATGACTGTTGCCAGACCTCCTTATCTGCACCTGGAAGTTTCTGCTATACAAGCTATATTTGGGAAAGAAATGTAGTAGTTTTTTTTTTTTTTTTTTTTTTTTTATGATAGCAACACTAGGCTTTTGAGTTAATTGTTTCTTTTATAAATCATTTGTACTCCTGTTTGCTGTGTCCTTGCATTTATGAGAATCCAACCTTGTTTAGACCTTGGAAAAACTAACACTTATCAGAAAAGAGCTGTAAATTGTCGAATTGGCCTTTTGGCTGGAAGATCATGTAAATTACCTAAGACTTGTGTATACAATTAGGTATGCAGAGACTAAGCCTGCTCTTGATAAGAGTTAGGGCTGCTGTCATTGCCAAAATTTGTGAAATTCATTGATCTTCATGGTATAAAAAAGGGATGTGAAAAATAAAGTTAGGAGCCAGCTTCCTTGAGAACAGTTTTCTCTGAGCAGTCTTTTTGGACCAGTTTCTCTTGGGAACAGTTTCTCAGAGCAGTTTTTTATTTCTCGGACCAGATTTTCTCAGACCGGTTCTGCAGGCCAGTCTCTCCGACGACTTGCTCTCCTAGACTTGTTCTTTAGGGACATCTGGCTCCCACACCTCTCTCTCTCTATCTCTCTGTCCTCTTGTGCTTTACCTCCAGGCTGAATTCCCATCTGGAGCGGGAGGCTCACCACGTCTACTTACTTGCCCTGGCTATAAGTTCTGTGAGAAAAGTGGACCCACGGTGGGGCCCCTTTAGAGATTCAAGTGGACACCAGTGGCCCATGTAGATGGTACAAACCTCTTGTCTTGAGGTTTTATTGGCTTTCCCCGTAAACCAAGTTATTCACCCTCCTATTTTCCATTAATTTCCTACTGTTCTATCCTGTCCTGAGCTATTCTGTCCTATCCTTTCCTATCTGCCTGCTCCATCCCACCTTTGAGCATCCCTGGATCCACCAGGTCTGGACCCCGGCACAGTTGGAGTCAAGCAGATTTTACACTGTGATATTGGCCAATGTGTTTGTTTCATCTCTGTCTCGGGGTGGTCAGGGCTCCTTCTCCCACCACAGGGCATGGTTGTCCTGGGGAGTCTTGTGCTGCCCCTTTGGAAACATGGTTGATCCCGTAGTTTGTGGTAGGCAGTGCAGGAACAGTGGCCTTGTTCTCTGTTGGGCTGGGTGTGTCCAAAAATCAGATTTCTGCCCTTTGAAGCCACTGAGACGGGGAAGGAGTCTAGGTAGTGAGGACAGTGCCCAGCCACCTGAGGGCAGGGACTGTAGTAGTGCCCACAGCCTGCGGAGGAAGGCTCCTCCCAGGGAGGAGCCCCTCGTTCCTGCCCAGGAAGTTCTGACATGGCCCTGGGGCCATGTCCTGTGCGTGTGGACACTGGTGTGGCCAGGCTGTGGGTGTGGGGCCTTGTGCAGCAGACAGAGGTTCTCCTCTCCATCAGGGGAGCCACTGGTGGTCTGGGAACACCAACCTCAGAGAGGAGGGCGCCGCTGCTCCTCCTTGTTCTGGTCCCAACAGCAAATGCGTGTCCCAGGGGCCCTCCCTGGGGTGGGAAGCACAACTTCCCAGACACACCTCAGCCTCACCCATCAGCTTTCTGGCCGAGGGACTTTTCTGCCCTTGTCTCCACCCTGAATCCTGAGGACATGTGCCCTCTGTTTGGGCTGCTCCACCTCTTCTGAAGACCATCTTGTGTTTCTCTGCATAGACTGGGTCTCCCTTGGCTGGCGTGTGCCTTCCCAGGCTCTTCCTCTGGGAGGACAACAGGGAAGCCATTGCTTGTTCAGAGAGAAGTTACCTTGGGGGGCCCTGCAGGTGCTGGGGCACCCCCCGCATGGCCTCAGGCAGGTGGCCCTGAGCCCTGGGGTCGGGTCACCTCCGCGGAGTCTCCAGTTCCCACAGGTCCTCCAAGCACCCTGTTCCCTGCAGCAGGAATAAAGGGGAGGCTTCACCCACTGAGCACAGGTGGTGAGGTCACAGAAGGTGCACAGGGAGACCCACGGTCCTCATAGCGCTGGTCCCCGTGTGCAGGTCCCAGAGGAGAATGTTGGCCAGACCACCACGTCATCCCTCGTGTCCATGTGCTCAGGCCCCCTCCTCTTCGGCAGGTGGATGACGGCAGCGGCTTCACCATCCGAGAGCAGATCATCTCCTTGTGGGCTCAGGAGGGCATTCACAATGGCAGGGAGGCCTTGCAGGTGTGGGCCAGTCACGTGGCTGTCCCAGCAGAGCTGTCTGGGCAGGGGGGTTGGGGGGAGCTGCTGCCCATGAGGGAGGCTGGACAGAGAACCTCACAGACACAGGCCTCATGGAAGGAAGGCCCATCATCATCACTTTTTGCTTTATTTTTTGATATTGATATGTAGGACCTCTTAATTTAGAAACATAAGTAAACAGCAGAGAAAGCCCACAGTCTGAAACAAGTCCTTTAGAGGGTAGGTTTCAGTATCTCAGACTCACCCCACAGTGCATGTCAGCCTCCAAGCCTATCCTCGGTCCTGGAGGACTGGAAGGCCTCTTAGTGACTGCAGCATGTGGGCGTGGACACCAGGAGGCACTGCCCACATGTGTCCCATGGTTTTTTCTAATCTGGAAGCTGCTGCCCAGACCTGTTCATCCTCTGCTCCTCCTGTGATTTCATTGCTGAGAAGCTTGCTCTCAGCATGTGGTGGCAGCTTCCCGGTCGCTCCACATGCTTTAGTATCCTGTCATTTTTCTCCCAGAAGACCTCAGGGCCATGGAGAAGCGTGGAGATTCAAGTCCCCTCTCCTGCTTTACAGGAAGGGCTTCCCCATGGGCCCTGCCATGTGTCTGCTCCACCCATGTGTCTGCAACTTGTAGTCACAAGCACCAGTCACTGAGAGAGCAGCCACGCCACCAGTGTTATCACTGGGCCGCTGGCAGGTGTGTGGGCGTTCCCAGCTGACTCTTTTTCTTATTGTGGTAAAATACAGAAAGCACAGTTTTCCTGTTCTTTTAACTTTACCTTCCCCAATCTTGAGGGGGAATGGCTGTGACTCTGAAATGTCTGGCTGTGGCTCATTGCTCTATCAATCATTTCTACCAACAGAACCCACATCGTTCCTGTGTCTGTTCATGCTGTTTAGAGATATATTAAGGATTCTTTGAACAGCAAGAACTCAACTAAAACTTGGCAAGAGGAGGACATCAGGGATCTTTGCAATCAGTTGAGGAAGAAGGAGGATGTTTAGTCTTGGGGATCCCAGCTCTGGGGCTTATCAGGACTCTCCTAGCCTCTGAGTCTTGGCTTCAGGTCTAGCACCCTTGCACAGCTCCCCAGGACACCGTGGTCTATACAACACTTGATTTGATGGAGAAAAAGCCCTTCCCCAGCCTCCCTATCAATTCCCAAAGTCCTCTGCTTGCATATGCCCCCTTCTGTGTCTGTCCCTTTGTCCAAGAAGGGGGACTCTGTCCAGCCTGGGTCATGCCCACATCTGAGGCAGGGACAGTGAGGGGAGGATCTGTATGTTGACAGTGGGAGGGGGACATCAGTGTTGACAGGGACCTGGAGAGAGGTACCCCAGAGGGATAGGGGAGAGGCTCCATTCAAGAACTGGAGGCTTTACAGACAGAAAAGGAAGGTACTGAGACAGTGAAGTCTGGGCCTGTGGGAGCCAGCAAATGTCTGAAGACCCACTCATCCTGCCTGCCCAATGGGTCTTTCTGTTTTCAGAGCCTTGACTTCAGTGTGGGCGAGAAGGTGAACCTTTTGTAGCTGACCTGGGCCCTGGAGAACGAACTCATGATGGTGGGTGGGCAGGCAGCTTTGGCCTGCTACTGCGAGGAGCTGAGCTTTTTCCAGTAAGAGCCCTGATGTGGGGGGCGTGTGGTGCTGCTGGCCAGGCTGGCCTCCTCGCCCAGGACACGGGTAGCCTGCGGGAGGAGAAAGGGTGCTTCCAGCATGGTCACAAAGCATGTTATGGAGATTGGGCCCAGAATGTGATCTTTTTTAATTGGCTTTGGCTCCAGTTGAGCTGGATATTCAGGACATCCATCTACTTAGCCTTTTGGCACAGAGATTGTTATTGTCTTTTTATTGATGTGCTGAGGCTACAGAAAAGGTTGGCAGTAATTCCAATCTAAAACTTCACAACTTTGCATCTCGTTAAGTATTGACAGTTGCCTGACTCAGGCAACTCTGCAGAGGGGCCCAAAGGAAGATTGCTTTGGGAGGATGAGGAAGGGAGACAAGCTTGGTGCTTCTCCAGTGGGAGAAACAAGCATCAGGATAGCCAGTCCACTGAGCGTCAGGCAGGGCCTGGGGTGACCGGACAGAGAGAGGAGTCTCCTCTGCTCTAGGCAACACCCTGGCACTTAGATGCCAGACTACAGTTGGCAAGGCTGTGACCAGGCAGGATAATGGGTGGCCAGCCATCTCCCCTTCATGCATCCAGTCCCAGGTTAGGTGCTGGGGATTCCTGGGGCCTGAGGCCCAGCTGCAGGCAAGAAGGAGCATGGATAATTTCCCACCTCTTCTAAGGCTGTCTTGAGGGGTGAACACTGCATGCCCCAGGCTCAAACCTCTTGGTTCAGAAACCTGCTAGAAATCCCATTGCAAGCCAGTTGGCTTCTTGCTGTATGTACTTCTGTAAAACAGACTAAATAACTGCAGAAACCATCCTGGTAGGAGGAGGGTCAGGCTTCCCAGGTGGCACTAGTTGTAAAGAACCCACTTGCCAATGCTAGTGCAACCCGCTTGCCAATGCAAGAGGCGTGAGAGATGTGAGTTCCATCCCTGTGTTAGGAAGATCCCCTGGAGGAGGGCATGACAGCCCAGTCTAGTACTCTTGCCTGAAGAATGCCATGGACAGAGGAGCCTGGAGGGCTACAGTCCATAGGATTGCATAGAGTCAGACATGACTGCAGCGACTTGGCACGCATGCACGGGAGGTGGGTCAGAGCCCAGCGCTCTCCACTGCTCAGCACTCTTAGGCCAGCTGAGTTTGTTCCTTCAGACCAGCTCGCTAGGCCCAGAGCAGTGTCCCCAGTGATCCCTCCCTCCTTTCTGCAGGGAGCAGGTGGAGCAGATGGCCAGGGAGCGAGATAAGGCAAGGCAAGACCTGGAGAAAGCTGAGTAGAGGAACCTGGAGTTTGTGAAGGAGACGGACGACCTGCACTCTGCCCTGGAGCAGCTCGCAGATGAGAAGGTCGGTAGGTCCTGCCTGGGTCCTGGGCCAGGGTGGATGGTGGACCCAGGCTGCTGCCAGCTGAGGCCCTGCTGTCTCACCTGAACCCACAGCAGGGAGCCTGCAGACCAAGCATCACCCATGCAGTGGGCTGAGCAGACTCCTGCAGAGTCAGCCCGGCTGGTGGCGGACAGAACAGAGGAAAGCATTTTTGACCTTTATGAAAGTCTTTCCCTCTCTCTCAATGTGTCACCTGCCTCCCTGTGGTTCTTTGCTGTGGCTGCGTTCGGCTCCATCCCAGACAGGGGAGGTGCCGGGTCCCCCCTGGACGCATATGGGGCTCCCTGCTGGGGGGCAGCCTGACTGCACATGCTCTTCCTCTGCGTCCAGCGCTGCCCTCCCCAAGTGCGCACAAGCTGACGGCGACTGATTTCATGCCATCAGTCGGGGAGCTGAGAATGGATTTGCATTGGTCTCAGCCTGGTTGACCTGATTCTCCCAACCACCCCAAAGGGACTCGGTAAAGTTCTCTCTGGGTCAGAGAACTCCTCCTTATCTCTATCCAAGAATCTGGTTGGGGGACACAAGGCCTCGAGGGCCATGTGAGTGTTTGGATTTTGCTCCATGAGTAACACGGTATCATTGGTACATTTTTAGAAATAGCATTTGCAGTTGTATTAGGTTACTCTAACAGAAAAATGTATCAAGGGATACATGTTCATTGTAGAAAACTTAGAAAATACACACACAAGGAAAACTAAAAGCCAACATTTCACATCCACAGAGGTTATCACTCCTGACCCTTTCCATGAGTCCCTCACTTCTTCCTGTGCATGTGGTCGCTTTCAGAGAGGTGTCATTGCTGTAATACTGCATATCCTTTCTGAGCACCCATCATGAGGCTCCATATGTTACTGCACCTTTCCCCTTTAAAGAGGGAAGTGATATGATCAAGTTTGTAAAACTCGCCTCAAGATCTGCAGGCTGTTAGGGTAACCACGCTCATCAAACTGTTTCCCTGAGTGACAGCTGCCCTTGTGCCCCCAAGCTCTGTGGCGAGTCTGAGGGAGGCTGAGCCAATCATTTCTGGTTTTGACCACAGTCAATTGATTGCAGACTCAGCCAGGCTCTGCCAATAAAAAGGGTTTCCATTCATCTTCATTCTAGATATACTGGGTTTGAGATCTTGCTAAGCAACTGTTTTAGTGATGTTGTTTAGTCACTCAGTCATGTCCGACTCTTTGTGACCCCATGGACTGTAGGGCACAAGGATTCCCTGTCCTCCACCATCTCCCAGAGCCTGCTCAAACTCATGTCCATCGAGTCAGTGAAGCCATCCAACCATCTTGTCCTCTGTCATCTCCTTCTCCTCCTGCCTTCAGTCTTTCCCAGCATCAGGGTCTTTTCCAATCAGTCAGCTCTTTGCATCAGGTGGCCAAAGTACTGGAGTTTCAGCTTCAACATCAGTCCTTCCAATGAATATTCAGGACTGATTTCCTGATTTATGATGGTTTGATCTCTTTGCAGTCCAAGGGACTCTCAAGAGTCGTCTCCAACACCACAGTTCAAAAGCATCAATTCTTTGGTACTCAACTTTCTTTATGGTCCAAATCTCAAATCCATGCATTACTACTGGAAAAACCATAGCTTTGACTAGATGGACCTTTGGTGGCAAAGTGATATATCTGCTTGTTAATATGCTGTCTAGGTTGGTCATAGTTTTTCTTACAAGGATCAAGCATCATTTAATTTCATGGCTGCAGTCACCACCTGCAGTGATTTTGGAGCCCAAGAAAATAAAGTCTCTCACTGTTTCCATTGTTGCCCTATCTGTTTGCCATGAAGTGATGGGACCGAATGCCATGATTTTAGTTTTCTGAATGTTGAGTTTTAAGCCAGCTTTTTCACTGTCCTCTTTCACTTTCATCAAGAGGCTTTTTAGTTCTTCTTCACTTTCTACCATAAGGGTGGTGTCATCTGCATATCTGAGGTTATTGATATTTCTCCCGGCAATCTTGATTCCAGCTTGTGCTTCATCCAGCCTGGCATTTCACATGATGTACTCTCCTATAAGTTAAACAAGCAGGGTGACAATATATTGTGTTGACATACTCCTTTCCCAATTGTAAACCAGTCTGTTGTACTCTGTCTAGTTCTCACTTTTGCTTCTTGACCTGCATTCAGGTTTCACAGGAGGCAGGTAAGGTGGTCTGATATTCCCATCTCTTGAATTTTGCACAGTTTGTTGTGGTCTGCACAGTCAGAAGCTTTAGTGTAGTCAATGAAACAGAAGTATATATTTTTTTTGTGTGTGGAATTCTCTAGCTTTTTCTGTGACCCAGTGGATGTTGGCAATTTGATCTCTGTTTCCTCTGCCTTTTCTAAATCCAGCTTACGCATCTGGAAGTTCTTGGTTCACATACTGTTGAAGCCTAGCTTGAATGATTTTGAGCATTACTTTGCTAGCATGTGAAATGAATGCAGTTGTATGGTAGTTTGAACATTCTTTGGGACTGGAACACAGGAAAATAAAACCTGTCAGTGCTTCCACTTTTTCTCCTTCTATTTGCCATGAAGTGATGGGACTGGATGCTGTGATCTTAGATTTTTGAATGTTGAGTTTCAAGCCAACGTTTTCACTCTCCTCTTTGACCCTCATCAAGAGGCTCTTTAGTTCCTCTTTGCTTTCTGCCATTAGAGTGGTATCATCTGTATATTTGAGATTGTTGCTATTTCTCCTGGCATTTTGCATGATGTACTCTCTATTTAAGTTAAGTAAGCAAGGTGACAATATACAGCCTTGATGTACTCCTTTCCCAATTTTGAACTAGTCCATTGTTCCATGTCCAGTTCTGTTGCTTCTTGACCCACATACAGGTTTCTCAGGAGGCAGGTAAAGTGGTCTGATATTCTCATCTCTTGGAGAATTTTCCACAGTTTATTGTGATCCACATAGTCAAAGACTTTCATGTAGACAATGAAACAGAAGTAGATGTTTTTCTGGAATTCTCTTGCTTTTTCTATGATCCAGTGGATGTTGGCAATTTGATCTCTAGGTCCTCTGCCTTTTCTAAATCAAGTTTATACATCGGAAATTCTTGGTTTATGTACTGTTGAAGCCTAGCTTGAAGGATTTTGAGCATTACCATGCTAACGTGGAATAAGTGCAACTGTGTGGTAGTTTGAACATTCTTTGGCATTTCCCTCCTTTGGGATTGAAATGAAAACTGATCTTTTCCAGTCCTGTGACCATTGTTGAGTTTTCCAGATTTGCTGGCATATTGAGTGCAGCATTTTAACAGCATCATCTTTTAGAATTTTAAACAGCTCAGCTCCACTAGCTTTAGTGATAAACCTGTGGTTTGGCACTGTTTTCCCTGCTGATAGAAATGGTTGTTGCTAAAGATCACTGCAGAGTCCAAGAGGAAGGGCCCAGCCCCATCCTCTGTCTGCCTTGGGATTCACTGTGTGCTGGTTTTCCACTGCTTGCAGTGGAGGCTGACTTCTCTGTGCCTTCAGTCACCAAGAGCCCTGATGCTGCCTTTATTTACAGATGCATTTTTTGATGACATGGAGAAGGTTGAATGGCCAACAGGTGCTGAAGACCCACCCAGAGGTCGCCGAGGGACCCGCTGGCTCCCTTGTCTGTATGGGGTCACCTCTGCCAGCCCTGAGGGGGCCAGTTCATGAGGACTCCACCGCTCCACAACACTGTAGCTCCCCTGTCTATAAGGCAGGAACAAACGAGTCCTCAATGCTGAGGCCAAGTGCACTGATGGGAAACCCTGGGGAGGGAGAGGCCCAGATGGCGCCCGCACCCCCCCCCCCCAGGAGCCCAATGCACCGTATGCCATGTGCCTTGCAGACACCTGGAGCAGGGCTACCGGGGGAGGCTGAGCCTCCTGCAGCCCCAGGTGGGGGTGGAATGTGAGCTGTTCTGGGAGCAGACTGCGGGCTGTTTTGAGAGTAGGCCTGGTGGCAGAGGGCCGGACTGGAGGAGGACCTATGGCACCTGCAAGTGGAGGAAACTAGCCTCTGCAAGAAGCTGGCCCTGACCCTGAAGGTAGAGGGGTCAGGGTTATGCGGGGTGCCTCTTCAGGGCCCCCCACCTGAAAGAGGGAGGCCACATTGCCCAGGGGTCCCTCCTCCACACCCACACATTCCTGGGCCAGCACTCAACCCTCCCCATGACCCTGGTGGCTTGATGCTAGAGAATGTTTTCTGCAGCCACCAAGAAAGCCCATTTCTCAGCCGAAGTGGAAGTGTCCTGGCTTCTCCAGGAGAGACCCAAGCCTCCTCTGCAGCTGCATGGTCCGCAGGATGAGGGCCTCAGGGCTCTCGCTCTCGGCTCTGGGTCAGCGGCTGCCGCCTAGTTGCATCCCTGGGACCAGAGCACTAGACCAAACACAAAAGTGTCACCTGCCCCCAGCCCTGGCTGTGTGACCCGATTGGGGGCACTTTTCCTGGCTGTGGAGAGCATCCCTGGCCTGCTCCCTGCCTGCCTTTGTGTCCAGTGAGGTGGCCCTGGCCCCACCTTCTTCTTCTTCCCTGACTGTGTGCCGGAAGCCAGTGTGAGGAATCCTACCTGTGACAAGGTCATACGGCACAGGCCTCAATGGGCAAGGACAATTTGAGTCTCAGGATTTCTCCCTGGTATTTTCTGAGCATGTACCCCCAAAATAAGAATCTGCCTGCTTTTCCGCTCTTCTGACATTCTCTGGAAAAAGTCAACTCAGGGCTTTAGTCTTCTGCATTTGAAAGAGTGTTTCAATCCAAAAAACTCTCTGATGTCTTTCTAGCCTGACTGCAGACTGCACATGTGATTGTTTGAGGCCTCCTGGCCACAGGGAGGCACAGGAAGCTTAAAACATCCTAGGAATGTAGGGGCTTCTGAGGAGTCAAAATCATTAGAATAGGACTGATTAAAGGTTTCATTTGTTAAGCCAATACTTGCTGCCAAATTTTCATATCTTATATAGTTGGTATATAGAAAAACAGGTAGTAGACCTGGTATTAGCAATATTAGATCTTTGAGTTAACTATTTTCTTTGTTATAACCCACTGCATCTTTGTTCTACAGGAATGTAACTTTATTTAGTACTTTGAAGGTGATGCAGAGTAAAGAAAAAAACACTCTAGGGAAAAGGAGTTTTCTGGCTGATAGACAATTACCCAGGAAGAGAACCATAAAAATGTTAACAGGCCTCTTGGCCAGAAGATAATGTAAATCACCTGAGACCTTTTGTCTATGGGAGGGTAAGCAGAAAGAAAACCTGGTTTTGATGAGAGTCTGGGCTGTTAATGCTGCATAATTTTTGAATAACGCATTGATCTCTATGTATAATCAAAAAGGTATAAAAGGCTTTCTGAACAATAGAGGTGGGGCCAGTCATTGGAAGGACTGGTTTCCCCCGTGCCTCCTATTTACTCTTAATTTCAGGCTGAATTCCCATCTGGGGCATGGAGGTTCACCATGTCTACTTACCTGTCCTGGCTGCTAAGATCCATAAGAGAGAGAGCCCAGGGTGGGGCACTCTCCGATGTGCAAACGGACACTGGTGGCCTAACGTAGATGGTGCAAGCTCCTTGTCTGGAACTTTATTGGATTTCCACATAAACCAAGTTATTCAGCCTCTTTTCTCCACTAATTTTCCTACTATACTATTATTTCCTAATCTAATCTTATACTAATAAATAAATAAGTTTTCCTTGCCTAGCCGTCCCTGCATCGAATCACCCTGAATCCACCGGGGCTGGACCCTGGCAACTGTGGGTTCCTCCACACCTGCCCTGCCTCCCTTCCCCAGAGGAGAAGCCAGGCCTGCCTTCTGATTGTATCCTGTGTCTCCGGACACCACCTTCCTTCCAGTGGACTCCTGGGCTGTTGTGGTGCAGCTTCAAATCCGTCCTTTCAAAGATGACTCGGGAAGGGTTGTCACTGACTTCCACTCATACTGCTTATGACCTTCTCAAGAGCTCAGGCAGCCGGGAGAGCCTGCCCCAGGGCTCCTGCTCCAGAGCCCTGCCTCTCGCTCCCTCCTCCATCCTGGCCAACCACTGACCTGTGTCTCATAGGAAAATAGTTGATTAAAGAAGTAGATGATTGAAGTCATGGAGAAGCTCTCAGACTCAGAAAAGCTAGTCCTGAGGCTGCAGATGACCTGGAGTGTTTGCTGAAGGCCAAGGCAAGTCCTCTTGCTGAGTCTGAGTCCCCAGAGAAGCGCCTGTGGGTGCTGCTAAAGAGCATCAGAATCTTGATGGAGAATACACAGGAGATGGATTGGGTTTTTCCACTTAAAATTCCAAGTGCTGCTCAGTCACTCAGTCGTGTCTGAATCTTTTTGACCCCATGGGCTGTATGTAGTCCACCAGGCTCCTCTGTCCATGGAACTTTCCAGGCAAGAATACTGGAGGGAGTGCCATTTCCTACTCCAGGGGATCTTCCTGAACCAGGGATTGAACCTGTGTCTCTTGCATCTCCTACATTGGCAGGTGGATTCTTTAGCACTAGTGCCAAGAGGTGGGCAGAAGAAGGAGCCAAGATGTGATTACCGACATTCAGTTAAATGACTTCAAAACTTATCAGTAAAGTGCTGTATAATGGAAATTATAAGCGGGTCTGAAATGAGCTAAGGCTTTTTGCTGCCTATAAGTCTGCAGGGTGCTGGATCCCAGGAAGGTGTCCGCGAGCCTTGGAGAGGAAACTCACAGGAGAGACTTCTGCCAGGCCCTTCCTCCCCGCTTACCTGTTCATCTTGTCCCTGTCGTTCAGGTCATTCTTTCCCAGCAACAGAGTCTGCTGCACTTTGGCTACATTCCCTACAACGGCAACGCCGTGGATCTTTCCGCGGTCCTTGTCTCAGATGCGATACCCAGGCCGGAAGTGGATTCTGTGGCCGCCATCTCTCCCTGGACTGATGGAGGAGCCTAAGGGCGACTCATCCTTCTTACTCCCAAAGCCAAAAATCTTCATCACAGAGCCCATGGGCTTCAAACACACCTCACCTCTCCCTCAGCTCTTCACTGTCCCCAAAACCCAATACTAATGCTACAGATAAGCCTAAGCAGTTCCCCCACAATAGCCCAGTTGGGAAGCTCGGCAGTTTTCCAGTCTTTCAGCCCGGAAGAGTCATAGCTAAGCAACGCCGCTAAACACAGTGTACCTGCACCCCTCAGAATTGGACAGGGAGGCCTGGCGTGCTGCGATTCATGGGGTCGCAAAGAGTCAGATATGACTGAGTGACTGAACTGAACTGAAATTCAAGAAGGAAACACTCAACCCGTGTGTGTGCTTAGTTGCCCAGTCGTGTCTGACTTTTTGGGACCCCATGGACTGTGGCCCACGAGACTCCTTTGCTCATGAGATTCTCTAGGCAAGAATACTGGAATGGGTAGCCAGTCTCTTCTCCAGGGCATCTTCCTGACCCAGGGACCAACTCCTGCATTGAAGGCAGAATCTTTACCAGCTGAGCTACCAGGGAAGTCAAAAAGAAAGCACTCAGCCCAAGGATGGAGAATCAGAATGCTTCAGACTTAGCAATAACACCAGAAGCCAGAAGACAATGGGACAAGGCTTTCAAAATTCTGAGGGGAAAATGTGTTTCCAGTTGGAGTTCTCTATCCTGGCAAAACTTCAGATAGAAAGAAATATATTTATAGATGTTAAAGTTTTCAAAATTGCACAGTTGTCAGGAAGCTGTTGGGAGCTGTGTATTACTCCAACTAGGGAGTGAGTGNCAATGGGACAAGGCTTTCAAAATTCTGAGGGGAAAATGTGTTTCCAGTTGGAGTTCTCTATCCTGGCAAAACTTCAGATAGAAAGAAATATATTTATAGATGTTAAAGTTTTCAAAATTGCACAGTTGTCAGGAAGCTGTTGGGAGCTGTGTATTACTCCAACTAGGGAGTGAGTGTGGAGAAGGCAATGGCAACCCACTCCAGTATTCTTGCCTGGAGAATCCCAGGGACAGAGGAGCCTAGTGGGCTGCCGTCTATGGGGTCGCATAGAGTCGGACATGACTGAAATGACTTAGCAGCAGCAGCAGAGAGTGAGTGAGGATGAAGACAGCTCAAGGAAGGGATCAGAATTCCCATGGTATGGTCCAAGCAGATCTCAGGGTAACAGCTGAGCAGAAGATTCTTGAGTGTGAGAAGGGAGGTTTGCTGCTAGAAAAAGATGAAATCAGTGTACCCCAATGTAGTTGAAGATTAGGACAGCAAGTTTCCCCTTCTGGGCAGAAAACAAATAAAGTGGCTGAAATTATTACAATTGTGATAAAAATTATAAAACCACATGTTTACCAAACAAATCTAAAATATAATTATCTTAAAAGCTGCATTGATGCTTGTAATAAATTTCTGAAAATCAATAAGGTTAAAAGAACTGTAGCTATAAAATAGGGCACATTACATACAGAGGAATAAGCAATTTTGATCAGAAGACAACTGGACAACTGTTTAAGACTGCTTTTAAAAGTTGTCTATACTATTTCATTTCCCATAAAAATATCTTACTAAAGGAAATGCGTAATAAAAATATTTTTATACAAATAAAACCTACACACAACATGCCTACATTTTTTTTTAAGTTCTTCAATTAAAAAAAAATGATGTCTTTTGAGAACTTAGATTTATATGAAGAAATAAAGACAGCAAAAATGGTAAATATGTACATAAATATAAATGACTAATTTTTTAAATATAATTTATTCTTTAAAGCAAAAATCATAGCGTCATGGAACTTGTAACAAATACAGAAGTGGAAAGAAAGAAAGAAAGTCAAGTCGCTGAGTCATGTCCAACTCTTTATGACTCAATGGATATAACCCGCCAGGCTCTGTGTCCATGGAATTGTCCAGGCAAGAATACTGGAGTGGGTTGCCATTTCCTTCTCCAATTAGAAGTGAAGTGGATGGCAGTAATATGACAAAGATTAAAAAGAATAGTGGAAATATACTAACATAAGATTATTGTGCTTTGAATATTATTTGAATGAAGAGTTTGATAGAGATTAATATTATACAACTTAGAATGACCATTGATAAGGATAAAATAGAAGACAAAGTGATATACTAAAAATATTTACTTAATCCACAAAGGTTAAAAAAAAAGAACAAAGATCAAATAAGACAAATAGAAAACAGTGCTATAGTAAATTTAAACCAAAGCATATTAGTAACTGTAAATTATGAATGGACTAGACTCACCACTGAATGGCAGGGATCTTCATATTGAAGAAGTAAAAGGAATATCAAAGGAAGTATTGTCACAGCAATTACACTCAAAATGGAAATGTATGATTATTAATAGATTAAAAATAGGAGGATAAAAAGAGATATGTGTACATAGCTAGTCATACAAAAACAGGAATGGCTATGTAAGACAGATAAAGAAGACCTCAAGAGCAGGAACTTTTAGCAGAGGTAAAGAGAAATATTTTGTATTTATTAGAGAATCAGTGAAGGAAGAAGACAGAACACTACTTAGTGTGGATGCACCTTAAAATGACACCTCAAAACTTAAAAGCATGAAATAATAGAGCAGGAAGGAAGCATAAAAAGGGACAGTTATTGTTACACATTTCAACATTCCTCTCTCAGTAATTAATAGAACTAATAGAAAGAAACTCATTCAGCTTATAAAAACTTGAACTCATTTAGTTGTTTGTCAGTTGTTTCATTTGCTATTATTTTATCCCATTCAGAAGGCTGTCTTTTCACCTTGCTTATAGTTTCCTTTGTTGTGCAGAAGCTTTTAATTTTAATTAGATCCCATTTGTTTATTTTTGCTTTTATTTCCAGTATTCTGGGAGGTGGATCACAGAGGATCCTGCTGTGATTTATGTCAGAGAGTGTTTTGCCTATGTTCTCCTCTAGGAGTTTTATAGTTTCTTGTCTTACGTTTAGATCTTTAATCCATTTTGAGTTTATTTTTGTGTATGGTGTTAGAAAGTGATCTAATTTCATTCTTTTACAAGTGGTTGACCAGTTTTCCCAGCACCACTTGTTAAAAAGATTGTCTTTAATCCACTGTATATTCTTGCCTCCTTTGTCTTTGTATATTTTTGAGATTAGTTGTTTGTCAGTTGCTTCATTTGCTATTATTTTCTCCCATTCAGAAGGCTGTCTTTTCACCTTGCTTATAGTTTCCTTTGTTGTGCAGAAGCTTTTAATTTTAATTAGATCCCATTTGTTTATTTTTGCTTTTATTTCCAGTATTCTGGGAGGTGGATCATAGAGGATCCTGCTGTGATTTATGTCAGAGAGTGTTTTGCCTATGTTCTCCTCTAAGAGTTTTATAGTTTCTTGTCTTTCTCGTTTAGATCTTTAATCCATTTTGAGTTTATTTTTGTGTATGGTGTTAGAAAGTGATCTAATTTCATTCTTTTACAAGTGGTTGACCAGTTTTCCCAGCACCACTTGTTAAAAAGATTGTCTTTAATCCACTGTATATTCTTGCCTCCTTTGTCAAAGATAAGCTGTCCATAGGTGTGTGGATTTACCTCTGAGCTTTCTATTTTGTTCCATTGATCTATATTTCTGTCTTTGTGCCAGTACCATACTGTCTTGGGCTAAGCATTTCTGAATGCTTAACAAAAGCTAGAGCAGGTGAGAAAGGTGTCTTTGCTGGAGCTCCAGGATGCTGAAAGCCTGTCCTTCAGAGTTTATTAGGACTCTTCTAAACAACAACAACTCTAAATCTACTTATCCCTCAGCTTATTCCTTTCCACATCCCTCTTGGACCAGCAAAATTTAGCAAGTGTAACTACAGAAAACTGTTTTCATGGTTCCAGAAATTGGGTAACAGGAATTATCAAGTGCAAATTGAGGGGAAAACAACTCAGGTTCTCCAGATTAAATGAAACCACGTTTCCACATCCTTCTGATCCTCCCGTGACCCAGCCTCCATCTACACTTTTTCTTCATTTTAATTTTTTGCTTTTATTTTCCCCAAATCTTTAATCAACCTGTCAGGCGAGTGTGTGCTCCTCAGTTCTTAGTCTCGTCACAACAAAGATTCAGAGTGATGGACATTAAAGCCCCCTTGGAGTGTCACAGCTCTCAGCCCTTCAGCTCCTCTTTTTATGTCTTTTTTTTTCTCCCCCCTGGGCCTACCCTATGCAAATTGGGCTTAGTCAGGAGTGCTGTTCTACCTGAAGTCCTCACCTCATTCCTCGCACCTTCCTTTGACCTTCCTCTGTTCTATTTTCACTGGCTTTTCCATTGTCTTTTAGCCACTGCCATTTTGGACTCCTTTTCCCTATTCTAACTAGCTAACAAACCCAAGATTTATTTTGGAGCATAGTGTAACATTTGAGAACTTTTAAAAAAATTATCATTCACGTGTCCAAACTAATCCATCTTTTCTCATCTAGTTTATTTTTAATTAATTTTTATTTTTTAGTTTGCTTTGCTTTACAATACTGTATTCAGTATGTAAAGCTTTGCTTTACAATACTGTATTCAGGTTTACAATACTGTATTCAGCTTTACAATACTGTATTCAGTATGTAATACAATACTGTATTCAGTATGTAATACTGTATTCAGTATGTAATACAATACTGTATTCACTATGTAAAATACAATACTGTATTCAGCTTTACAATACTGTATTCAGTATGTAAAGCTTTGCTTTACAATACTGTATTCAGGATCCTGCTGTGATTTATGTCAGAGAGTGTTTTGCCTATGTTCTCCTCTAAGAGTTTTATACTTGTCTTACGTTTAGATCTTTAATCCTTTTGAGTTTATTTTTGTGTATGGTGTTAGAAAGTGATCTATTTTCATTCTTTTACAAGTGGTTGACCAGTTTTCCCAGTTGTCTATTTAGTTCTTTGGCCCATTTTTTGATTGGGTCATTTATTTTTCTGGAGTTGAGCTGCATAAGCTGCTTGTATATTTTTGAGATTAGTTGTTTGTCAGTTGCTTCATTTGCTATTATTTTCTCCCATTCAGAAGGCTGTCTTTTCACCTTGTTTATAGTTTCCTTTGTTGTGCAGAAGCTTTTAATTTTAATTAGATCCCATTTGTTTATTTTTGCTTTTATTTCCAGTATTCTGGCATGTGAATCATAGAGGATCCTGCTGTGATTTATGTCAGAGAGTGTTTTGCCTATGTTCTCCTCTAGGAGTTTTATAGTTTCTTGTCTTACATTTAGATCTTTAATCCATTTTGAGTTTATTTCTGTGTATGGTGTTAGAAAGTGATCTAGTTTCATTCTTTTACAAGTGGTTGACCAGTTTTCCCAGCACCACTTGTTAAAGAGATTGTCTTTAATCCACTATATATTCTTGCCTTCTTTGTCGAAGATAAGGTGTCCATAGGTGTGTGGATTTATCTCTGGGCTTTCTATTTTGTTCCATTGATCTATATTTCTGTCTTTGTGCCAGTACCATACTGTCTTGATGACTGTATGCAGTTTTTAAATGTATTGGCTTTTAATATTGACTTCCCAACATATAGCCATTTTTTACTACTTTCCTGATTTTGAGACATTCTTTCTTACCACCTGTACAGTTATTACTGCATATTTTCTTTAAATTGACTCACTTTGCAATCTGAATTTATTTAAAGAGAAAACTTTATATTAGTACTGTGAATAGAAACCAGTATCCTTTGCTGAAAACAGAAGGCAACTATAAAAATAAATATAATGTGATGAAAATGATGTTATTAAGTTTTAGACAGCTTTGTTGCCTGGAAAAAGACTGAGCCTGGTTTAAATTTTCTTAAAAAGATGAGAAGTTGTCAGGCTTTAGAGAAGAGTTACAGACATGCCAACACTAAACTGAGTCTTTGTCTCTGACCATGTTATAGAGGTTGAAAAAGAATCCAGAGAAGAGCAACTTCTCTCCACACTGAGTCAAACATAAACTTCAACCAAGAAAAAAATAATCCAGGTTTTTTTCATAATCCCAAACTAGTGGGGCTATAACTTGTGAAATTTTAGGGCTATGTAATTTTTGTGATAAAGTAAAAACATTCTCTTCATCTTAAACTTTGTTGGAAACATTTGATTGAACACATTCAAAATTAAGAATATAATTTAGAGTGAAGCATCTGTCTTCCTTCTGTGGACTTATTTCTTACCCTGTGGGTCATATAAGCAATGTTTGGGCATACTACAAAGGTACCATATGCTGAGTCAGGTTTATACTTTTTACATCTTTAATGTTTCATAGTGAATATCATTCTAGATAGTCTTCATGAAGTTAAGATACATACATTGTTGTTTGGTCACTAAGTTGTGTCCAACTCTTTTCAAACACATGGACAGCAGCGTTCCAGGCTTCCCTGTCCTTCACCATCTCCTAAAGTTTGCTCAAATTCATATCCATTGAGTTGGTGATGCCATCCAAACATCTCATCCTCTGTCTCATTCCCCTTCCTCTCCTGCCCTCAGTCTTTCCCAGCATTAGAGTCTTTTACAATGAGTCAGTTCTTTGCATTAGGTGGCTAAAGTATGGAGCTTCAGCTTCAGCATCAGTCCTTCCAATGAATATTCAGGGTTGATTTCCTTTAGAATTAACTGTTTTGATCACCTTGCAGTCCAAGGGACTCTCAGGAGTCTTCTCCAGCACCATAATTTGAAATAATCAATTCATTGCTCCTCAGCCTTCTTTGTGGTCCAACTCTCACATGAGTACATGACTACACGAAAACCATAGCTTTGACTCTATGGACATTTGTCAGCAAGGTGATATATCTGCTTTTAATAGACTATGTAGTTTTTCATGGCTGCCCTTTCAAGGTACAAGCATCTTTTAATTTCAGGACTCTATTCACTGTCTGCAGTTATTTTTGAGCCCAAGAAAATAAAATCTGCCACTGTTTCCACTTTCCCTCTATCTATTTGCCATGAAGTAATGAGACTGGATGCCATGATCTTAGTTTTCTGAATGTTGAGTTTTAAGCCAGCCTTTTCACTCTTCTCTTTCACTTTCATCAAGAGGCTTTTTAGTTCCTCTTTGTTGTCTGCCATAAGGGTGGTGTCATCTACATATCTGAGGTCACTGGTATTTCTCCTGGCAATCTTGATTCCCACTCATGCTTCATCTAGCTTGGCATTTAGCATGATGTACTCTGCATATAAGTTAAATAAGCAGGGTGACAGTATACAGCCTTAATGTACTTTTTCCCAAGTTTGAACCAGTCCATTTTTCCATGTTCAATTCTGTTGCTTCTTGACCTGCACACAGATTTTGCAGAAGGCAGGTAGGGTGGTCTGGTATTCCCATCTCTTTAGGAATTTTCCACAGTTTGTTGTGATCCACCCTGTCATAGGGTTTAGTGTAGTCAATGAAGCAGAAGTAGATATTTTCCTAGAATTTCCATGCCTTTTCTATGATCCAATGGATGCTGGCAATTTGATCTCTGTTTCCTCTGCCTTTTCTAAATTCAGCTTGTGCATCTGGAAATTCTTGGTTCATATACTGTTGAAGACTAACTTGAAGAATTTTGAGCATTATGTTGCTAGCATGTGAAATGAATGCAATTATACAATAGTTTGAACATTCTTTGGCATTGCCCTTCTTTGGGGTTGGAATGAAAACTGATGTTTTCCAATCCTGAGACCGACTGCTGAGTTTTCCAAGTTTGCTGGCATATTGAGTGCAGCACTTTCACAGCATCATGTTTTGGATTTGAAATAGCTCAACTGGAATTTTATCACCTCCATAGCTTTGTTCCCAGTAATGTTTCTAAGGCCCAGCAACTTCACACTCCAGGATGTTTGCTTTAGTTGAGTGACCTCATCATCGTGGTTATACGGGTCATTAAGCTTTTTTGTATAACTCTTCTGTGTATTCTTGCCACCTCTTCTTAATCTCTTCTGCTTCTGTTAGGTCCATACCATTTCTGTCCTTAATTGTACCCATCTTTTCATGAAATGTTCCCTTAGTATCTCCAGTTTTCTTGAAGAGATCTCTAATCTTTCCCATCCTATTGTTTTCCTCTATTTTTTTGAGTTGTAAGGCCTTCTTCTCTCTCCTTGCTATTCTTTGGAACTCTGCATTCAGATGAGTATATTTTTCCCTTTCTCCTTTGCCTTTTGCTTCTCTTCTTCTCTCAACTATTTGTAAGGTCCCCGAGACACCACTTTGCCTTCTCTCGTTTCTTTTTCTTTGGGATGGTTTTGGTCACCACCTCTTGGATAATGTTGTGTACCAGATCTAATCCCTTGAATGTATTTCTCACCTTCACTGTATTATTGTAAGTGGTTTGATTTAGGTCATACCTGAATGGTCTAGTGTTTTCCCCTAGTTTCTTCAATTTAAGCCTGAATTTTGCAATAAAGAGCCCATGATCTGAGCCACAGTCAGCTCCAGATCTCGTTTTTGTTGACTCTATAGAAGTTTCCATCTTGGGCTGCAAATAATATAATCAGTCTGATTTAGGTATTGACTCTCTGGGGTGTCCATGTGTAGAGTCATCTCTTGTGTTGTTAGAAGCGAGTATTTGCTATGACCAGTGTGTTCTCTTAGCAAAATTCTGAAGCAAGGCAAAGGCTAGCAGAGTTTTCCCAAGATACATACATGTGTCAATTTTATTAATGCTTTAGTGTCTCATGAAACTGACCTAACAGAAAATAAGTCTAGATGATCAAAATTCTTAATTAATGTAGTGATAGATAATGAGTTTAAGAATGTAAAGTTTTGAAATACTTCATTCTTTAGCAACTGTTTTGGGCTGGTTATCTCAACATTGATAAAGATCATTATTTCAAGTCATACCTGAAACACGATCAGATTAACCCTTTGATTGAAAGAATTGATTTTCTAACAGGTAAAATAACAGTCTATCAGTTCGGTCAGCCCCCCAGTGGTCAGTCACTTTAATCAAAGTCAAAATGATTTTTTGCAGGAATGGGAAAGCAAACTTGTAAGTTCTGCATCATTGGTTTCCCCTGTCAATTCAGGAAACGCTCTGTGGCTCAAAACTCAGCCTGGCAGATTTAAACAAGGAAGAAGGCAAATGAAAGATAGGCTTTAGAAATTTAAGCTGTGATGGTGACTTGTGTTATGTAATATTTTCTAATGATTTTCATAGGTAATTTATTCCACTGATACAGGTATGAATATACTGGAAATACTGAAAAATCAAAACAGGTGATTTTTAACTGCTTTTCCTGTATAACCAATGGATATATCCTGTATTTATGCTATACAGAAGGCAGCTTAAAAATATATGGAAAACGCTCTCATGACCAATGCTTGATGCATTAGAATAACTGGGAACAGAGGCTGTTTTTAAAGTGGCCCTAGAATTTTTGAATTTTGTTTTTGTAACTACAAAATGATTTAAAATTAACAAATGTAAACTAAATCAAGCAGTGGTGCTTTTACAAGCAAAAACACAATTCAGTGGATGTTTTACTTTTAGTAGTTAATCTGAACAAACACCGAGAGATTAGATTTCAACATAAAATGTAAATATTCTTAAATAGTTAAGAGAACAGTGCATACTTTTCACAAATACATCACGGATAATTTAGTACCTACGTCTTGAGGTATGAGGAAGAATTTTAATAGTGCAATATTTATAAAGATGAATGTGCTTTAAAATGTGGACAGTTGAGATTTCAGCCCTTATTTCTTTTTATTCTCCCACTTTTTTTTTTTTTTTTTTTGGATCCAAGTTTTTCCGAGATTTTCTAGAAGAATGCTTCTTTGAGTCGATCAGAGGCAAGATGGTGCAGGATGGGAGTTACATTCTAATGGTGAAGACATCTCATAAACATTGGTAGGTGTTATGAAGAAAAGAAAGCAGAAAAAAGGAACAGAATGACTGTAAAACATCACGGTTTTACATAGTCTGGTCAGACAAGACCTCATTGCAACAGTGATGCTGGAGAGGATATCTGAGTGATTTAAGAGGATATCTGAGTGATATAAAGGGTCCATTTATGAGAAGATGTTAAGGGAGAGAATTTCAGGAGACAGCATTGGAAATGTCCTGAGAGATGGAGATTTAGTATGTTTTTGAGGCAGGAATATAATGGAGTGATAATGGTGCAGGATGGGAGTTACATTCTATGGTGAAAACATCTCATAAACATTGGTAGGTGTTATGAAGAAAAGAAAGCAGAAAAAAGGAACAGAATGACTGTAAAACATCACGGTTTTACATAGTCTGGTCAGACAAGACCTCATTGCAACAGTGATGCTGGAGAGGATATCTGAGTGATTTAAGAGGATATCTGAGTGATATAAAGGGTCCATTTATGAGAAGATGTTAAGGGAGAGAATTTCAGGAGACAGCATTGGAAATGTCCTGAGAGATGGAGATTTAGTATGTTTTTGAGGCAGGAATATAATGGAGTGATCAGGAAATGAGTTTCACATGGTAAGGAAAGGCCAGATTATGTGGAACCCTGTGAGTCCTGACTCTTGACTCTTAAATTCCATCGAGTCAATCGATGGTTATTATATATGGAATCTAAAAAAAAAAAAAACAGAAATAGTACAGATTAACCTATTTTCAGGACAGGAATAGCAATGCAGACATGGAGAATGGATATGCAGACACGGGGTAAGGGGAAGGGAAGGGTGGGATGAACCGGGAGAGTGGCACTGACAAGTATACACTGCCGTGTGCAAAAGAGATCGCTAGTGGGAAACTGTTGCACAGCACGAGAAGCTCAGCCTGATGCTCTGTGATGGCCTGGGCGAGAGGACGGGGAGGGGAGAGATCGAAGGTGGAGGGCATATATATGTACACACACAGCTGATTCACTTTCTACAGCAGAAACTAACATACATCGTAAAGCAATTATATTCCAATAAAAAAGGAATTATGTGAATTAGGTTCAAAAAAAGTGTCACTGGATGGATACCAATTACAGTTTTCAAAGGGAAATAATACAATCTAATCTCTGTTTTTAAAAGCTCAGTTTGACTATTCAATGGAGAATGGAATATAGAGAGGTAAGAATGAAAACAGGGAGACTAGTTAGGAAGCGCTGCAGTTGTCCACGTGAAAAATGATGTAAGTGGAGGGCATATATATGTACACACATAGCTGATTCCCTTTCTACAGCAGAAACTAACATACATCGTAAAGCAATTATATTCCAATAAAAAAGGAATTATGTGAATTAGGTTCAAAAAAGTGTCACTGGATGGATACCAATTACAGTTTTCAAAGGGAAATAATACAATCTAATCTCTGTTTTTAAAAGCTCAGTTTGACTATTCAATGGAGAATGGAATATAGAGAGGTAAGAATGAAAACAGGGAGACTAGTTAGGAAGCGCTGCAGTTGTCCACGTGAAAAATGATGTAGTTTGGGCAAATGTGATAGCATTGGAAGTGACAATAAATGTTGGATTTATAAAGACAAAGCCCAAAGAATTTGCTGATGAGATGAGTCAGGATTGAGGGAAAGGGATAGTTAAAATTATATACCAATCAAAATTATGAATAACAAATGGTTTCACTTTGGTCCTGGTACTGGTAACTAAGATGGACATAATTGGAGGAGGTTCAGAACTAGCAGAAGACAGAAAGAGTTTTTCTTTGGCCATTGGTATAAGAGTCTATTAGACCACCTAGTGGAGATGTTGAATAGGAAGCAGCAGGATACCAAGAATTATGAGCTTGGGGCACAGATGGAAGCCTGGAAATAGAATACAAAGATTGGAATATGGAATATGAGGACCATATAATATCTGTGTGATTTGGGAATATTTAGCCTATTGGTAGTTATATAGTATCAGGAACTAGATGAGATTATTTAGGAAGAAGTAAGTATAGAAGGAAAGAGAGCCAAGGCCTGAGCTCTTGAGAATGCTAACATCTAGAACAGGTAGAGCCAGCAATGGAAACAGAAAAAACATGAATTGAGAGGAAAACCAGTAAAGCATCCTTTCCTGGAAGCCGAGTGAACCAAGTGTTTCAAGAACAAAGCTATTATCCATTAAGTTAACACTTCTGAGAGGTTGAGTAATTTGGAGACAGATGTAGCAAGATAGAAGTTGTTATTGACCTTGATTTGAACAACTCTGTGGCAGAGGTCGGAGAAGGCAATGGCAACCCACTCCAGTACTCTTGCCTGGAAAATCCCAAGGAGCCTGGTAGGCTGCAGTACATGGGGTCGCTAAGAGTCAGGCACGACTAAGCGACTTCACTTTTCACTTTTCACTTTCATGCACTGGAGAAGGAATTGGCAACCCACTCCAGTGTTCTTGCCTGGAGAAATCCAAGGACAGCGGAGCCTGGTGGGCTGCCACCTGTGGGGTCGCACAGAGTTGGACACGACTGAAGCAACAGCAGTAGCAGCAGCAGTGGCAGAGGTGGAGGCTGAACTTGATTGGAGTTAATTAAAAACAGAATGGGAGTAAGTGGAGATATTCTTTCCCAAAGGAGAAGCAAAGAAATGGGTGGAAGCTGGAGGGCAAATAGGGTCAAGGAAGTTTAGTTTGTTTGTTTGCTTTTCAAGATTAAAGACTTTTTATAACTGGTTTACAGACTGATGGAAATGACCCAGTTGAGAGAGGGGAAAATGAAGAGGGAGCAGATAAGGAGGGTAGAATTTCAGTAACAACATTTATCAATAGGGGAGAAGGAATGGAATCCAGGGCACTGGTTTAAATGGACCCAGGAGAGGTCCTCCATTGTATGGGGAAGGAAAAGACCAAGTGTATGGGTCATGTGAAATAAGGCTGGAATATTCAGTGATAAGAAAATGAGGATCTTTTTTTCTGATTCCTTTGCATTTTTCAGTGAACTAGAAATCAAGTCATCAGCCCAGAGTGAGAGGCAGAGGGAGAGTATTGAGGGCTTGAGATGAGAAGAAAAGTATATAACATAAATTTTTGGTAGAGTAGGAAATGAACTTACAATAAAAGCACAGAAGGATGCTGAATGGTGATGAGGTATTTCTTGAGATTTATGGTCATCATTTATTTTTATAAAAGGAAAAGTTTAAATGAGATCAGGTAACTCAAGTGTGTGTGTGTTTTTTTCTCAGCCACTTTCAGGTACTGGAGTGCAAGTGGGGAGTAGGTAGGGTTTGGTGTTGGCTAAATGAGCACAGTGGAGAAAGAAAATAAGGCATATTCAAGTTACTAAAAATAATGCCTGGCATAGTGGAAGAAAGGTTCCCAGTGAGCCAGTTGCTAAAATTCTAAGTGAAATGCCAAGAGAGGAAATGGGAAGGTAGTAGATAATTCTAAGAGACTCATTGCAAACATAATTGTTCTTGGCAAAGTCACTTAGATCTGCTGCTTACAAATATCAGATGTTTGGAGATATATCTGGTCAAGACAGTTCACAGCCTGGCCTTAGGGGTTTGAAACAATATCATCACCATAACTGTCAATTAGCTCACAATTTTATTTTTTATTTTTAGTACTTCCACCATGCAAAGCCATGCATTATCTGAAACAAAGAGACAGCACAGCCTATGTCTTCGGGGAATTGACATTCTACCAGAGATCCAGTAGAAAAGATAATTGGATGTAGAAAATGATCCAGAATGGTTTTGTTGAGGAAGAGTATGTTCCAATGGGAAAGCAACAGGCACACTAAATTATTTCTGTGTTCTCCTAGAGTGGAATGTGAATATTTAGGGAACACAGACCTCTTTTAATCGGTAGTCTCTATATATGAAGTTCCCTTTCAGATACTCTAGAGACAAATATCAGGCAAAATCACTGAGTAAAATTCTAATATATCAGATATAAGCAGATGTTCACAAGAATTCACATACATGATTTGTGATCAATACAAAATGGATGATTTTTTTTCTTTCTCTTCTTCTCCTCTTTTTTCCTATTTTTTTTGGGGGGGGGAGGGTGGAGGGTGGTAAAGATTAGGTAACAAGAAAAGTGTTAAAATAGTACCTTGCAAATCCTTAGTCTTTTTCTTCCCTCCCTCCCTTCTTCCTTCCTTCATCCCGTCCTTTTATAATGTTTTGCTTTTGTTAAAGTAGTATATGTTCATTATAAATATTAGAACAATAGAGGAAGGTGCAAAGAAAAATGTGATTGCCCACCTCAAATTCTACTCCCAGAAATAGTCATTATAATTTTGATGGTTACCATCCTAAAAATTTCTCTATGTGTGAAGGTAGAATAATAGACAGCAAGAACTGATAACTAAGTTGTTTTACTTTACCCTTGAAGTTGGCGGAAAATTTGTAGCCAAAGGTCTTTCTTGCAGGTGATCATTGCTTATCAATTTTTTCTTGGAATTGACATTGTGTGCTTTCAATATACAGATTAATTCTTTTCCCCTTAATTATCAGAGATGTTTAATTGTACCATATCTTTGGATATTTTTCTGTTGCATGTATCTACCTTTTCTGCCTCCTGTATATGTTATTTTTCTCATAATTGTGTTCAGTTCAGTTCAGTTCAGTTGCTCAGTCATGTCCGACTCTCTGCGACTCCATGAATCGCTGCACGCCAGGCCTCCCTGTCCATCACCAACTCCCGGAGTTCACTCAGACTCATGCCCATTATGTCAGTGATGCCATCCAGCCATCTCATCCTCTGTCGTTCCCTTCTCCTCCTGCCCCCAATCCCTCCCAGCATCAGGGTCTTTTCCAATGAGTCAATTCTTTGCATGAGATGGCCAAAGTACTGGAGTTTCAGCTTTAGCATCATTCCTTCCAAAGAAATCCCAGGGCTGATCTCCTTCAGAATGGACTGGTTGGATTTCCTTGCAGTCCAAGGGACTCTCAAGAGTCTTCTCCAACACCACAGTTCAAAAGCATCAATTCTTCTGCGCTCAGCCTTCTTCACAGTCCAACTCTCACATCCATACATGACCACTAAAAAAACCATAGCCTTGACTAGACGGACCTTAGTCGGCAAAGTAATGTCTCTGCTTTTGAATATACTATCTAGGTTGGTCATAACTTTTCTTCCAAGGAGTATGGCCAAAGTACTGGAGCTTCAGCTTTAGCATCATTCCTTCCAAAGAAATCCCAGGGTTGATCTCCTTCAAAATGGACTGGTTGGATCTCCTTGCAGTCCAAGGGACTCTCAAGATTGTGTTAGGTTTTATATTTTTTTCTCTGCATTCATTTAATTTTCTCAAATATTTCCGTTAGTAATTTAATTTTTAACTTTATCTACTAGGTTCTTTGATCTTACTAATGTGTTTGTTATTTTATTAATTTAATTATTTAAAAATGACCATCAATTTGTTTCCAAACTTGTGCAGTCCTTTTCTGAGTTGTTTAATTGAATTCATATTCAAATAATTTATTTTTTAGATTAAAGCACTCACAACAAATTTAAAAATTTTAAAAGAGTCACTAATAAAAAAGATTCTATTATCAAAATTGCAGTTATTGATTGGATTCATCTAGTTGGAATACTTTTTCTTAATAGTGAAAGTGGCTATAAAGTCTTTAACAGGAATTACTGAGAATGGGATGTCACTCTAGACAGAGGAGCCTGGTGGGCAACAGTCCATGTGGTTGCAGACAGTTAGACATGACTAAGTAACTAGCACACACACACACACACACACACACACACACATATAAAGAAAAATCTATAAACAATTGCATTCAGATGCAACTGCATATTGTTCTGGGGTTAACTGCCGGTTTGACTCATTAAGGAGTTCAGTAAGTTCAGTCACTCAGTCATGTCCAACTTTTTGACCCCATGGACTGCAGCATGCCAGGCTTCCCTATCCATCACCACTCTCAGAGCTTGCTCAAACTCATGTCCATCAAGTCAGTGAATCCTTAACCATGAGAGGCTAGAAGGGTCTCTGGCAAGTTGTGACTGATCTTCGTCTATTGTCATCCTAGTTCTCTTCTGGAGATACGTGTATATATATGAATGTGTGTATGTACTTATATGAATTTATATATAATATAAATAAATATATATATATGAATTGATGTGTGTGCATATGTATATGACAAAGGACTTGTATCCATAACTCATCATCTTCTGCATTGCGTGTTGACCCATGTGGGTTCATGATGCATTGGTCATTTTTAAAAGCAAAACCAGACATAGTCACGAAATCTGTCTATCTTTGTTCACAGTTTAGACTTTGAAATATTGCTTCTTCATCAAGTCAGTTTCTGTAGCTTAGTTATCTGTTCTATTTAACACTACACGGTTACACCTAATATGGGTTGCTCCCAAGCTTTGCAACACTCATCCAATGCATAGGGTGTAAAATTTCTTGGCACAGATTGTCTTCCCTTTCCTCCACTGTGTAGAAGAGGTTTCATAGACTTTCTTTCTGTGAGTGAGAAGGGACTAATTCCCCATCTGGATGCCACCTGTAAGAGTTCACACTTTTTCTCAAAAGAAATTTAAGCTGTAACAGGAAGCTTTTTCATATTCTTTTAAGCAGTCCATGTTGCTATTCTCTAAGTGTTAAGTATAAAGATTCTTTATAGGCTGTTTTCCGAGGACCATGTTATTTATAGAATCCATGCCATTTGTATTTAAGATTTGTTTAACAGAAGCAAGGTCAGCAATCAGATATATATTACTCCACACAAAAATAATCTTGTTATGTCTTCATGAGAAACACATTTGAAGAAAATATATAGTGACTAAATTGACTTCGATTATGTATTTTGATTATTATCTAGCCTGTCTGTCAACTCACTCCAACTTAGTTGGAAGAATAAAAATTTAAGTGTCTCTGGCAAAGCTATGAAATAGGGAACCCATGAGAGTGGTGTTTCTGACTGTTTGAGGCTATCTACACTAGAATCATTAGGGAGATGTTAAAATGCATATCCTTGGACTCTGGTTTAAGGCCCATCAAAGACTTCCAAAGATTTGGTTAAGATCCTGAAGTGTTTGAGAACCATAATATTAATATTAGAATTAGAAATTGATAGTATCATCATCATTGAAAATGAACTTTATTAAGAAATTTAGGGAACAGGATGAATTTTTATCTGTGCAAAAAAAAAAAATAAACCACCAGTTTTGTTATGCTTTCAATGTTTTAAAATAATTTCTGGTCTATCTTAAAGGTGAGGAACTGAGAATCAGTGGATGGTCCTGGGTAGGTAAGCAATGGAAGTGACAAAAAACCACAAAACCCATTCACAGATAAAATAGTTTACTAAAGAATATACCTTCTGGAGAGCTGGCCTTAACAAAGGTTTCCTGAGTCCTATCTCAAGTACCCACTGCCAGAGCAGCTGTCTTCTTCCAGGAGGAAAATGCCTTATAGTCTGGCTTCTGGCTCTTGAGGTGTTGACCTGGAGTATGTTCACTGCTGGTGGAAAAGAACGTGGACCTTTCTCAGCTGGGCATAAGAGAGAGCTTGCCCTTGATTTTGCTAGTGACTCAGGATTTTGTTTAATCTCAAACTGAACTTCAGTTCAGTTTCAGTTGCTTAGTTGTGTCCGACTCTTTGTGACTCCATGGACTGTAGCATGCCAGGCTTCCCTGTCCATCACCGACTCCAAGAGCTTGCTCAAACTCACATCCATCTAGTTGGTGATACCATCCCACCGTCTCATCCTCTGTCCCCTTTTCCTCCTGCCTTCAGTCTTTCCCAGCTTCAGGGTCTTTTCCAGTGAGTCAGTTCTTCGCATCAGGTGACCAAAGTGTTGGAGTTTCAGCTTCAGCATCAGTCCTTCCAATGAATGTTCAGGGTTGGTTTCCTTTAGGATTGACTGGCTAGATCTCCTTGCAGTCCAGGGGACTCTCAAGACTGAACTTACACTCACACTTTTGCTTACCTGTGCGTGAGCATGGCTGATTGTTTTGACAATCCATTTTGTCACGGCCACAGGAAGTGGATTTCATCATGGGTGTAGGTATTTATTTCCATTTTCCACACCTTTCAGTCAGTCAGTTCAGTCACTCACTTGTGTCTGACTCTTTGCGACCCCATGGACTGCAGCATGCCAGGCCTCACTGTCCATCACCAGCTCCCAGAGTTTACTCAAACTCATGTCCATTGAGTCGGTGATGCCATCCAACCATCTCATCCTCTGTCATCCCCTTCTCCTCCCACCATCAATCTTTCATACCTTTATTGAAGTACAATTTACACATAATAAAATGCACCCATTCTGAGTATGCTGCTGGTGCTGCTAAGTCGCTTCAGTCGTGTCCGACTCTGTGCGACCCCATAGACGGCGGCCTACCAGGCTCTGCCGTCCCTGGGATTCTCCAGGCAAAACACTGGAGTGGGTTGCCATTTCCTTCTCCAGTGCATGAAAATGAAAAGTGAAAGTGAAGTCGCTCAGTCGTGTCCGACTCTTCGCAGCCCCATAAACTGCAGCCTACTAGGCTCCTCCATCCATGGGATTTTCCGTTGCCTTCTCCAATTCTGAGTATAAAGCTCAATGAATTTTGGCATCATCAATTCAATGGACATAAATTTGAGTAAATTCTGGAAGATAGTAAAGGACAGGGAAACCTGATATGTTGCAGAGTCCATGGGGTTGCAGAGTCTGACATGACTTAATGATGAACAACATATATCTATGTGATCACCATCATGATCAAGATATAGGATGATCCCATGACCCGAAAAAGTTCTCTCATGCCACCTTGCAGTCACCCCTCTCTCTCACTAGCCACAATCCTGGGCAAACACTCGTCTATTTTCTGTCATTTTAAAATAGTTTTGCTTGTACTGAAATTCTGTATAAATGGAATGATATAGTATGTATGTCTTCTTTTGCTCAGCAAAATGTTTTTGAAATTAATCTGTGTCATTGCATGTAACGATAGTAAAATGGTCTATATATTTTAATGTTAAGTAGTAGTTCCTGAATGCGTGTTTCACAAGTTGTTTATCCGTTCACTTATTGATGGATAGTTGGTTTGGTTTCCAGTTTTTCAGCTACTAAGAGTAAATCTGCCATGGATATTCTTCTAGGGTAGGCATATAGTTTAATCGTTCTTTGGATTGTTGGGTCATATGACAGATGTGTGTTGAACTTTATCGCAACCTGCCAAACTACTTTACAAAGTAATTATATCATTTTATTGTCCTAACAGCATTGCATGAGACTTGATCCAGTTTTAAATTTTTAGCCATTCTGACGGGTTTGCAATGGTATGTTAATATGGTTTAAATTTGCACTTTTCTTTTGACTGATGTAGTTATGCGTTTTTTGTTGTACTTAGTTGCCATTTGTATATCTTCTTTTATAATGCATTCAAACCTTTTGATAATTTTTATGATAGGTTTTTGCTGTCCTGTTAAGTTCTAGATTCAAGTCCTTTGTCAGATACACATGCATGCACATCAATTCATATATATATAAATTTATAAATGCATAAATTCATATACACACACATATATACACACATGTGGAAGTATACACACATTTACATACATATGCTCTATACACACATATGTGTGTACATGTATATATGCACAGATATACATGGCTTCCCAAGTGGCTCAGTGGTAAAGAATCCACTTTCCAAGCAGGAGACTTGAGTTTAATTCCTGGGTTGGGAAGATCTCCTGGAGAAGGAAATGGCAACGCACTCCAGTATCCTTGCCTGGGAAATCCCATGGACAGAGGAGTCTGGTGGGCTCCTGTCCATGGAATCACAAAGAGCTGGACACAACTTAGTGACTAAACAGTAGCAGCATATATAGACGCGTGTATGTGTGACATTTCATCCGAGTCCCTCCCACTTTGGTGGTTAGCTTTTTCTTTTCTTAAAGGGGTTTCTCAAGATTCGATTTTAATTTTGGTGACATTCGATTGTTTAATTCTGGATTTTTGCAAAGCTTTCTCCTTTATGAAGATTTATAGTTTTGGTGTTTATATTTGATCTATGCTTCATTTTGAGTTAGTTTGATATATAATCTGAAGAAAGCTCAAAGTTCACTTACTCATGTGCACATCCAGATGTTCTTCACCATTTATTGGAAAGACTCCTCTCAGTATTGAATTACCTTGGCATCTTGTCAAAAATTAATTGATTGTATGTGAATCTATTTCTAGATACTCAGTTCTCCTCCATTGACTTATATATCTATATAGATCATATTAGAGCTACATATCTAATACTACACTATCGTGATTATTGTAGCCTTAGTGTGAGTCTTCAAATCAAGTAGTATAAAAGTGATTTTGGATGTTCTAGGTCCTTCATTTAGTCATGTATATTTTACAATCAACTTGTTTTCTACAAAAAAAAAACCAACTTCCTAGGATTTTCTTTTGTAAATATTTTTCTTTATTGTGGTAAAATATATAAAACATAATGTTTGCTATTTTAACCATTTTAAGGTATACAATTCAATGACATCAATTACATTCACAATGTTATGCAACTATTACCACTATTTCTGAAATTTTTCATGACCCCAAACAGAAAGTCTGTACCCATTAAGGGGCAATACTCCATACTCCCCAGCCCTTGGTGATCTCTAATCTGGTTTCTGCCTCTATGAATTTGCCTATTCTAGGCATCACACATAAATGGAATCATATATTGTGTTCTTTTTTTTTTATATATTTGAAATACAACTTTATTCTGATTCTAAATGAAAAAGAATGGGAATGACAGTAACAAACAAGATTCCACCTCTCAATATTGTCATGTGACTATAGCAGTCTTATATTTGAAGCTCAAGGAGGAAACAACTGTGTTCCAAAACACCTAAATATGCAGGTTCCAAAAAATGAAGGTACTTTTTTTTAAACTGCCACATTCACTCCAAAGCCCACCCATCTCCTTCAACATCCAAAGATTAACCACATGTTCTGCTTAGCTATACAATAAAGTGGCAAACATGCTGCACCCCTGACATCACAGGACAGTTGCCTATAAAACTAGACTTCTGACCTGGGCCCCTGCTTCACTTTCTCACAGGTCATCATCTTCATCCGGGAGAGCAGTTGTCTGAGCAACCTCTAAATCGAGCTCGTACTGTGCTGCCAAGGCTGGGTCCATGACCACCTCTGGCGGGGCAAGAGCAGGCATGGCAACAAACTCCCGGTTAGGGTCTCCAATCAGTTTTCTAGCAAGCCAGAAGAATGGCTTTTCAAAGTTGTAGTTACTTTTGGCAGAAATGTCATAGTACTGAAGAGTCTTCTTTCGGTGGAAGACAATTGACTTTTCCTTAACCTTTCTGTCCTTAATATCCACTTTGTTGCCACACAACACAATTGGGATATTCTCACACACTCGTACCAGATCTCTATGTTGGTTAGGCACATTCTTGTAAGTAACTCTTGATGTTACGTCAAACATTATAATGGCACACTGAGCTTGTATATAATAGCCATCTCTCAGTCCACCAAATTTCTCCTGACCAGCTGTATCCCATACATTGAACTGAATAGGTCCTCTGTTGGTATGGAACACAAGAGGATGGACCTCAACACCCAAGGTAGCTACATACTTCTTAAATTCACCAGTCAGATGACGCTTCACGAATGCAGTTTTTTCCAGTACCACCATCACCAACCAAAACAAGTTTGAACTGAACTTGGGGTTCTCCTTGGGCGATGTTACTTCCAGAAGCGTCTCCGCACCCGTCTGACTGCTCTGTGTTCTTTTGTGATTAACTTATTTCACTTAATGTTTTCAAGATTCATTCATATTGTAGCATGTATCAAATTTCATTCCAGTTCATGGCTGAATAATATTCCATCATGTAAATGTGCCACATTTTGTTTATCCATTCATCTGTGGATGGGACACTTGAGTTGTTTCTAACTTTTGGCTATTGTCAATGATGCTGCACTGAACACTGACATTAACGTATCTGTTTTAGTAGTTGTTTTCAATTATTATATGTATATATCTAGGAGTGGAATTGTTGAGCTATATTGGAGAAGGAAATGGCAACCCACTCCAGTATTTTGCCTGGAAAATCCCATGGATGGAGGAACCTGGTAGGCTACAGTCCATGGGGTCGCAAAGGGTTGGACACGACTGAGTGACTTCACTTTCTTATGGGCCTGCTGGGATTTTAATTGAGATTGTGCTGAATTTGTAGAACAATTTTGAGTGAATTGATAAACAACGTTGAGCCAACTCACCCATGAACATGGTATATCTCTGTCATAGCATGGGCTTCCATAATGAAATACCATAGACTGGATGCCTTAAAAAACAGAATTTTGTTTTCTTACAGTTCTGTAGGCTGGGAAGACCAATGTCAAGTTAGCAAAGTAGTTTTTATGCTGAGGCTTCTTTAGATTGACTTAAAGGCAGCTGCCATTTTGCTGTGTGGTTGCATGACCTCTTGTGTTGTGTGTAGAGAGAGAGAAATAAGCCTTCTCATGTTTTCCCTTCTCTAATGGCTTTAATTTCATCATAAGAGCTTCACTCTCATTGTCTCATCTAAACCTAGTTACCTCCCAAAGGTCCTATTACCAAATACCATTACATCGGAAATTTGGGCTCCAACATATGAATTTAAATGGGAGGTATACAATTTAGTCTTCAGCAACTTCCTTATTTAAGACTTGTTTAATTTTTCTCAGTAATATTTTGTAATTTTAAGTTTCCTACTTGTGCACACATTTTGTTAAATTTTAGTATTTCATAGTTTTTTTTAACTTTGTATTTTTTATTTTATTTTATTAAAAAAAAATTTTTTTTACTTTATTTTACTTTACAATACTGTTTGGTTTTGCCATACATTGACATGAATCCGCCACAGGTGTACATGAGTTCCCAATCCTGAACCTCCCTCCCACCTCCCTCCCCATAACATCTCTCTGGATCATTCCTGTGCAAGTATTTCATAGTTTTTTGATGCTATCATAAATGTATTTTTGTTTCATTTCCAATTTTCTGTTTGTATATAGAAATATAGGTAATGATTCTTTTGCTATTGATCTTGTATGCTACAACCTTGCTTAGTTCTAGTGGCTTTTTTTTCCTAAAGATTTTCTATATACCCAGTACTCAATCAGATTGACTGTGAGTAAAGATAGTTTTACTTTTTCTTTTCCTATTTGTGTGCCTGGTATTTCCTCCCTCCTGCATTCCCTTTCTTGATTGTGCTGGCTAGAGCCTCCTGTGTCAGGTACACTGGCACTGGTGTGGGTAGACATCATTGCCTTATGCCCAGTCATAGGGAGGGGATATGCAATCTTTTACCATTAAATGTGATATTAGCTGCAGGACATTTTATTTCCATTTTAATATTTGTAACTAATATGATCAGTTTGTTGGCTACACAGGCTTTTTCCTTACCCAGAGTCTGTAGTCAGTGATTATGCTAGCTTCAGGCCCTTTAATTCTGTTTCAATTAGAGCAGTTCTTATTTGTCCATGTTATATATGAGCTGCTGCATAATATTTTATTTCCTTGGTTCCATGGCTAAAAATAATTTAAAAATTACTGGCATAATGTCATGCTATTGACTTTTATTGGAGTTCAAAGCAGCTAGTGAACCTCATTGATGAAAATACTGAATATTATGAAACTCAATTTTCCTTGAAAAAAGACCCATAAGATAAATTCCTAATGGAATTTAGTACCAAGGCCACACTCGGAATCAGTATCTAAAAGTATTACAGCTCTGCTCTATAAAGCTGTGAGAAATTGCTTAATCAACTATATTTCCATTTTCTTCTTAGTCTCATGGAAGCTCAGAGCTGAATGTTGTGCATAATCACATCAATGATGGTTTTTATATTTGCAGCTACTTTTCTAGTACTGTGGTATGTTTTGATTTATTTCCATCTTGATCTATTTATGTCTTTTGCTGTAGGTCAATTCCAATCCTATTAGAAAGGATTTAGAAGTATAAATAATTATCTCTTTTTGAATTAATAAAAAAGCTATTTCATGAAAGGTTCTACCTTTAAATATTTAATTGGAATAATATCTACCTTTAAGAATCTTAATGGAAAGCTATAAATGGAAAATCTCTAGGCTTAGGAACACTGTTTTTATTAACCTTGCAAGATAAAGCTTCCAAAGAGAAGCATTTGGATGATGATCTTGTTGAGGTGAAGCTGAAATGCTTGTGACTAAAACAAGGGGAAACAAAACCCAGAGATCTGCTGTTTTCTTTAGTGATCCAAAGGAAATGGTTGAACATTCTGAAAATATCCTACTAAATGAAATGGTAACGATTCACAATGACTTGGGTTTCTGGGTGAGATGGTAAAAGAAAGTTGAAAGTTACTGTGAGCCATTCCAGTCTCTCCTTATGCTTGAGGAAGCGGTTTGTTTTTCTATGACAATAACGAGAACAAAAAAGTTTAATTATAGTAATTATAGTACCACCTAATGCAATCACACACAAGTGTATTTATACATTTTAATGCTAATTGTAGATGTCTTGACCTAAAAGAGATATAGAGTGAAAATTATTTTACAAAAAGTTGAATTCTCTACCACCCTAAATGTTTAATTTTTATATGCAATTTTTGGGAAGGAGAAAAGACACAGCATTTACTTTAAAAATATTTGTATGTGTTTGTATTTATATATATATATCTTTAATGTTTGAGAGTAATATTAAAGTTCTGCTAATTACATGGGTTATTTCATATTTCTCACAATAATTAACAACAATCCTCTAATGGCAGTTATACTTGTGTCCATTATACAGATGAGAAACTTAGCTTAGAGATGTTCAGTAATTTGCCCAAAGTCAGATAGTTAATAAAAGGCAGAATTGGGATTTAAACCATAACTGTCTTAATCGATGCCTCAGTTGAAAGGCATTTGACTGTTAACAGTGGCTTACACAAATAAAAACCTTTTCCTCACATCAAGTTTCTGAAAGAAGCAGACTGCTTACACTGGTTTGCTTACATAGTTCAATAATGCTATGTTATCTTTGCTTTTGCTGTTCCCAACAAGCTGGCCTTTCATTTTCAGTTTTTTTTTTTTTTTTTGCTTCATGGTTACAATGTGCACAATGCAGGTTTAGACATCATATGTTCAGGACAGGAAGACCAGCAAGTGATAGTGCCAGCTAGAACTGTGCCATATGAGAATCCTTGGCTACAAGAGAAGCAGGAAAAATAACCGTTAGGGTTCCTAACCGCAGAAGAAGGTGGCTAGGGCTCAAGAATGGCTCTCGGGTTTGCCTGATAAATACATCAAAATGTTGATGCTGTGAAGTTAGCACTAGTGGAATTTGATTATGATGATGCATAAGTTTTAAAAGTGATGATTAAAAGAGGGAGAGTGCAAGAGAATATTTCACTTCTTGTAGACTCTGTAATTCAGTTTTCCACCAGAGAGCTTGGGGACGCTTTGCTTTGCTAGCTTCTGTCCTCAGTTTTGCAGTACTCTATTATCTTTCTCCAACATGTTTCTGGAGTACTGTCACGTGTAACCTGTCGGAGATGGCAAGAAAAAGAGATGGGAACCTGGACCCTGCTGTAGCTTAGAGTTTAGTTAAGAGGTTATGCAGACATGCATTGTAGTAGAAAGGGTACCAACAGTTCGGTGGGGAGGGGGGGTGCACGTTTCGTATTATAATATTACCAATATTTTGAAAAAGAGAGAAGCTTGAATAATCATGTATTGTTAAAAGAATTTAAGCTGGTTACCAAGAAGCAGAGTTATAATTTATTAGTTTGTTAGCTTCTAACAATAATTAGAGTACCTCCCAAAGATAACCAAAAGGTAAAAAACCAAAACCCAAAATAAAACAGTATCAGGGATGAAAAGTTAAGAGCATTTAGGGAAATCTCACTGGAGTGAATAGCTGTTAGTAAAGTTATACTTTGCCTTGGTTCATGAATCTAGTTAGTTTCAAGTCATTTTGCTTTAAGAGCCTCAATATGATCTCTGCATTTAGGAAGCGTTAATATCATAAGGGTAACGGCCAAGTGGCCATCTTCATGTCTGGTATCTCTGGAAATTTTTATAAATGGGAAATAGTTTTAAGGTTTGAAAGAGGTTATGTGGGGTCATTTATTCAAGCACTAATATATTGATGCCTGGCCTGTACCGGGAAATGCATCCAGCCCAGAACCATAGCAGTCATGGTTCTTATGTTCAGAAGCTTGTGGTCCAGGGAAGCTGGTCTTCTGGTGTCCATTCAGCTCTCTCATGTTATGGACCTGCAGCCATCCCCACCTACATGCTAAAGCCAGTTTGACTATTTCAATGAAACTGACTGATCAAATTAGGCAAAAATGCCAAATGGATAGTTAATCAGAACACTCAAACTACATGTATAAGTTGACACATACCTATATATGTTCCTGGCATTCAGCAAAAAATGTAGAATTGTGTCCATTCAAATTCTGCTTTATTCTCATGTTTATAAAAATTTATTATCTACTGTTGTTAAATTTCGGAGAAGGCAATGGCACCCCACTCCAGTACTCTTGCCTGGAAAATCCCATGGACGGAGGAGCCTGGTGGGCTGCAGTCCATGGGGTCGCTAAGAGTCGGACACGACTGAGCGACTTCCCTTTCACTCTTCACTTTCATGCATTGGAGAAGGAAATGGCAACCCACTCCAGTGTTCTTGCCTGGAGAATCCCAGGGATGGGAGAGCCTGATGGGCTTCCATCTATGGGGTCACACAGAGTCGGACACGACTGAAGTGACTTAGTAGTAGTAGTAGTAGTTGTTAAATTTGACAAAATATCTGGAAATTATTAACCCTATTTAAAAATATGGTTTTCTCGGCAGAAAAAATGATTCCTGTAAGTACACTGAGTAGAGTGCCTAGCACTAAGGGTACATAACTAACAATTTGATGAGCGAATGTTGCTGGATAAAAGTAAATAAATCACCATGTCTCTGGAGAACTTTCTTTTCTCAGAGTGAGTAGAGCTCTTCTAACAAATCCTTACACTTCTAAATAGACACTTTAGAAAAGTTATAGTTTGTGTTGGTTAAGTCTAGTTAAGTTCAAATTATTGTGTCTTAAGAGCTTCTATGGCAATTTTCCTGGAAATGCTTAAAGTGCTACGTGAAAGCCTTCTCCTGGTGTATCTAGATCCTCTGCTAAACTGACAAGTTGTTTTGATGTCCTTTCATAAAATGACATAATGTCATTTCTTGTGCAGAGCAATGGGCTAGCTGGCAATTGTTTGCTTGCTGTGAGGTTTGGATGGTGGTGTTTTGTCAGAGGAGCTTCGTGTATATTCCTTGGCTTTTAACTTCAAATGCTCAGTGCAACTGAGCTGCCACTTCTTCAGATGAGAAACTCTAGTGTCGATAAGTTCAAAGCCTCTCAAATTTTGAAAGCCCTATGCCAGGAAGAAAGTGGAGCATCCTTTTACCTGTTTTTTCTGCAGTATCATTTCCTTCAAATGCCCAGCCTATGTCCACATGTTGGCTAATTTTAAAACTGGAGTGTGCCTACTCCCGTGGGTAAAGAGAAGAAATCTATTTGTTGTTGATGTTTAGTCTCTAGGTCGTATCCAGCTCTTTTGTGACCCCATGGACGGTAGCCTGCGAGGCTCCTCTGTCCATGGGATTTCCCAGGCAAGAATACTGGAGGGGGCTGCCATTTCCTTCTCCAGGGCATCTTCCAGATCCAGGGATTGGACCTGCCTCTCCTGCATTGGTAGGCAGATTCTTTACTTTACTACTGAGCCACCTGGAAAGTCCTAATCTGCTATTAACAAGTGTCAGAACTTGATAAGAAAGTCATTTAACTCTGGCCGCTGGATGATTTGTAACAATGCTTTATCTGCACAGGTACGTGTTTGTGATGCAACTATGAAAAGACATATTCCTTGCTCTGAAAGAACATAGTATTTAATATGCAGAAATCGTGATAGGTGCTGCCGTAGGAGAAGGCACAGAGCTGGATGGTGCAAAGCAAGAGGGCACCTGCGCCAGTGTGGTGTGGGGTCAGGGAGATCTTGGGTGTCTGTGTAGGAGCAGCCATGAAATGACTTCAGATATGAAAGGAAAAATGTTATTTTTTTTTCACAAAATTAAAAGCTTTAATATCCTTAGTTTTGAAATTATAAATATGCAAATAATTTTGAAGATGGAGAGGCAGCCTAGCAGAGTATTTAAGAGCTCAGACTCTGGAGCCAGATTGCAGGTTCGCATTGTGTATTTTCCTTGTATTAGCTCTGTGGACTTGGGCAAGACCCTTAACCTATTTATGCTGCAGTTTCTCTGTTTATAAATGGGAATCATGATGCTACCTAGCTCACAAGGTTTTTAGAAGGAGTAAATGAATTTACATTCATGAAAGTCTAAGAACATAGCAAGTATTCTATATGTTTGTAAAGTAAATATTGTCATACAGATACAGAGTTATTTAAGCACACTTATTTGCCAGTGACCTGGAATATGACTTATGTCTTCTGTACTCTCCAAGTCAATGAAGTTAATTCTGATAGCCTGAAGCTCCTATACAGTGGTATTGAGAAGTGGGTTAAGCATTGATTGAGTACAATCTCATCTAGTAAGATTGCTTATTCATATTAATGTATATTATATTATATATACATGTATGGCATCTGGCCCCATCATTTCATGGGAAATAGATGGGGAAACAGTGGAAACAGTGTCAGATTTAATTTTGGGGGGCTCCAAAATCACTGCAGATGGTAACTGCAGCCATGAAATTAAAAGATGCTTACTCCTTGGAAGGAAAATTATGAGCAATCTAGATAGCATATTCAAAAGCAGAGACATTACTTTGCCAGCAAATGTCCATCTAGTCAAGGCTATGGTTTTTCCAGTAGTCATGTATGGATGTGAGAGTTGGACTGTGAAGAAAGCTAAGCGCCAAAGAATTGATGCTTTTGAACTGTGGTGTTGGAGAAAACTCTTGAGAGTCTCTTGGACTGCAAGGAGATCCAATCAGTCCATTCTGAAATCAGTCCTGGGTGTTCATTGGAAGGACTGATGCTGAAGCTGAAACTCCAATACTTTGTCCACCTCATGTGAAGAGTTGACTCATTGGAAAAGACTCTGATGCTAGGAGGGATTGGGGGCAGGAGGAGAAGGGGATGACAGAGAATGAGATGGCTGGATGGCATCACCGACTCGATGGACATGAGTTTGGGTAAACTCCGGGAGTTGGTGATGGACAGGGAGGCTTGATGTGCTGGATTCATGGGGTTGCAAAGAGTTGGACACGACTGAGCAACTGAACTGAACTGAACTGATGTGTATTAATAAGTTTGAATAGTTTTTAGGGAATCTTGAAAAATGCAAAAATAGCAAATATAAAAGTCTACAGAGTTTCTCAGAGTCTAGTACATTTATAATAGAAACTAATTAATACAAAAAAGGGAAAAATGTTGGACTTTAAGCATCAGTTAACTTGTATTAAAGACATAATACAACTACAAGTATTAATTTAACTACAATAAAATATGGCAGAAAGATAAGAGAAACTTCCTTTCCCTTGATTGCTAGAGCTAGTTATGTTACTAATAAAAGAAACTTGAATTTCTTTCACACGTTTAATCTTTCTGAAAGAAGAAATAGATGTTTTTGAAAAGATGGCTAGAACATCCTAATAAGGAATCTTTTGTTAGTTCTGCTTCAGTTACTAATAAACTAAAATTGCAGTCTTGTTCTTTCAACAAGTAAAATACACGGAAGATAAATATTTAGTTTGAAATCACAGCAAAGTAATCAGTTTGTTCTTTTTATTTTTTATCCTCCTGGGCAGTGGTGAATTTATTAATCACTAGTAGATCTACTCTTCAAAGGCTGAGCTGATTTTATTTTGTGGATGTTGAACCGAAAGTTGCCTGTCGAATGTCATTCTGTAATTAATTCAAGCTACTGAGGTGGAGCCTATGGAAAAAGACATAGTGTGGGTTTCATGTGGGTGTATAGGAAACGGGAAAGGTATAGAAATTTGGCCAAAATAATGCTGAAATAGTTTGCTGTGCTTCTTATAACTCCCATTTATGTCAGTGAACTCAGTAAATTATTTCTAAAAGCTTTTTATTCTTCCCTCCTTTGTGTGTGTGTGTGTGTGTGTGTGTGTGTGCACATGTGTATGCTGTGTGGAAGGAGTTTGGTAGAAACTTGGGAGGAAGATAGGAAAGTTTTAGCTAGATAATGTAAGGAGACATATGTAGGTACCTAAGTCATAGGAGCCAATGGCACATAAGCTGAAAAATCCAAAATCGTTTTCAGGGACCAAACAGGTTATTTATAATCCTCCGAAATGAAAAGGTCACTTTAATAATAGAATTATTCAGTTTCAGCATTATCTTTTCCAAGCACTAAGTTCATGAAAAAGAAACTTGATTCTGTAGGTATTAGGGAGCCAAGGTGCATTCCTAGCTAGGGTAATGACAGGCTATAATTTTTCTTATTCATACAGTATTTACTATTTGTTTTCCCTCTGTCAAGCCTTGAGTTGACCACTTTTTTTTTTCCAGGCTGCTTGGAAAGGTATAGGGAAATAAATATACAGAACAGACAAGATGTGGAAGAAAGAACCCTGCCAGATGGAGACAGCTCCTTCACATGGCAAAGAGGATGAGAAAGGCCATCCTCAGGCAAAAGACCCCCATGGTTTTCAAGAGGGCAAAGCCCAGAATGGCTTCAGAGAAGAGTTGTAGCTTCAGAGAAGGATTCTCCGCATAACCAGTGCTGAGGCTCCCAAACACAGTCTTAATCCCTAGCCCAGAGCCAAGCCCCTCTGACTGTGGCAGTTCCAACCCAAATGAACTTGGCTGCTGTGTCAATGTCCCTTGAAATGGTGCTATTTTGGAAGCTGCTGTTAGAGATAAGTAAGGTCAGGGGACATGTGACTGCCAAGCTGCAGCTCTCATCTGTTAGTACCATCACAGAGAGTGGTTGGCTCAGCAGCTGAGAGGTAATCCTGACCAGTGAGTGCAAAGAGATGAACTTGGGGCAGGCATATATTCTCTGAGGGTTGGGGCAGTGTCAAGAGCTGCTCCCAGGGCAGAGAAGACAGAGAGGGGCAATCGCAGACTGTTTTAAAATTAGCTATGATTTAGTGTACATGATCAATTGCAAGGGAGAGAAATTGAGATATGAAACCTTTGGGGGAAGTTGTTTTAGTCATTCAGGTATAAGTAGTGACAGACTAGACTGTATGCCCCCCTGGGAACAGAATAAAGATATTTGCTCAAAAACTAATGACGTGAAACTAAAGCGATCTATGACAAGGCGAAGAAGCTGAGGGTGGAGGTTTTCCAAGAGGGAATGTCGAGTAGTTTGCTGTACTGTATGCAAATAGAAGTAGTGAAGAGTAGCCACATCTAAAAATGTGATCATTGAAACTAGAAAGCCTGGAGAACACTTGATGATGGAATAAAGCATACAGGCGAGATGCTTTTTTTTTTTTTTTTCAAGCTGTGGGTAGACAGTTAAATGAGGAAAAGGCAGAAAAAATAGTAAAATAGTAAACAGTACTGTGGAGAATGGTTATTTTGATAATTTAAGATAATTAGTTAGGAATATGTTTGTAATAGTATCTTTAATGAAAAAAAAAAGTCTTGATTCATACTGAGAACATACAAGCTCTTTTTCCCCAAGAAAGGACAAAGTTAAGCAAAACTTTGAAATCAGAAGTGTTAAGATAAAAAAAAAAAATTGTAGGTAGAAATTCTAAAGAAAAGAAGACTGAAAAAAAAACCCAGTTGCTGCTGCTAAGTCACTTGAGTCGTGACCGACTCTGTGTGACCCCATAGACGGCCGCCCACCAGGCTCCCCTGTCCCTGGAATTCTCCAGGCAAGAACACTGGAGTGGGTTGCCATTTCCTTCTCCAATGCATGAAAGTGAAAAGAGAAAGTGAAGTCGCTCAGTCATATCTGACTCTTAGTGACCCCATGGACTGCAGCCTACCAGGCTCCTCTGTCCATAGGATTTTCCAGGCAAGAGTACTCCTAAAACCATCGGTGTTCTCCATCTGAAGACCATCAAGGGAAAACAGACTGATGGGTATAGTGTTGGGCTCACTTGAATGAAGCAAAAATACCTTTTGCCATGAGTCGGAAAGAAAGATACTCTAGCATTAAAACTCATAACTTAGGGACTTCCCTGACTATTTAGTGGTTAAGACTCCACACTTCCAATGCAGGAGGTTCTCTGGTCAGGGAACAAAGATCCCACATGCTGCATAGCTAAAAAAAATTCATGACTTAAATAATCTTTTCCATTAATTATTTACCCATTATGGCTATCTTTCCACTAGAGAGTAAGCTCCATGAGAACAGGTGCTATATCTGTTTTCTTCATGGTGATATATCCAGCAGCTAGAAAAGACATAGATAACTATATGTTGAATTAAAAAATGAGTATACAGTTGTACCCTCTGATCTTTAGCAGGCAATAAAGTCTGCCCAACTCCAAGAACAATTCACAGTATGGAAAAGCAATCTCTGTGAGTATTAAAGTACAACAGAGAGTAAAGTACTTACATATTTTAAAATATTCATTAGAGAAACATTTGTCATTATAGTTATCTCATTTACATTTAGATTTTAGAATGCTCTACTGTGGTGTTCATTTTAGTAGATTTACCTGCTTAGTTATAGCTCATTTGGGAAAATATTAGAATTATTCTGATTTCCTTGAGCTTTCTGTGACTAGGCCAGGGGAGGAGTTGTTCAGGAGTGTGTTAAATTGGCCTTGTATTCAGAATTCACCAGGTGATAATACATATCAGTATCATGTACTGAACTGTGTGTAGGAGCAGATGTTTGGCATGTTTCAGGCTACTTTTGGGAATAGTCTCTATTGAAGAAAGGATAGTATGCTTCATATCCATTCATGTAATTTATGAGAGTAAAGAGAGATTTCCTACAAAGGGAGAATGCTGGATGGACTATTACATTTACAAGATAAAGCATGTTATGTGCAAATTAGCAGAGTCAGTCAGTATAGAAGAAGACAAACAGATATAAATACATTCCTGCGGAAGGCAGGAGATTAACTTTCTAAGGAGCAAACATGCAAGAAAATAGATGATTCTCTAGGCTTGGTTCCACTCCCAAGGGTAACCATTGGTTTCTGTTGCTTTTGTTAGAAAAAAAATCTTATGCAAGAACTATTTTGCCCCACAATAAGGTCTTTGAATATTGGAATCTTGGGATTAAGAGAGATTTTCAAAAATTATCTAATCTTACCACCTATCTGATGCTTGAATTAATTCTTCAAAAACCTTGTCAGAGATCTTGCAGTCAGAGATCCAACACCTTCTAAGAGAGTGGCCAGGAGCTCCATCCTTGGAGAACTTTGACACTAAGATATGCTTCAGTTCAGTGCAGTTCAGTTGAGTCCAGTTCAGTCGCTCAGTCGTGTCCGACTCTTTGCAACCCCATGAATTGCAGCATGCCAAGCCTCCCTGTCCATCACCAACACCCAGAGTTTACTCAACTCATGTCCATCGAGTCAGTGATGCCATCCAGCTATCTCATCCTCTGTTGTCCCCTTCTCCTCCTGCACTCAATCCCTTCCAGCATCAGGGTCTTTTCCAATGAGTCAAATCTTTGCATGAGGTGGGCAAAGTATTGGCGTTTCAGCTTCAGCATTAGTCCTTCAAATGAACACTGAGGACTGATCTCCTTTAGCATGGACTGGTTGGATCTCCTTGCAGTCCAAGGGACTCTCAAGAGTCTTCTCCAATACCACAGTTCAAAAGCATCAATTCTTTGGCACTCAGCTTTCTTCACAGTCCAACTCTCGCATCCATACATGACCACAGGAAAAACCATAGCCTTGACTAGACGGACCTTTGTTGGCAAAGTAATGTTTCTGCTTTTGAATATGCTATCTAGGTTGCTCATAACATTCCTTCCAAGGAGTAAGCATCTTTTAATTTCATGGCTGCAGTCACCATCTGCAGTGATTTTGGAGCCCCCAAAAATTAAGTCTGACATTGTTTGCAATGTTTCCCCATCTATTTGCCATGAAGTGATGAGACCAGATGCCATGATCTTCGTTTTCTGAATGTTGAACTTTAAGCCAACTTTTTCACTCTCCTCTTTCACTTTCATCAAGAGGCTTTTTAGTTCCTCTTCACTTTCTGCCATAAGGGTGGTGTCATCTGCATATCTGAGGGTATTGATATTTCTCCCGGCAATCTTGATTCCAGCTTGTGCTTCTTCCAGCCCAGTGTTTCTCATGATGTACTCTGCATAGAAGTGAAATAAGCAGGGTGACAATATACAGCCTTGACGTACGCCTTTTCCTATTTGGAACCAGTCTGTTGTTCCATGTCCATTTCTAACTGTTGCTTCCTGACCTGCATACAGATTTCTCAAGAGGCAGGTTAGGTGGTCTGGTATTCCCATCTCTTTCAGAATTTTCCACAGTTTATTGTGATCCACACAGTCAAAGGCTTTGGCATAGTCAATAAAGCAGAAATAGATGTTTTTCTGGAACTCTCTTGCTTTTTCCATGATCCAAAATAAGCAGGGTGACAGTATACAGCCTTGACGTACTCCTTTTCCTATTTGGAACCAGTCTGCTGTTCCATGTCCAGTTCTAACTGTTGCTTCCTGACCTGCATATAGGCTTCAGGGTGTAGAGCTGTATAAAGTGATGAGGCTGAGGTCCTGACCTTCCTGATCTGACCACCTGCCTGAGGAACCTCCCTCCCCTATTGCCTGATGTCTCTGCATCTATGTTCCACCAGGAGTCTCATCTCCTCTCAGGGACCAGCCCAAGGCCCCACTCCTGCTCACTCAGTCACAGGGCACAGAGGCCTCTCTGAATTTCTAGAGCCCTTGCTGTTGGCATCACTTGAAGTGACAATTCATCATACCTTCTTGGTGAGCCAGGCTCAAGGGACTTGATTCTGCTGCTGGAAAGTTGTGTGAAATTGACCCTGTTTGCCTGTCTGAAGATGAAAGGGGCCGGAACCACACCCATGGGCTGATGTTTCAGTTCTGTTTGATTGCTTTTTTCAGTCTAAAATACTCGCTAGTGTCTGTTTCTGCTTATCTATTTTACATTTCTGTCACAACCTACAGCAGGGGTGCTAGGGCTTGAGGAAGACTTAAGAAATTTGTTTCTGAGTTATTAACTGAATGAATATCAAGATCTTACAACAAACATGTTTTTCTGTGGGGCAAAGAGGAATTGGGTGATCTAGTTAAAATGTAGATTGTAGACTAAGCTCACTATTGTTAAGTGAAGTGAAGTCGCTCAGTCGTGTCCGACTCTTTGTGACCCCATGGACTGTAGACTACCAGGCTTCTCTGTCCATGGAATTTTCCAGGCAAGAATACTGGAGTGGGTTGCCATTTCCTTCTCCAGGAGATCTTCCCGACCCAGGGATTGAACCCGGGTCTCCCGCATTGTAGGCAGACGCCTTATCGTCTTTTACACAATCCTAAGGGGCAAAGAGGAATTGGGTGATCTAGTTAAAATGTAGATTGTAGACAAGCTCACTATTGTTAAGTGAAGTGAAGTCGCTCAGTCGTGTCCGACTCTTTGTGACCCCATGGACTGTAGACTACCAGGCTTCTCTGTCCATGGAATTTTCCAGGCAAGAATACTGGAGTGGGTTGCCATTTCCTTCTCCAGGAGATCTTCCCGACCCAGGGATTGAACCCGGGTCTCCCGCATTGTAGGCAGACGCCTTATCGTCTTTTACACAATCCTAATCAAAATCCCAGCAAGATTTCTTGGAGAAATTGACAACTGATTCTAAAATATACACAGAAATGTAAAAGATATAGAATAGCCAAAACAACTTTAAAAAGGAAAAACAATATTGAAAGACTCAAACAATCTGATTTTAGACATTATAAAACTACAGAAGTCTAGGATAGCAAAGTATTGATGTCAAGATAGAAAACTGGATCAATTAAACAGAATAGAGCATCCAGCAATTGATGCACATATATAGTCAATTGGTGGAAAAAGAGTCTTTTCAACAATGGTAGTAGAACAATCATTAATGTGCACAAAACTGAACTTTGATTGACACTTCATAGCAAATACCATAAAAATCCCTCAGAATGGATCAGAGACCTAAGTGTAAAACTTAAACTATGAAACATCTAGGAGAAAACATAGGAGAGAATCTTTGTTATCTTTAAACAAATATTTATTACACATAACACCCACAGTATGATCTTAATTTAAAAAATATTGGATTTCATAAAAATTAAAATCCTCTTCTCCTAAACAGATACTCTTAAGAGAATGAAAAACTAAGCTACACACTGAAGGAAAATATCTGTAAATTACATATTTAATAAATGACTTGTATCCAGATATATTTTTTAAAAAACTCTCAAAACTAAATAATAAAGCAATGAACAAAAGATTTGAACAGAGACTTCACCAAAGAAGATATATGGATGGCAAGGAAGCACACAAAAAGATGCTCAACCATTAATCACAGCAACTTAAAACCTCAGTAACATATTACTACACACCTATTAGAAAGCTTAAAATAAAAAAGACTGACAATACCAAGTGTTGGTGAGACATGGAGCAAGTGGAACTTTCATATACTGCTATGGGAGTATAAGATGGTATAACCATATTAGAAAAGAGCCTAGCAATTTATTTAAAAAGTTAAACATGCACCTGCCATATGACCTAACCATTACACTCTTAGGTATTTACCCAAGAACAATGAAAACATATGTCGGCAAAATGATTTGTACCCAAATCTTCAAAGCAGCATTAGCACCTCAAAAGTGGAAAGAAACCAAATATACATTAAGAGGTAAAAGGATATGTAAACTGGGGTACATCCAAACAATGGAACTCTACCCAGCAATTAAAAGGAATATAATATCATGGGGTCGCAAAGAGTCAGACACGACTGCGCGACTGAACTGAACTGAACTATTGCTGCACAAAGAAACATGAATGTATCTCAAAATAATTATGCTAAGTGGGAGAAACTAGACCAAAAAAGTACATGCTACATGTTTCTTTATGGAATTCTAGAAAATTCAAAATAATCTATTGTGATAGAAGATCAGTGATCACTTGGAGAGCTGTAAAGGGATAAGAGAGGTACAAGAGAAAGGTAATAAAAAGAAACATGAGGAAAATTTGGGGGATGAAAGAGGTATTCATTATCTTGATTGTGGTGATGCTTTTACAGGTGTGGACATGTGTCAACATTTACCAAATTGTATAGTTTAAATATGTGTAATTTATTATGTCAATTAGGGCTTCCCTGGTGGTTCAGAGGTTAAAGCGTCTGCCTCCAATGCGGGAGACCCGGGTTCGATTCCTGCGTCGGGAAGATCCCTTGGAGAAGGAATGGCAATCCACTCCAGTATTCTAGCCTGGAGAATCCCATGGACAGAGAAGCCTAGTACATTACAATCCACAGGGTCGCAAAGAGTCGGACACGACTGAGCGACTTCACCTTCACCTTCATCTTCACCTTCACCTTCATTATGTCAATTATACCTCAATAAAGCTGTCTTCTTTTCAATAAAGCTCTTTTAAAAATGTTTAAGGCTTCTTCCCAGAAACTTTAATAAACTACAATGCATATTTCCAAGCATAAACCCTAGCAATCTTAATTTTACAGTTCTAGGCTAGGACCCAGAAACCTGCATTTGAACCAAGCTCTTCAAGCAATTCCAGTGCAAGTTTTCCCTAAACCACCCTTCGTGAAACACTGATCTAGAGAGTAAGGATTTCTAGAACAATATTGTAATTAGAATGCTTGTTTCTGGGGAAAATAAGTAACTTTTCCTACTAGGGTTATTATATCTTTCTGTATTATGCCTTCAGAGTACTCATATTCCATTACCATAACACATATTTAGCATATTATTAATAGTTCAAAGGCAAAATTAAATCATATCTTTCCTCCCATCTTACCTTTATATAAATTAAAATTAACTTCATGATCTTGTTACATTTCCTGGCAGAGGCTTACAATTTAAATCAAGAACTTGGGTCTCTTGGTCATGACTGAAAACTGATGTGATAGTTTTCCAGTCACACTTCTTAGTTTACCTTTTTTCCACATCTTATGATGCACATCCACCCACACATCCTTCTGATAAGCTCACGATCGGAGGAGACACAGAAAGAGTGTAAAATGGTTTCATTACTGCTAAGTCTCTGAGGACAAAGTTATCTTTCCTCCTGTATATAATCTTCCTCATTAAACAACAAAAACTGTTGCCAGTATAAATGATAGGAGATAGGTTTTTCCCATGAAACTAGCGTTCCTTAACCCTGGCAACATTACCTGAAAGAAATATTGGAACCCAATGGATGAAGCTTGTTTTGGATTTTCCTATCCAATGTCACTTGAGAAGACACAGGTGAAGGATAAAGCCTACTCAAAGATTAGTTTTAGCAATCAAAGGGAATACAGTGAATAACATCTGTGAAAATGGTGTAGGGATAAAAAAAACCCTCCAAAAATTCGCTCCTCAATGAAAGCATGAAAAAAATTTGCAAAAATAGCCACAATATTTTCAGAACACTGGAAATTAAACAAAGGCTTCAGGAGAGCTTAGTTCAAGAAGACTGGATGAATCTCAGTATGACCAGTGAGTTTTGTGGTGTTTTAGTTACCCAGCAGTCCCATTCTACTCCTTTTTCTGAGTGGCAGCCTTGGAAACCAACAGCCTGTAATCACGGTGAAAATTAGCAAGCTGGCAGCTCTAGGAGGGGGCAGAATGGGGACCTCCTTCAAAGTCTCATTCCCAGAAAACTGTCATTATTTGATTGTCTGGGGGTTCCTTGGAATATCCTACTTGCAAGGCTATCTTTATTAACCAGCCAAGAGCTTGCTCAGTGTGAAAAGCCTTTCTCCCGGGGCCCTTTGAGAAAATATCTAGAGGTGATTATTTAATTTCTTGGCTACTTGAGTCACTGGATAACAGCTGGGGCAAAAATAAGATAATCAAAAAGTAAAAGGAAAAACATAAGAATCTATAGTGGTTTTGAAAAACTCCAAATATTCTGGAGATTCTAGTCGGCCATTGTGCACATGCCAAGGGCTGCGCACACACTCTTAGAAGACGTTATGCTCTCACCTCAGCTGATTTTGAGACTCTGTACAAAAAATAAGTGAAGGCTAAGGAAATTGTCACCTGTCTGACTGAGTATTAAAGTTGTGCTCTAAAGTCCACACATAATTCCTTGGCAAAGACTGGAATGTTTATTGATTTCAGGTATTTAAGAAAACTTCTGCCCAGCCATGAACCAACCAGACTTCAGTGACCACACATGACAATGAATATGGATTTTATAGAATTATTTCATAAAAGTCACTAAATAAACCACAGACAGCAACAATCGCAAACACTGGAGACAGAGGAGAATCTGATTTCCAGGGTTGCCACATTATGCCATTTTAAATGTCCAGTTTCCAAAGAAAAATTATGATGCATACAGAGAAATAAGAAAACATAACCCATACACAGGAAAAAAAAGGAGTCAATAGAAACTGTCCCTGAGGAAGCCAAGATATTGCACTTTCCAGACCAAGACTTTAAATCAACTTAAAAAAAATGTTTAGAATGAAAGGAACCATATATAAAGAACTAAAGTATGAAAGCAAACTCTCATCAAATAGAAAATATATATAGAGAAATTACATTTTAAAAGGACCGAATAGATATTTTGGATTGAAAAGTATAATAACTGGAGTGAAAATTTCACTATAGTGGTTCAATAGCCAATTTGAACAGGCAAAGAATCAGAGAACTTAAACACGGGTCAGTTGAAACTACTCAATTTGAAGAATAGAAAGAAAAAGAATGAAAGAAATAAACAGAGCCTTAAAAGCCTGTAGGACACCAACAAGCATATCAACATACACCTAATAGGAGTCCCAGAGGACAGAAAAAGTGACTGAAAAAATTAATACTTGGAGAAATAATGGCCAAAGACTTCCAAAATTTGAAGAAAAATGCTAATCTACACATTTAAGGTGATCTAAAAACTCCAGAAATAAAAACTCAGAGATCCCCACCTATACATAATATGATCAAACTGTCAAAAGACAAAGAAAGTAGAGATAGCCAAGATGGCAGATTAGGAAGACCACAAAATCACCTCTTTTCATGACTACATCAAAATTATGACTATTTATAGAGCAACTAATGATAAGAAAAACCTGAAGATTAGCAGAAAAGGTTATCTACAACTAAAGATATGAAGAAGGAACTAAAATGAGATAAATAGGAGGGGCAGAAAAGCAGTAGAGTTAAAACCCATACCCACTCGGTACACAACCCACAAACAAGAGGATAATCACACTTGCAGAAGTTCTCCCCTAGGAGCAAGGAGTACAAGCCCCACATTGAGCTCCCTAGCTCAACAGTCCTGCACCAGGAAGATGAGCTCCCAGAGTCAAATGCTTTGAAGGCCAGTGGGGATTACTTTGGGGAGAGTTAGAGGGCACTAGGAAATAGAGACTCTACTCTTAAAGAGCATGTACAAAATCTCACATGCTCTAAGACCCAGGGAAGAAGAAATAGTTTGAAAGAATCCTGGGTTAGACCATTTGCCAATCTTGTAGAACTTCCCAGAGAGGTAGGAAGAAACTAGAACTCCCTGGGAATACAGGTGCTGGCAGCAGCCATACTTAGGAACTCATTCTACTATGAGGATACTGGTGCTGGCAAGTGTCATTTTGGAATCTTCACTCTAGATGATTGGTTCTGGGAAACAGCCCCACTTACCAGCAGGCCTGATGCCCTAAGACCCCATGAATCCCCAAGTCATTCAGGGACCCAGCCTCATCCACCAGAGGGCCCAGGACTCAGACCCAATCACTAGTGGGCCAGTGCTAGTCCTGGGAACCCCTGAGTCACAAAGCCAACTGCACCAGGACCTAGTACTGCTTGCCAGCAGGCAAGGAGCATCCTCAAAGAGGCAGAGCCTGGCAGCCAAATGGGATGGGGGCCAGCCCTGGCTACAAGTATGCTTACAGTAGTCAGCCTCATCACAACAGAAAAGTCCAGACAGCTCACAGAGGAGGCAGCCCTAGAACACATCACTCTAGTGATCAAAGAGAAGTTGGGCCCCATAGAACATCTCCTACATAAGGCCATATCTCTGACATTGGGAAACATAACTGATAGAATATATAGAAATAAAAACTGAAAGTTAGGCAAAATGAGGTGACAGAGGAAAATGTTCCAAATGAAAGGACAAGAATAAAACTCTATAAGAACTATTAAGCAATAATTATTACTTATTTACCCAATAAAGAGCTCAAGGTGATGCTAATAAAATGCTGTGCTGTGCTGTGCTTAGTTTGCTCACTCGTGTCCGACTCTTTGTGATTCCATGGACCATAGCCCACCAGGCTCCTCTGTCCATGGGGATTTTCCCGACAAGAATACTGTAGTGGGTTGCCATGCCCTCTGCTGAATGAGCTAAAAAATAGATGAACACAGGGAGCAATTTTTAAAGAGTTAGAAAATATAAAGAACTAAGCAGAGCTAGACAATAAAATAACTAAAATATGCATTAAAAGGATTCAACAGTAGATTAGATGATACAGAGGAGTGGATCAGCAAACTGGAAGACAGAATACTGGAAATCACCCAAGCTGGCCAGAGAAATAAAAAGAATTGTAAAAAATGAGGATAGTTTAAGAGACCTCTGGGACAGCATCAAGTATATTAACATTTGCACTCTAGGAGTTCTAGAAGAAGAGAGAGAGAAGTTGGAGACATAATAGCTTAAAATTTCCCTAACTTGGGGAAGGAAACAGATATCCAGGTTCAGAAGCACAGAGAGTCCCAAATAAGATGAACCCAAAGATATCCACATTAAGATAGGTTGTAATTAAAATGGCAAAATTAAAAGCATCAAGGGGAAAGCAACTAGTTACATAAAGTTGCAAGATACAAAGGTAATATACACAAACCTGTTGCATTTCTACGCACTAACAATGACCTATCAGAAAGAGAAATCAAGAAAAAATCTACTTTGCAATTGCATCAAAAAGAATAAAATACCTAGGAATACATCTAACCAGGGAGAGAAAACTATAAGACACTGATGAAAGAAATTTAGGACAACACAAGCAAATAGAAAGTTAAACCATGCTCACAGACTGGAAGTCAATATTGTTAAGAATGACTATGCTCCCCAGGGCAATCTACAGATTCAATGCAATCCCTCTCAAAATACCAATGGCATTTTTTCACAGAAGTAAAAGAAATCATTCTAAATTTGTATAGAAACAAAAGACCTGAATAGCCAAAACAATCTTGTGAAAGAACAAAGCTGATGGTATCATGAGCTGTGATTTGAAACTACACTACAAAGATACAGTAATCAAAAAATGTAGTAGTGGTACAAAAACAGACACACAGATCAGTGGAACAGAATACAGAGCCTAGAAATAAACCCACACAGACAATTAATCTATGACAAAGGAGGCAATAATATACATTGGGGAAAAGATAGCCTTTCTAACAAATGGTGTTGGAAAACTGGACTGCTACATGCAAGGGAGTCAAAATTAACTACTTTCTCACACCATGTACAAAAATAAACTCAAAATAAATGAAAGACTTCGATGTAAGACCTGAAGCCATAAAACTCCTGAAGGAAAACATAGGCAATATACTTTTTTTTTTTTGCCCATGCTGTGTGGCATGCAGGATCTTAGTCCCCTGAACAGGGATTGAACCTGTGTCCCCTGGAGTGGAAGTGTGGAGTCTTAACCACTGCATTGCCAGTGAATTCCCAGACAGTATACCTTTTGACATATATTGTGGCAGTATTTTGTGTATAGAAATACTGAACTATTAAGCTGTGCACCTGGAACAAACATAGTTTGTAGGTCAATGACCCTTTAATTAAAAAAGAGAGAGAGAGAATCTAGAAAGCAGCAAGAGAAAAGCAACCTGTATCTTGCAAATATTTTTTAATAAGTAAATAGCTTAACTCTTACTATAAACTATGGAGGCTACAAAATAGTGGGATGACAAAAGTGCTTTAAGAAAAAGACTGTCAACCAAGAATTCTATATCTATGGCCAACTGATTTTCATCAAGTCTGCTGTCTTAATTCAGGCTGCTATAACAAAATACCATATCCTGGATGGCTTATAAATGACTGAAGTTTCTTTCTTACAGTTCTGGAGGCTAGAAGTCTGAAGGGTGCCAGCTTGGCTGAGTTCTAGTGAGGACCCTCCTCTGGGCTGCATATTGTTGGCTTCTGATTGAGAAAATTGGGTCTGGGCAATTGGGTAGGTGAGATCATGTCTATAAGGGACACACACAATTGCAAAAACCCTACACAATTTAAAGCAAGCACAGGTGCTTCCAGGTACTATGAAAAAGTGCCCACAGTTATTTTCTAGGCAAATCATTTTCTTTAACAATATCCCTAATCTCCACACCTCCACACTGATTCCACACAAGGCTGGAATCAGTATACTCCCCAGACTGAAGTCAGCAAGGGTAAACTTACCTTTAATATTGTTTTGTTGTTTCATCAATAATTTACTTATTTCTGAAAACCAACAATCTCTGATTTCTTTTGAAGCTGCCTGCAATTACAGATAAGAAAATACTGAATATCATTACCTGGTACATTAATTGGACTGGACTTTTATTCTCTGGGTGACTTTTAAAATGAGATAAAAAACATTGCTGAGTTATGGGAACACGATAGGGAAAGAGGAGAGACACCTATGGAAAAGCCATGAATTTTACCTGTAGGATGTATTTTTCAAGTCCATTTTGGTTGGCAATTTCAAACTTTCTGTTGCTCCCCCTTCCAAGTTGGTGAATTGAAAGTGTCATCAACTATGGTAAACAAAGAAGAAAGTTCTCTAAGCCATCTCTTCCAATTTAAGAATTATCCCTGTCTGTCATTCCAATTCTTTCTACCCTTGATCTCTTTTCTTCCATCTTTCTTCTAAGTGTTTTACTGTTCTCTGTTAACAACCCCAAGGAACATAAAACACAATCTTGTGTCATTTATCTTGTCTATTTCAGAGGACAACACAGATTATATCATTCCACAGGCACAGCTGTAGCCTTCAACTTTAAGCAAAACGGTGATCTCTCCTTTAATACCTGAGTATTTCACAAATCTCTACATAATAGTAACTGAATTAGTGTCCACTATGAAACATAAATAAAAAGCACTATGAATAAATTAACAATTTTAATCACAAGAGCATGTATGTGTATATGTGATCGCTAGCTTTGAAATATTTCTCATACAAGCAAGAGGCAATTGTTGGTGTAGACATGGGTTCCTAGACCTCCAGGATCAGGTGTTGCCTACATTTGTATGAAAAGATGCATGGTTGAGAAGATGAAATTCAGCCCATGCTCTAATCTCCAAGACTTTCAATCCTCTGCCTGGACAAAAGAGGGTACTTTTTAATTAGTTTGTCCAGATAGGCTGCCATAGGGTCCCTTTTCGCTACCCAGTACAAAGGCAACCTGTGCCAGCCCTGGGCCTATCTAGTGACTGATTACAAGCTCTGACTCTAGAATCAGACCTGGGTGGATTCTCGCTCTGTTTGTGGCATCTGATAAGTTAACCTCGCCTCTCTAAGCTTCAGTTTCTTTATCCATAAAGTAAAGATAACAATATTTCTCTCCACAGGGTTGTGCTGACTCCCAAGTGCACTAGGACACCTTTACCTTCATAGACTCTTAAAGCTGTAGTGAGGGGACAGACCCTGGTCACTGGGCTCCATCTGTATCTTACAGAATATTATTCCCCGTTCAAACAGATAGATTTGCCTCTGGCTGGGCTTGAATCGAATTAAATCCTTCATCTTATAACGATCTTTATGAACTGTCCAAACGTTGAAAGAACCATGCATCAACAACTTGCCAAATTTTCCAATATCATCCTTTGGGAAACACAGATACACACAAAAAGAAGTTGTTAAATTACTTGATAAAAAAGAAGCTGTCAAATTGCAGAGCATGCTTATTTGACGTTTACAATCTTACAAGTGCCAGTCAGGCTAATCTGTCACTTACCAAAACTACAATTTTATGAGCTTCAATCAGCATGGTGTCATTCAGTTAATAAGGAATAGTGCAGCAGCATAAGGTAATATGGAGAAGGCAATGGCACCCCACTCCAGCACTCTTGCCTGGAAAATCCCATGGATGGAGGAGCCTGGTAGGCTGCAGTCCATGGGGTCGCTAAGAGTCGGACATGACTGAGCAACTTCACTTTGACTTTTCACTTTCATGCATTGGAGAAGGAAATGGCAACCCACTCCAGTGTTCTTGCCTGGAGAATCCCAGGGATGGGGGAGCCTGGCGAGCTGCCATCTATGGGGTCGCAGAGTCAGACACAACTGAAGCAACTCAGCAGCAGCAGCAGCAGTGGCTCAGTGGTAAAGAATCTGCCTGCCAGTGCAGGAGACTCAAGTTCAATCCTTGAGTCAGGAAGACCTCCTGGAGTAGGAAACGGCAACCCACTCCAGTATTCTGGCCTGGAGAATTCCATGGGCAGAGGAGCCTGGCAGGCTACAGTCTGTGGGGTTGCAAAAGAGTTGGACACAACCTATCGACTAAACAACAACTGCATTTTTCATAGTGAGTGAACAGTGTAAACTTAATCCCAAATGACAATTTTTTTTGTTTGTTTTTGGTCTAATCCTTTTGGTTCTAAGGCACACACTCACTATGATGCCTCTCCTTCCACCCTCAAATGCTGGCTGAAAGTCCAAATGAGGTGATCCTGCCTTCTCTGAGCTCTCTCTAAAAGTAGCGGAGTGTGATGAGCTAGAAACGTGGTATTTATAAAAAACAAAACAAAACTATATCATTAAAGTAGATAATCAAGAATTTATTTCCCTGAATCAAAACACCAAAAGAAAAAATTATTTGAATCAGACCAGGACAGAGATATTTCCCTGTTTTATATCTAAGATAAATCCTCTCACTTTAAAAGTTATTATTAGATATAATGTACATTAGTTAGTCAGTTAAGTCGCTCAGTTGTGTCCGACTCTTTGAGACCCCGTGGACTGTAGCCCACCAGGCTCCTCTGTCCACGGGATTCTCCAGGCAAGACTATTGGAGTGGGTTGCCATTTCCTTCTCCAGGGGATCTTCCCGACCCAGGGATCGAACACAGGTCTCCCGCATTGTAGGCAGACGCTTTAATCTCTGAGCCACCAGGGAAGCCATTATGTACTCTTAAATGCAGAGTACATCATGTGAAATGCTGGGCTGTATGAATCACAGGCTGGAATCAAGATTGCTGGGAGAAATATCAATAACCTCAGATATGCCACTTTAATGGCAGAAGAGGAACTAAAGAGCTTCTTGATGAAGGTGAAAGAGGAGAGTAAAAAAGCTGGCTTAAAATTCAACATTCAAAAAACGAAGATCATGGCATCCAGTCCTATCATTTCATTGCAAATAGATGGGAAAATGTGGAAACAGTGTCAGATTTCATTTTCTTGGGCTCCAAAATCAATGCAGACAGTGATTGCAGCCATGAAATTCAAAGATGCTTGCTCGTTGGAAGAATAGCTATGACAAACCTAGATAGTGTATTAAAAAGCAGACACATCATAGTCAAGCTATGGTTTCTCCAGTAGTCATAGATGGATGTGAGAGTTGGACCATAAAGAAGGCTGAGTGCTGAAGAATTGATGCTTTTGAACTGTGGTGTTGGAAAAGACTCTTGAGAGTTCCTTGGACAGCAAGGGGATCAAACCAGTCAATCTAAAGGAAATCAACTCCAAACTTTCATTGGGAGGACTGGTGCTAAAGCTGAAGCTCTAGTACTTTGGCTGGCCACTTGATGCAAAGAGCTGAATCATTGGAAAAGACCCTGATGCTGGGAAAGATTGAGGGCAAGAGGAGAAGGGGATGACAGAGGATGAGATGCTTGGATGGCATCACTAAGTCAATGGACAAGAGTTTGAGCAATTTCGGGAGATAGCGAAGGACAGGGAAGGCTGGTGTGCCGCAGTCCATAAGGTCATAAAGAGCTCATGTCTGACTTAGCGACTGAACAACAACAACTCATGTACCATTAATAGGCACTAAAAAAATATTATGTATACTGAACTGTAAATACCTTTTTAAAATGACTGTATATCTGAAAGCCTAAAATAAAAAGCTCAAGGCAATAAATTCTAATCATTTTTATGGTGTGTGTGTGTCATAATTTCAGTACTGTTTTCCTCTTTTTCCTTTATAAAATTTACATGCGGTAAATGTGGTAAGTGAAGTCCTCACTGAGGAGTAAGAACCCCAGTTTCAAGGCCTTCTCTCCTAAAAGCGTGATGTTCCTGTTGCAGGTTGCACAAACTCAGCTTGACTACAAACTAAGACAGGTGGGTGATGGGTTCATAAGGATCTGTGAGAAGTTAGTCTATCCACATACTTCCTGCACCCACCTAAATGTAACCACTCCAGCCCTCAGTGAATGCTGTCTTCTTTTATAATCATTTAATTTATATTACTCAGACATATATAGTACAGGAAATATGTTTAGTCAAGGCTGGCAAAAGAAGGTGTTTAATATTTGCCACAGGAACAACTGTATTCAGTAGTTTCTATTTAAAAATTGATTTATACTCCATCTCATTTCAAAAATTAGATCAGTTCAGTTGCTCAGTTGTGTCCAACTCTGCAATCCCATGGACTGCAGCATGCCAGGCCTCCCTGTCCATCACCATCTCCCAGAGTTTACTCAAACTCATGACCATATCATGAGTCACTGATGCCATCCAACCATCTATCCTCTGTCATCCCCTTCTCCTCCTGCCCCCAATCATTCCCAGCATCAGAGTCTTTTTAAATGAATCAGTTCTTTGCATCAGGTGGCCAAAATATTGGAATTTCAGCTTCAGCATCAGTCCTTCCAATGAATATTCAGGACTGATTTCCTTTAGGATGGATGGTTTGATCTCCTTGCAGTCCAAGAGGCTCTCAAGAGTCTTCTCCAACACCACAGTTCAAAAGCATCAATTCTTTGGCACTCAGTTTTGTTTATAGTCCAACTCTCACATCCATACATGACTACTGGAAAAACCATACTTTTGACTAGACAGATGTTTGTTAGCAAAGTAATGTCTCTTTTTAATATGCTGTCTAGGTTGGCCACAACATTCCTGCCAAGGAGTAAGCATCTTTTAATTTCATGGCTGCAGTCACCATCTGCAGTGATTTTGGAGCCCCCCAAAATAAAGTTTCTCACTGTTTCCATTGTTTCCCCATCTATTTGCCATGAAGTGATGGGACCAGATGCCATGATCTTAGTTTTCTGAATGTTGAGTTTTAAGCCAACTTTTTCACTCTCTTCTTTCACTTTCATCAAGAGGCTCTTTAGTTCTTCACTTTCTGCCATAAGGCTGGTATCATCTGCACATCTGAGGTTATTGATATTTCTCCCAGCAATCTTGATTCCAGCTTGTGCTTTATCCAGCCCAGCATTTCTCATGATGTACTCTGCATGTAACTTAAATAAGCAGCCTTCATGTACTCCTTTCCTGATTTGGAACCAGTCTGTTGTTCCATGTCCAGTTCTTATAAAATATATATTTTTTCTGTCTGTCTAAAATAGGTAGACAGAAAATAACCAAGGAGATTAAGGTGAAGAAAAAAAATAGAGTTTAAAACAATAAGATGAAGAAGATGTACATAAAACACAGACAATAAAGCCATGTGAACTTGCTGCAGACTAGGCTCTGATCTAGCAGGCAGTACCCCAGGAAATATGGAGAGCTATACAATTCATTATATCTGAAGACTTACCCAAACAGTTGTTCAGGAAAAGCTCATCAACTTGTTAATAAGATATGAAAGAAACCTCTCCCATGGGTCTTCATAAAGGATCACTGCATCAAATGCTGAGCCCACTGCACTGAACCTGAACTCCTTGCACTGGGAGTGCAGAGCCCTACCCATTGGAACACCAGGTAAGTCCCGGCACAGCTTTTTGTTTTAAAATTAATTTATTTTAATGGGATGCTAATTACTTTACAATATTGTGATGGCACTTGTTATACATCAACATGAATCAGCTATGGGTAAATATGTGTCCCCCCATCTTAAAACCCACTCCCACCTACTTCCCCACCCCATTCCTCTCGGTTGCCCCAGAGTAACTTTGAGTGCCCTGCTTTATGCTTCAGACTTGCACTGGTCATCTGTTTTACATATGGTAATATACATGTTTCAATGCAATTCTCTCAAATTATCCCACCCTCACCTTCTCCCACAGAGTTCAAGTCTGTGTTTTACATCTGTGTCTCTTTTGCTGCCTTGCATATAGGATCATTGTTCAGTTCAGTACAGTTGCTCAGTATGTCTGACGCTTTGCAACCCATAGACTGCAGCACGCCAGGCCTCCCTGTCCATCCAACTCCCGGAGTTTCCTCAAACTCATGTCCATTGAGTTGCTGAAGCCATCCAACCATCTCATCCTCTGTCGTTCCCTTCTCCTCCCCCTTCAATCTTTTCCAGCATCAAGGTCTTTTCAAGTGAGTCAGTTCTTTGCATCAGGTGGCCAAAGTATTGGAGTTTCAGCTACAGCATCAGTCCTTCCAATGAATAGTCAGGACTGATTTCCTTTAGGATTGAATGGTTTGATCTCTGTGCACTCCAAGGAATCTCAAAAGTCTTCTCCAGCACCACAGTTCAAAAGCATCAATTTGTTGGCACTCTCTTCTTCAGTTTTCTTTACAGTCTAATTCTCTTATCCATACATGACTACTGGAAAAACCACAGATTTGACTAGATGGACCTTTTTCAGCAAGTAATGTCTCTGCTTTTTAATATGTGTCTAGGTTTGCCACAGCTTTTCTTTCAAGGAGCAAGCGTGACTATAGCCACCATCTGCAGTGATTTTGGAACCCAGAAAAATAAAGTCTGGCACTGTTTCCCCATCTATTTGCCATGAAGTTATGGGACTAGATGCCATGATCTTCATTTTTTGAATGTTGAGTTTTAAACCAGCTTTTTCTCTCTCTTCTTTCACTTTCATCAAGAGACTCTTCAGTTTCTCTCCGCTTTCTGCCATAAGGGTGGTATCACCTGCGTATCTGAGGTTATTGATATTTCTCCCGGCAATTTTGATTCCAGCATGTGCTTCATCCAGTTTATCATTTTATGTACTCTGCATGTAAGCTAAATAAACAGTTTGACAATATACAGCCTTGACATACTCCTTTCCCAATTTGGAACCAGTCTATTGTTCCATGCCCAGTTCTAACTATTGCTTCTTGACCTGCATATAGATTTCTTAGGAGGCAGGTCAGGTGGTCTGGTATTCCCATCTCTTAAAGAATTTTCCACAGTTTGTTGTGATCCACACAGTCAAAGGCTGTGGCATGGTCAATAAAGCAGAAATAGATGTTTCTCTGAAATTCTCTTGCTTTTTTGATGATTCAGTGGATGTTGGCAATTTGATCTCTGGTTCCTCTGCCTTTTCTAGATCCAGCTTGAACATCTGGAAGCTCACAGTTCACATACTGTTGAAGCCTAGCTTGGGAAAATTTTGAGCATTACTTTACTAGCATGTGAGATGAGTGCAATTGTACGGTAGTTTGAGCATTCTTTGGCATTGGAATGAAAACTGACCTTTTCCAGTCCTGTGGCCACTGCTGAGTTTTCCAAATTTGCTGGCATATTGAGTGCAGCACTTTCACAGCATTATCTTTCAGGATTTGAAATAGTTCAGCTGGAATTCCATCACCTCCACTAGCTTTGTTCATAGTGATGCTTCCTAAGGCCCACTTGACTTCACATTCCTGGATGTCTGGCTTTAGGTGAGTGATCACACCATCCTGATTATCTGGGTCAGAAGATCTTTTTTGTATAGTTCTGTATATTCTTGCCACCTCTTCTCAATATCCTCTGCTCCTGTTAGGTCCATGACATTTCTGTCCTTTATTGTGCCCATCTTGGCAAGAAACATTCCCTTGGTATCTCTGATTTTCTTGAAGAGATCTCCAGTCTTTCCCATTCTGTTGTTTTCCTCTATTTCTTTGCACTGATCACTGAGGAAGGCTTTCTTATCTCTCCTTGCTATTTTTTGGAACTCTGCATTCAAGTGGGTATATGTTTCCTTTTCTCTTTTGCCTTTCACTTCTCTCCTTTTCATAGCTATTTGTAAGGCTCCCTCAGACAACCATTTGGCCTTTTTGCATTTCTTTTGCTCACTACGGTCTTGATCACTGCCTCGTATACAATGGACCTCCATCCGTTGTTCTTCAGGCACTCTGTCTATCAGATCTAATCCCTTGAATTTATTTCTCACTTCCACTGTATAGTCATAAGGGATTTGATTTGGGTCATAACTGAATGGTCTAGTGGTTTTTCCTACTTTTTTCAATTTAAGTCTTAATCTGGCAATAAGGAGTTCATAATCTGAGCCACAGTCAGCTCCCGGTCTTTTTTTTTTTTTTTGCTGACTGTATGGAGCTTCTCCATCTTTGGCTGCAAATAATATAATCAATCTGATTTCAGTATTTACCATCTGGTGATGTCCATGTGTAAGGTCTTCACTAGTGTTGTTGGAAGAGGGTGCTTGCTGTGATGAGTGTGTTCTCTTGGCAAAACTTTGTTAGCCTTTGCCCTGCCTCATTCTGTATTCCAAGGCCAAATTTGCCCTGGCATTTCTTGACTTCCTACTTTTGCATTCCAGTCCCCTATCATGAAAAGGACATATTTTTTGGGTGTTAGTTCTAGAAGGTCTTGTAGGTCTTCATGGAACCATTCAACTTGAGCTTCTTCAGCATTACTTGTTGGGACATAGACTTGGATTACTGTGATATTGAGTGGTTTGCCTTGGAAATGAACAGAGATCATTCTGCCATTTTTGGGATTGCATCCAAGTACTGCATTTCAGACTCTTGTTGACTATGATGGCTACTCCATTTCTTCTAAGGGATTCTTGCCCACAGTAGTAGATATAATGGTCATCTGAGTTAAATTCACCCATTCCAGTCCATTTGAGTTCGCTGATTCCTAAAACGTCAATGTTCACTCTTGTCATCTCCTGTTTGACCACTTCCAATTTGCCTTGAAATTAAAAGATGCTTATTCCCTGGAAGGAAAGTTATGATCAATCTAGATAGCATATTAAAAAGCAGAGACATTACTTTGCCAACAAAGGTCCGTCTAGTCAAGCCTATGGTTTTTCCAGTGGTCATGTATGGATGTGAGAGTTGGACTATAAAGAAAGCTGAGTGCTGAAGAATTGATGCTTTTGAACTGTGGTGTTGGAGAAGACTCTTGAGAGTCCCTTGGACTGAAAGGAGATCCAACCAGTCCATCCTAAAGGAGACCCGTCCTGGGTGTTCACTGGTAGGACTGATGTTGAAGCTGAAACTCCAATACTTTGGCCACCTGATGCAAAGAGCTGACTCATTTGAAAAGACCCTGATGCTGGGAAAGATTGAGGGCAGGAGGAGAAGGGGACGACAGAGGATGAGATGGTTGGATGGAATCACTGACTCAATGGACATGGGTTTGGGTGGACTCTGGGAGTTGGTGATAGACAGATGGTCTAGTGGTTTTTCCTACTTTTTTCAATTTAAGTCTTAATCTGGCAATAAGGAGTTCATAATCTGAGCCACAGTCAGCTCCCGGTCTTTTTTTTTTTTTTGCTGACTGTATGGAGCTTCTCCATCTTTGGCTGCAAATAATATAATCAATCTGATTTCAGTATTTACCATCTGGTGATGTCCATGTGTAAGGTCTTCACTAGTGTTGTTGGAAGAGGGTGCTTGCTGTGATGAGTGTGTTCTCTTGGCAAAACTTTGTTAGCCTTTGCCCTGCCTCATTCTGTATTCCAAGGCCAAATTTGCCCTGGCATTTCTTGACTTCCTACTTTTGCATTCCAGTCCCCTATCATGAAAAGGACATATTTTTTGGGTGTTAGTTCTAGAAGGTCTTGTAGGTCTTCATGGAACCATTCAACTTGAGCTTCTTCAGCATTACTTGTTGGGACATAGACTTGGATTACTGTGATATTGAGTGGTTTGCCTTGGAAATGAACAGAGATCATTCTGCCATTTTTGGGATTGCATCCAAGTACTGCATTTCAGACTCTTGTTGACTATGATGGCTACTCCATTTCTTCTAAGGGATTCTTGCCCACAGTAGTAGATATAATGGTCATCTGAGTTAAATTCACCCATTCCAGTCCATTTGAGTTCGCTGATTCCTAAAACGTCAATGTTCACTCTTGTCATCTCCTGTTTGACCACTTCCAATTTGCCTTGAAATTAAAAGATGCTTATTCCCTGGAAGGAAAGTTATGATCAATCTAGATAGCATATTAAAAAGCAGAGACATTACTTTGCCAACAAAGGTCCGTCTAGTCAAGCCTATGGTTTTTCCAGTGGTCATGTATGGATGTGAGAGTTGGACTATAAAGAAAGCTGAGTGCTGAAGAATTGATGCTTTTGAACTGTGGTGTTGGAGAAGACTCTTGAGAGTCCCTTGGACTGAAAGGAGATCCAACCAGTCCATCCTAAAGGAGACCCGTCCTGGGTGTTCACTGGTAGGACTGATGTTGAAGCTGAAACTCCAATACTTTGGCCACCTGATGCAAAGAGCTGACTCATTTGAAAAGACCCTGATGCTGGGAAAGATTGAGGGCAGGAGGAGAAGGGGACGACAGAGATGAGATGGTTGGATGGAATCACTGACTCAATGGACATGGGTTTGGGTGGACTCTGGGAGTTGGTGATAGACAGGGAGGCCTGGCGTGCTGCGGTTCATGGGGTCGCAAAGAGTCAGACACGACTGAGCGACTGAACTGAACTGAACTGAACTTGCCTTGATTCACGGGCCTAACAGTCCAGGTTCCTATGCATTACTGCTCTTTACAGTATCGGACTTGACTTCCATCACCAGTCATATCCAAAACTGGGTGTTGTTTTGCTTTGGCTCTGTCTCTTCATTATTTCTGGAGTTATTTCTCCACTGATCTCCAGTAGCATATTGGGCACCTACTAACCTGGGGAGTTCATCTATCAGTGTCCTATATTTTTGCCTTTTCATACTATCCATGGGGTTCTCAAGGCAAGAATTCTGAAGTGGTTTGCCATTCCCTTCTCAAGTGGACCATGTTTTGTCAGACTTTCCACCATTGGATCATCGTTACCATCTTTATAAATTCCATAGAGGATAGTGATATGCTTCTCTGAGTGACAATCCCACTGCAGAAGTTGAGCACTCAGTGGAGTTAATGCATGAGTGCTAAGTCGCTTCAGTCGTGTTCAACTCTTTCCAACCCTATGGACTGTAGCTATCCAGGCTCCTCTGTCCATGGGATTTTCCAGGAAAGAATACTGGAGTGGGTTGCCATGCCCTTTTCCAAGGGATTTTCCAAACCCAGGGATTGAACCCACATCTTCTGTGTCTCCTATATTGGCAGGCAGGTTCTTTACCACTAGCACCACCAGGAAGCCCTAAATTCCATATATATGTGTTAATATACAGCATTTGTCTTTTTCTTTCTGACTTACTTCACTCTGTATAATAGGCTCCAGCTTCATCCTGCTCATTAGAACTGACTCATATGAGTTCCTTTTCATAGCTGAGTAATATTCCATTGTATATATGTACCACAACTTCCTTATCCATTCATCTGTTGATGGACATCTAGGTTGCTTCCATGTCCTAGCTATTGTAAACAATGCGCAATGAACATTGGGGTACATGTGTCTCTTTCAATTCTGGTTTCCTCAGGGTGTATGCCCAGGAGTGGGATTGCTGCGTTGTATTGCAGTTCTAGTCCCAGTTTTTTAAAAAGGAATTCCACATTGTTCTCCATAGTGGCTGCACCAGTTTGCATTCCCACCAATAGTGTAAGAGGGTTCCCACTTCTCCACACCCTCTCCAGCATTTATTGTTTGTAGACTTTTTGATGACGGCCATTCTGACTGTTGTGAGATGATCCGTCATTGTGGTTTTGATTTGCATTTCAGTAATAATGAGTGATGTTGAGCATCTTTTCATGTGCTTATTAGCCATTTTTATGTCTTCTTTGGAGAAATGTCTGTTTAGTTCTTTTGCCCACATTTTGACTGGGTTGTTCGTTTTTCTCATATTGAGTTGCATGAACTGCTTGTACATTTTGAAGTTTAATTCTTTGTCAATTGTTTCATTAGCTATTATTTTTCCCATTCTGAAGGCTGTTTTTTCACCTTGCTTATAGTTTCCTTTGTTGTGCAAAAGATTTTAAGTTTAATTATGTATCATTTGTTTATTTTTGTTTTTATTTCCATTACCCTGGGAGGTGGGTCATAAGGGATCTTGCTGTGATTAATGTCAGAGAGTGTTCTGCCTGTTTTCCTTTAAGAGTTTTATAGTTTCTGGTCTTACATTTAGATCTTTAATCCATTTTGAGTTTGTTTTTGTGTATGGTGTTAGAAAGTGTTCTAGTTTCATTTTTTTACATGTGGTTGACCAGTTTTCCCAGCACCGTTTGTTAAAGAGCCTGTCTTTTCTCTATTGTATATTTTTGCCACCTTTGTCAAAGATAAGGTGTCCATAGGTGTGTGGATTTAACTCTGGACTTTCTATTTTGTTCCACTGATCTATATTTCTGTCTCTGTGCCAGTACCATACTGTCTTAACGACTGTAGCTATGTAGTATAGTCTGAAGTCAGACAGGTTGATTCCTCTAGTTCCATCATACTTTCTCAAGATTGCTTTGGCTTTCAAGTTTTTTTGTATTTCCATACAAATCATGAGACTGTTTGTTCTAGTTCTATGAAAAATACCATTGGTAGCCTGATAGGGATTGCATTGAATCTATAGATTCCTTTGGGTAGTATACTCATTTTCACTATATTGATTCTTCTAATCCATGAACATGGTATATTTCTCCATCTATTTGTGTCCTCTTTGATTTCTTTCATCAGCATTTTATAGTTTTCTATACATAAGTCTTTTGTTTTTTTAAATAAATTTATTCCTAAGTATTTTATTCTTTTTGTTGCAATGGTGCATAGGATTGTTTCCTTAATATCTCTTTCTGTTTTTCTATTGTTAGTATGTAGGAATGCAAGGAATTTCTATGTGTTAATTTTATATCCTGCAACTTTACTATATTTATTGATTAGCTCTAGTAATTTTCCAGTGGTATCTTTAGGGTTTTCTATGTAGAGGATCATGTCATCTACAAACAATGGGAGTTTTACTTCTTTTCCAATCTGGATTTCTTTTACCATCACAGCTTTTAAAAGCAACTCTAAAAGAGGCCAGAAGAATGGGGAAGCAGGAAGCAAACCTGGTTATACTCTCTGATGACCTGCAGAGGGTGGGTGATGTTAACTAAGGTATTTGCCAAGGCATGGGCTATAGAGGCTGAAGAGGCCACCCTTGGCAGTTATGTTTTTGTCCTTTACAACCTCTATACTTCTCATCCCTCCCACAGCCATGGTTGTGATTGAACAAAGGATGTGAATCCAGAGGTGGGCCAGTCCCTGAACACAGAGGCCTGATGTAAAAAAGATGTGCCTGATGGCCAGTCTGATCCCTGTGAGAACTGAGGAGATCTGAGGGGGAAGCAGTAAGCAGCATGAATTGTAACTGTGAGATGTGTCATGAGAGGGCTGGAGCTGGAATAAATGATAAGGAAAAAGAGGTGTGGAGAAAGTAAGTCACCAGAAACTATGAGGAACAGGAAAAGAGACTAATGGGGGGAAACCAGTCAGTGGGCGGTGAGAAGAGAGGACAACCTGGCATGTATAGGCAGAGCACACAGGTGAGAATCCCAGCTGATTTCCCAGGCCAAAGCCCTAGAATTGCTATGTGTCCTAGAATTGTTGAGTTCCCATATCCCTGACCCCTTTCCTGTCATTGTTCTGACTCTTCTTGAGGCCATATGGTTACCTTTTCCAGTTAGCCTGTCATCACTGGAGTTACTACAGGGAATTGCTGTGTTTTGGGGGATGACTTGGAAGAGATGGCCTGCATATCACTCAGGTCATCTTGCATCAACTTTCTCGGGACCACACTAGCGATGGGATCAGACGTCTCAATGCTTGAGGCCCATCCTGTGGTGGCTGAGGGCATATGCTCTGTATAGCACTGATGAAGGACAGGCGTCCATATATTACCATCATGGATGCATGCCTGTGTGGAGGCCCTCTGCTTCCAAAGGGAAGAGGGTAGGGGGACTGCTCTGAACAGGACCAAGGATGACCTGTTGCCATCTCTTCAACCACATGTATCCTTTCTTTCCAATCAGACAAGAGTTGGTCCCAAGATCAGAGACCACATGTACGATTTTTGTAGATATTTGTGCCCAAAAGTATTGAATCATTTATTGACAGTTAGTGAGGGCCTGGAGGGACACGAAACTAAATGCTCAGCACTGTGAGGAAGTCAATTCAGTGATGACCTTGAATTGCTTTGAACAGTACTTTCCCCAAAACTCATGTCCACCCAGGATCTCAGAATGTGACTTTATTTGGCAATATGCTCTTCGCAGATGTCATTAGTTAAAACGAGGTCATACTGGATAAGGGTGAGCCCTAATCCAGTGACTGATGTCCTTATAAGAAAAGAAAACAGAGACACACACAAGAGAAGACAGGACAACAGGCAGAAACTGGAGTGACGCAGCTCTAAGTTAACAAATTCAGAAGACCAGCAAGGAACAATTCTTTCCTAGAATCTTCAGAGGGAGCATGGGCCTACCAACACCTTGATTTTGACGTTCTTGCCTACAGAACTGTGAGAGAAAAAATTTTTGTTTTTTTCAGCCACCCAATTTGTGGTGTTTTGCTATGACAGCTTTAGGAAATAAATATAGCCCCAACCTATTTTTCTGCTAATGCTGTGATATTCACTTTGGTGTGTTGATGAATCTGATGGGTGTGAGCTCAGAGATACAACACAGAGGCTCCCCTAAACAAATAAGCTAATGAAATGTCAGATGTCTCCTCCATATGGAAAATGATGGCAAAATAATCTAGTAAATGCTACCATTTTATTATATGCAGAGTATATCATGAGAAATGCCAGGCTGGATAAAGCACAAAATGGAATCAAGATTGCTGGGAGAAATATCAATAACCTCAGATACGCAGATGATACCACCTTTATGGCAGAAACTGAAGAACTAAAGAACCTCCTGATGAAAGTGAAGAGGAAAGTGAAAAAGTTGGCTTAAAACTCAACACTCAGGAAACTAAGATCATGATATCTGGTCCCATCACTTCATGGCAAGTAGATAGGGAAACAATGGAAACAGTAAGAAACTTTATTTTGGGGGGCTCCAAAATCACTGCAGATGGTGACTGCAGCCATGAAATTAAAAGATGCTTGCTCCTTGGAAGAAAACTATGACAAACCTAGATGGCATATTAAAAAGTAGAGATTACTTTGCTGATAAAGGTCTGTCTAGTCAAAGCTATGGTTTTTCCAGTAGTCATGTATGGATGTGAGAGTTGGACTATAAAGAAAGCTGAGTGCCAAAGAATTGATGCTTTTGAACTGTGGTGTTAGAGAAGACTTGAGAGTCCCTTGGACTGAAAGGAGATCCACTCAGTCCATCCTAAAGGAGATCAGTCCTGAGTGTTCACTGGAAGGACTGATATTGAAGCTGAAACTCCAGTACTTTGGCCACCCGATGCAAAGAGTTGACTCATTTGAAAAGACCCTGATGCCAGGAAAGATTGAGGGTAGGAGGAGAAGGGGACGATAGAGGATGAGATGGTTGGATGGCATCACCGACTCAATAGACACAAGTTTGAGCAAGTTTTGGCAGTTGGTGTGGACAGGGAAGTCTGGCATGCTGCAGTCCATGGGGTCACAAAGAGTCAGACACAAGTGAGCAACTGAACTGAACTCAACCATTTTCTTTTTTTTTTTTTAATTAATTTTTATTTTTTGGTTTGTTTTGCTTTATAAATAAGTGGACATTTTGTAGGCAAGAGCTCTGATGTAAGAGTTTAAAATGTGACTTTATCAACCAAGGGGCTTCCCAGGTGGCGCTAGGGGTAAAGAACATGCCTGCCAATGCAGGCGACGTAAGAGACATAGGTTTAATTTCTGGGTCAGGAAGATCCCCTGGAGGAGGACATGGCAATCCATTCCAGTATTCTTGCCTGGAGAATCCCATGGACAAAGGAGCCTGATGAGCTACAGTCCATGGCATTGCAAAGAGTTGGACATGACTAAAGTGATTTGTCACAGCACAGCACAGTGCATATCAACCAAATGAAGAATTTGGCTGAGAATGTGAATGTAGGGAAGAGACCTCTTTTCAGTGGTCAGGTTTTCACTCCTGGCAACAACAGCTAAAGGGACAGAGCTATGTATGTTTGCGCAAAGAGGCAGGAAACATCTGGATAAATGAATTAGCACAAAGCTTGATCCAGAAATGAAAAGCAGAAGCTGTGGGACACAGGAGCCTGTAATTACAATTGCCAGAAGCAAAGGGGTTCCTTCCTTTGCAGCCTGATTAAGAACCCAAATAAGTCAGCACTGGGTTTTATATTCAGCATCTACCACCACCCAGGCATGGTGCTGGGTGCCTTATGATTTAATGTAGTCACATTTGAAATTCTTACATCAGAGGTCTTACAAAATGTCCACACATGAAAATGGCAGCATTTACTAGCTTTTTTTGGCCATTGTTTTTCATATGGAATAGACCATCTGACATTAATTAATCCTCATTTACTCCTCACAATCACCCTTTAACATAGGTGTTGTGAGAAGCCTAAGGCAATTCTGCTGAGTCATCAAGATTATTTACTCACTCTTATTTCTGCATCCAACACTAAAGCAAGGAAGCGGGAGCTAAAATAGAAAATAAAATACCTGGCCCTGGCCCACAGTAAATTTGTAATAAAAATAATTCCTTTGTTGAATAACATAAATTTGTCCCAGAAAATAAATATATTTCATTCAACTGTTACGATTTAACTTTGGAACTTATTCCTGGCAAGTCAGAATTTAAAAGAACTCAAAATACATCTATATTTTATGCATTGGATTAAACAGGGGGAGTTTTTTTTTTTTTTTGGCAAGGAGAGAGAAGTAAATGACATCTCAGTGTTCCACAAAACAAACTTTCTTAAAAACTTTTTTAAGCTTCTGTGATTAAACGAAAAACTGAGTGTACACAAAAGAGAAAGAATGTAAATATCAGAAGGGCATTGTTTTAGTTGTTTTAAATATGAACTCACCCACAACTTCCATTTCTTTCCTTCACAAAACCAAATTAATATTGGATGTCAGATAGAGAAATTAAGAAGTTAAGTTTTGAATTTATCTCTCCCTACAACATGTGATGCTTATATCTTTCCTTTTCTCCTTTGTTTTTCGCTTCTCTTCTTTTCACAGCTATTTGTAAGGCCTCCTCAGACAGCCATTTTGCTTTTTTGCATTTCTTTTCCATGGGGATGGTCTTGATCCCTGTCTCCTGTACAATGTCACGAACCTCATTCCATAGTTCATCAGGCACTCTATCTATCAGATCTAGGCCCTTAATCTATTTCTCACTTCCACTGTATAGTCATAAGGGATTTGATTTAGGCCATACCTGAATGGTCTAGTGGTTTCCCTACTTTCTTCAATTTAAGTCTGAATTTGGTAATAAGGAGTTCATGATCTGAGCCACAGTCAGCTCCCGGTCTTGTTTTTGTTGACTGTGTAGAGCTTCTCCATCTTTTGCTGCAGAGAATATAATCAATCTGATTTCGGTGTTGACCATCTGGTGATGTCCATGTGTAGAGTCTTCTCTTGTGTTGTTGGAAAAGGGTGTTTGCTATGACCAGTGCATTTTCTTGGCAAAACTCTATTAGTCTTTGCCCTGCTTCATTAACTTATATGCAGAGTACATCATGAGAAACGCTGGACTGGAAGAAACACAAGCTGGAATCAAGACTGCTGGGAGAAATATCAATCACCTCAGATATGCAGATGACACCACCCTTATGGCAGAAAGTGAAGAGGAACTAAAAAGCCTCTTGATGAAAGTGAAAGAGGAGAGAGAAAAAGTTGGCTTAAAGCTCAACATTCAGAAAACGAAGATCATGGCATCTGGTCTCATCACTTCATAGGAAATAGATACGGAAACAGTGGAAACAGTGTCAGACTTTATTTTGGGGGGCTCCAAAATCACTGCAGATGGTGACTGCAGCCATGAAATTAAAGGATGCTTACTCCTTGGAAGAAAAGTTATGACCAACATAGACAGCATATTCAAAAGCAGAGACATTACTTTGCTGACTAAGGGCCGTCTAGTCAAGGCTATGGTTTTTCCAGTGTTCATGTATGGATGTGAGAGTTGGACTGTGTACCAAAGGCTGAGCAGCAAAGAATTGATGCTTTTGAACTGTGGTGTTGGAGAAGACTCTTGAGAGTCCCTTGGACTGCAAGGAGATCCAACTAGTCCATTCTGAAGGAGATCAGCCCTGGGATTTGATTTCGGTGTTGACCATCTGGTGATGTCCATGTGTAGAGTCTTCTCTTGTGTTGTTGGAAAAGGGTGTTTGCTATGACCAGTGCATTTTCTTGGCAAAACTCTATTAGTCTTTGCCCTGCTTCATTAACTTATATGCAGAGTACATCATGAGAAACGCTGGACTGGAAGAAACACAAGCTGGAATCAAGACTGCTGGGAGAAATATCAATCACCTCAGATATGCAGATGACACCACCCTTATGGCAGAAAGTGAAGAGGAACTAAAAAGCCTCTTGATGAAAGTGAAAGAGGAGAGAGAAAAAGTTGGCTTAAAGCTCAACATTCAGAAAACGAAGATCATGGCATCTGGTCTCATCACTTCATAGGAAATAGATACGGAAACAGTGGAAACAGTGTCAGACTTTATTTTGGGGGGCTCCAAAATCACTGCAGATGGTGACTGCAGCCATGAAATTAAAGGATGCTTACTCCTTGGAAGAAAAGTTATGACCAACATAGACAGCATATTCAAAAGCAGAGACATTACTTTGCTGACTAAGGGCCGTCTAGTCAAGGCTATGGTTTTTCCAGTGTTCATGTATGGATGTGAGAGTTGGACTGTGTACCAAAGGCTGAGCAGCAAAGAATTGATGCTTTTGAACTGTGGTGTTGGAGAAGACTCTTGAGAGTCCCTTGGACTGCAAGGAGATCCAACTAGTCCATTCTGAAGGAGATCAGCCCTGGGATTCTTTGGAAGGAATGATGCTAAAGCTGAAACTCCAGTACTTGGGCCACCTCATGTGAAGAGTTGACTCATTGGAAAAGACTTTGATGCTAGGAGGGATTGGGGGCAGGAGAAGAAGGGGATGACAGAGGATGAGATGGCTGGATGGCATCACTGACTTGATGGACGTGAATCTGAGTGAACTCCAGGAGTTGGTGATGGACAAGGAGGCCTGGTGTGCTGTGATTCATGGGGTTGCAAAGAGTCAGACACGACTGAGTGACTGAATTGAACAACATGTGACTGTAAGTATCTTGTAATAAAGTTCTATGAAGCTGATGCAAAGAATCTCAAAATCACTAGATTTGAGTTAATAGTACTTGAGTTGTTAGTAAACTCTAAACAGAGTCAGATGAAGAATATGTTGAGAGGTTGGCACCCTGGATAGGGAGCGAAGAGATCAAATAAATAGTCCTAGCTGATAACCACATGATTGGGGTGAGTTAACTCTTCTTTTCATGGACCTGTTCCTGAATCAGAAAGTTGAAAAATCCAATGTCTGCTCTTCCATAACAGTAGGATTATATAAGACTGTCAGGATACATTACTTAATATACGAGATGTAAAGGAAGTTAAAGTCTTAGTGAGAAAGAAAACATAGAGTGTATGTTCTGAGGACACATGGGGAAGAAAAGTTCTTTGCACTGGTGTTAAAAAATCTCTAAAATTCTATAAAGTCATTCATCTTATTTGCAAACCAGTTTGGAGTGAAATCAGAGTAGATTGCTGTTTACTCACATTTTAATCATTCTTTTCTCATAACTTCCTCTTTGTATGTTACTTACACTCATAATAATAGCTGGGAGTTTCCTGCCCTGAGTACAGGTTTCAGGATATTCTTTTGATTCAGGAAAATGGATGTAATATGGTTAGCTGACATGTGTTCAAAGATAAAAAGAACAGAAAGATGTTCCAAATGATTAAACAAGTTGCTTTCTTGACTTTCCTTAGCCAAAGAAGGAAATAGTTATCAAGAAAACAATTCCTCTGCCCCACGCCACATGGTTCATGAATACCCTCTTAAATCATATATCAATAGTAAGCGGAGAGTGTTTTGGAGTCCCAGGGGACAGTAACAACATCATTGCCCAGATCTCAGCAAACCCAGTGTAGCCGTTTCTGAGATGCTGGCCAGAGAAAACCCAGGAGGGAGGGAAATGAAAAATCACAGGAATTTTTTTGGCCTTAATTAATTTGCTTGGTTTAATTTCTGACAAGGAAAGAAATAAAAGGGTCATTTCATCTATCCAGACCTCAATAAATAGAATTTTAAATCCAGGTAAAAATAAAAGGGAAGAAAAGAGAAGGAAAGTATCTGAAATATAATTCTTTAAATACTTGATCCCTATGTGAAAGGCAGAATAATAGCCTCCCAAAGATGCCTGTGTCCTAATCCCTGGAGACTGAGAATATGTTAAATTACATGATAAATGAATTAAGATTGTTAATTGGCTGAATTTGAGATATGGAGGTTATCATAGATTAACCGGTTAGGCCCAGTGTAATCACAAGAGTCCTTAAAAGTGGAAGAAGTATAGATGATCTTGTTTGCAAAGCAGATAGAGACACAGACGTAGAGAATAAACGTATGGACAGCAAGGGGAAACGGGGGGAGGAATTGGGAGATTGTGATTGACACATATACACTGTTGATACTATTTATAAAATAGATAACTAATGAGAACCTACTGTACAGCTCAGGGAACTCTACTCAATGCCCTGTGGTAACCTAAAAAGGAAGGAAACACCACAAAGGGGATATATGTATATGTATGGGCTTCCCGGGTCGTTCAGTGGTAAAGAATCCTGCCAAGCAGGAGACACCAGTTTGATTCCTGGGTCAAGACGATCCCCTGGAAAAGGAAATGGCAACCCACTCCAGTATTCCTACCTGGGAAATCCCATTAACAGAGAAGCCTGGTGGGCTACAGTGCGTGAGGTTGCAAAAGAGTCAGACACGACTTAGCAACTAACCAACATGTATACGTAGAGCTAATTTCACTTTGTATATAGCAGAAACTAATACACATTGTGAAACAATTACACTCCAATAGCCTGGAAAATCCTATGGACGGAGGAGCCTGGTAGGCTGCAGTCCATGGGGTCGCTGAGAGTCGGATACGACTGAGTGACTTCACTTTCACTTTTCACTTTCATGCACTGGAGAAGGAAATGGCAACCCACTCCAGTGTTCTTGCCTGGAGAATCCCAGGGACGGGGGAGCCTGGTGGGCTGCCGTCTATGGGGTCGCACAGAGTTGGACACGACTGAAGTGACTTAGCAGCAAGGAAGAGAAATAGAAGAGATGGTCTGAGTGATGTGAAGTGAGAAGAACTCAACCCACTGTTGCTGGTATTAAAGATGGAGAAAGATACCATGAGTGAAGGAATGTGGGTGGCCCTTGTAAACTGGAAAAGGCAGTGAAATATTCTCTCCAAAAGCCTCCAGAAAGGAAGGCAGACACCTTGATTTTAGCCTGGTGAGACTATGTTCTACTTCTGATCTATAGAACTATAAGATAATAAATTTGTGCTATTCTAAGCTGCCAAGCTTGTGGTAATTTGTTATGACAATGACAGCAAATAAATCTGAGTCAAAATCTAGAGTACTTCACAGCAAAAACCAGCTGTATATTAATTATGTCCCAGCCCCAGTGAGATCACACAGTCTTAGAGGACGGTTTGCCTGGCATGCCTGGGTCTGGCCTGCTTGGGATTAACTCTAATGCCAGAGTTGAGATGACCCAGTCCCCAGTACTCCATCTTTTTGTATTTTTCTTTAAGCACATGGATTAAGGAATATACAATATATGCTCGTTGGGCCTCATCTTGGATCTGTGATGTAAAATGAAGTTAGACGTTCACTCAGGATCCATTTTCAAAGTAATTTTCACAGAGAAAATAAAGCTGAAGAGGGAAAAATCTCTTGATATTTTAATAGTGCCATGAGTGAGAAAATAAATAACTCCTCTAGCACTTTCTCCCGCCCAATATGCTCTGATCTTTGAGTTCCTGCTTTTTCCAGAGTGGGATCAGTTTCAACATTTCGGGCTCCAAGAACCACAACCCAAGATTCCTAAAAATGCAGAGGTGCTGCTTGGAATCCCACAGCACACGTGTGCTGACCAATTTAGGTCACTTTGCCCAGACTCAAATTCCTTCCCCACAAATCAGTTCTCTAACTTTGCCACAGTACCTCCTACTTTTGTAGGATTGTGTCTGCCTTTGGTTAAAATGTCCCAACACTTGCTACAGAACATACCGGACATCCAGTGACTGCTGCCAGGTCCATGGCCAACTCACAGGACTTGATCAAATCCTCCATCATGGCCAAAGCCTGTTGTAGGTCGGGTAAGAAGGCTGAATCCTTGGTCCTCTTTGGCCCATTCTGTGGAAACCAAATGCCTTGTTGGAAATCAAAAGGTAAACCATCTACCAAGTAAAGAAAGAAAACAGGACAGAGATAAGGAGCTGTGGATCCAGCCAGCAGGAAGTGACTGAGAAGGTAGGTATATCAACCTGTTTCCTTGCTTCCAAAGGTGGCTAAGGATATTTGCTGGTTTAACTCTCTCTCTCTCTCTCTCTCACACACACACACACACAAGCAAAATAACTGACTATATTTTCTGCACACTATACTAATGAAGAATGAAGTGCATAAAATCATGGACATCATATTCTGGATATTTAAGAGATATCCTGAGCTTTTGTAAAGCATGAAAACTGTAGCCCTTTAAAAAGGCTGCTTTCCCTTTTACTCCTCTATCCTTCAGGGCCAATTGAAAAGTACAGCTTGAGTATCATATTCCTGTGTTTAATGTGATAGTCTTTTCCTACGGATAAAACCATACTTAAAGCCAGTCCAGAGGAGGATATCTGTATAGAGGCAAAGAATAGGCTATGTGGAGTAAACCATGTGGAGGTTTACTAATGATTTACGTGTAAACACCACAATGGCGGCATTTGCCACACTGAATCTCCCCATTTTCTGTCACCATTAAAGAAGCCAAAGAGCTAAGCCAATGTGATTTGTACCTTCCAAACAGCATGAGACTCAGAATTAAGGGGAAAAAGCTAATTTAAGAGACCAACGAACATTCCAATGATTACTATTGTGACACTTAGGACATGTTAGGGATGGTTGTTTCAGTTTGAAAGTCTTTTCCTTAGGATTTCTGTATTTTATTCCCCTGTTACCTAGCAGGGGACAGCATATTTATCTGTTTTCTGGTAAATAGAAACAAAAAGACTTTGGTTTTGTCCATTTTTAAAAACCACAACAATTTCCACAACAAGACTAGAGATCTCTTTGCTGTTCCCGACATAAAGCCCGCTTCTTCTTGTCCTCTCCTGTAAGACATAGCAAAGGTTGGTGTGTTTTTTTAATCTCTGCTTAAACTCTGAAGATTGGCATCTTTGAATCAGAGATATGAATGACAGGGCTGATGAATGGAGTGGGGCATGCTGCCTCCACTGAACAACATGCCATGGATTCTTACTTTCTTACTCATGGTAAATATGCTCCAGGTCCTGGTGAAAAACAGCAGACTCTCACCTGAATTTGTCATGTCATTAACAAAAGATTAAAAGTCCTTACACCAGGCATCTCCCTCTTTACTAAACACTTGAAACTCAACTTACCTTCAGAGACTCGATGGCTCCTAGTCTCTCTCCTTCCCACTAACCCTCCTTCCACATGCATGATGGGGGGCTAGTTTTGTGTGATGTAGGACTCTTCTGGTTCCAGTTCAATTGCTCAGTCGTGTCTAATTCTTTGCGACCCCATGAATCGCAGCACGCCAGGCCTCCCTGTCCATCACCATCTCCTGGAGTTCACTCAGACTCACGTTCATCGAGTTGGTGATGCCATTCAGCCATCTCATCCTCTGTCATCCCCTTCTCCTCCTGCCCCCAATCCCTCCCAGCATCAGAGTCTTTTCCAATGAGTCAACTCTTTGCATGAGGTGGCCAAAGTATTGGAGTTTCAGCTTCAACATCAGTCCTTCCAATGAACACCCAGGACTGATCTCCTTTAGAATGGACTGGTTGGATCTCCTTGCAGTCCAAGGGACTCTCAAGAGTCTTCTCCAACACCACAGTTCAAAAGCATCAATTCTTTCTGCCCCCAATCCCTCCCAGCATCAGAGTCTTTTCCAATGAGTCAACTCTTTGCATGAGCTGGCCAAAGTATTGGAGTTTCAGCTTCAACATCAGTCCTTTCAATGAACACCCAGGACTGATCTCCTTTAGAATGGACTAGTTGGATCTCTTTGCAGTCCAAGGGACTCTCAAGAGTCTTCTCCAACACCACAGTTCAAAAGCATTGATTCTTTGGTGCTCAGCTTTCTTCACAGTCCAACTCTCACATCCATACATGACCACTGGAAAAACCATAACCTTGACTAGACGGACCTTTGTTGGCAAAGTAATATCTCTGCTTTTCAATATACTATCTAGGTTGGTCATAAGTAAGCGTCTTTTAATTTCATGGCTGCAATCACTATCTGCAGTGATTTTGGAGCCCAAAAAACAAAGTCTGACACTGTGTCCACTGTTTCCCCATCTATTTCCCATGAAGTGATAGGACCAGATACCATGATCTTCGTTTTCTGAATGTTGAGCTGTAAGCCAACTTTTTCACTCTTCTCTTTCACTTTCATCAAGAGGTTTTTTAGTTCCTCTTCACTTTCTGCCATAAGGGTGGTGTCATCTGCATATCTGAGGTTATTGATATTTCTGAGGTTATTGGAGGAGGAAATGGCAACTCACTCTAGTATTCTTGCCTAAAGAATCCCATGGACAGAGGAGCCTGGCCTGCTGTATAGTCCATAGTGTCGCAGAGTCAGACATGACTCACACACACACACACACACACACACACACAAATAAATAAGGAAGACTTAAGTTCAAAGGCTATTTGAGTACATTTGTGTGCATATGTGGGTATAGTTACTGATTGAAAAGAGGGATAGAAAGCTAGAGAGGTGGGAAAAATTTTTGAATGATGAAGTATTATCAAAAAGCAAGGAGGAAATTGGGTGAAGAGTACAAATGTGGGACTAAAACTTCAGAGTAGCAAGAGGGAAGTAAAGTTTAATTAATATTCATGCAGATTATGGATAAATTGGAGAGCAGACATGGAGAACTTTATCCAAACAGGCCCCTTTACTGATAAAATGGATGTTATATTCATCAGCTGAGAGTGAGGAGAAATAGAATGGGATGTAAGACAGTCAAGAAATTGTGCAGTAGCTGAGATGGAAATAGAGTAAACATCTCTCTTCCAAAATGGAACACTTTTGACAGTGTGTTAGTTTGATGTGGCTTTTGTAACAAATTAGCATGAACTTGGTTTGCTTAAAAAAACTGAAATTTGTTCTCTCACAGTTCTGGAAGTCTTACATCAGTTTCACTGGGCTGAAGTCAAGGTGTCACCAGAGTCATGCTCCCTCCAAAGTCTCTGACGCATAACCTGTTCCTTGCCTCTTCCAGCTTCTGCTGGTTGCCAGTATTCCTCGTCGTGTCTGCATACCTCTAGTTACTACCTCCATAGTCACCTGACCTCCTCTTTTGTATCTGTCCAATTTTCCTCTGCCCATCTCTCATAAGCTTACATGTGATTGCATTTGGGGCTCACCCAGACAATCAGGATAGCTCATCTCAAAATCCCTACCTTAACCATATCTGCAAAGACATTTTCCCCCCTATATAAAGTAGCATTACAGGTTCCTGGGGTTAGAATGTGGATATCTTTAGGAACTGAGTGTGGGGAGGCAGGGGGAGTGGTGTTAAGACATGTTGCAGAGGAAGCAATTACCCTTGAGGTAGAGGTAGATAGAGGCAGGATACAACACCTTTGTGCCTGTGTACATCCTAATGAATGCAGCTCAGCACCAGGGCATATGGATTTGGTCACTCTTCAGTAAGCAGTCTTTGCAAACACATGCAGTAGCCCTAGACAGACACCAGTTGTTTGTAAAGAATTTTGGAATTCAAAGAAGTTGAATTTGAATTACTGTTAAGTACAGACACAGAAAATATGGTGAGAAAAGCTGATTTCAGAATTCCTAATCAATATTTATTATGAACTTCAGGCACCAGAAAATTTTCTTCATGATTAACGGGCACTAACTCATCTAATGCAGTATTTTCTCAATGTTTCTGCTAGCTTCTTCCTCTTGCCTTACCTCAGTTTTTCAACTTCTTAGATGTCTGTCTGGGAATCACAATTAGGTATGTGTTGTTGTTGTTAGTCTCTCAGTCATGTCCAACTCATTGCAAACCCATGAACTGCAGCATGCCAGGCTTCCCTGGCCTTCACTATCTCCCAGAGTTTGCTCAAACTCATGTCCATGTGGATGTATGGCAAAACCAATACAATATTGTAAAGTAATTAACCTCCAATGAAAATAAATAAATTTATTTTAAAAAAGAAAAAAACTATCTCATTGCTAGAGTTTTAAGGTGAAAACAAACATTGTGAGAACCTTAGTTCAGTTCAGTTGCTCAGTCGTGTCTAACTCTTTGCGACCCCATGGACTGCAGCACACCAGGCCTCCCCATCCATCACCAACTCCCAGAGTTTACTCAAACCCATGTCCATCAATTCGGTGATGCCATCCAACCATCTCATCCTCTGTCATCCCCTTCTCCTGCCTTCAATCTTTCCCAGCATCCGGGTCTTTTCCAATGAATCAGGTCTTCGCATCAGATGGCCAAAGTACTGGAGCTTCAGCTTCAGCATCAGTCCTTCCAATGAATCTTTAGAGTTGATTTCCTTTAGGATTGACTGGTATGATCTCCTTGCAGTCCAAGGGACTCTCAAGAGTCTTCTCCAACACCCAAGTTCAAAAGCATCAATTATTTGGCACTCAGCCTCCTTTATGGTCCAACTCTCACATCCTTATATAACTACTGGAAAAACCATAGTTTCACTATACGGACCTTTGTCAACAAAGTGATGTCTCTGCTTTTGAATACGCTCTCTAGATTTGGCATAACTATTCTTCCAAAGAGCAAGCTTTTTTTTTTTTACTTATTTTACTTTACAATACTGTATTGCTTTTGCCATTAATTTCATGGCTGCAGTCATCATATGCATTGATTTTGGAGCCCAAGAATATGAAATCTGACACTGTTTTGACATTTTGCCCATCTATTTGCCATGAAGTGATAGGACCAGATGCCATGATCTTTGTTTTTTGAATGCTGAGATTTAAGCTAGCTTTTTCACGCTCATTTTCACCTTCATCAAGAGGCCCTTTAGTTTCTCTCACTTTCTGCCATTAGATTGGTATCATCTGCATACCTAAGGGTGTTGATATTTCTTCCAGCAATCTTGAATTCAGCTTGTGCTTCATTCAGCCAGGCATTTCACATGATGTACTCTGCATATAAGTTAAATAAGCAGGGTGACAATATACAGCCTTGACAGACTCCTTTCCCAATTTTGAGCCAGTCCATTGTTCCGTGTGTGTCCACCTTACCTGCCTCTTGAGAAATCTGTATGCAGGTCAAGAAGCAACAGTTAGAACCAGACACAGACAACAGACTGGTTCAAAATTGGGAAAGGAGTACGTCAAGGCTGTATATTGTCACCCTGCTTATTTAACTTATATGCAGAGTACATCATGCAAAACACTGGGCCGGATGAAGCACAAGCTGGAATCAAGATTGGCAGGAGAAACATCAATAGCTTCAGATATGCAGATGGTACCACCCTTATGGCAGAAACTGAAGAACTAAAGAGCTTCTTGATGAAAGTGAAAGAGGAGAGTGAAAGTTCAGTTCAGTGGCTCAGTTTTGTCAGACTCTTTGTGACCCCATGGACTGCAGCACACCAGAACTCCCTGTCCATCACCAACTCCCGGAGTTTACTCAAACTCATGTCCATTGAGTCGGTGATGCCATCCAACCATCTCATCCTCTGTTGTCCCCTTTTCCTCCTACCTTCAATCTCAACATTCAAAAAACTAAGATCATAGCATCTGGTCCCATCACGTCATGGCAAATAGATGGGGAAACAATGGAAACAGTGAGAGACCTTAGTGTCTTTGGCTCCAAAATCACTGCAGATGGTGACTGCAGCTATGAAATTAAAAGATGCTTGCTCCTTGGAAGAAAAGCTATAACCAACCTAGACAGCATATTAAAAAGCAGAGACATTGCTGACAAAGGTTCATCTAGTCAAAGCCCTTGTTTTTCCAGTAGTCATGTATGGATTTGAGAGTTGGACTATAAAGAAAGCTGAGCACCGAAGAATTGATGCTTATGAACTGTGATGTTGGAAGACTCTGAGAGTCCCTTGGACTGCAAGGAGGTTCAACCAGTCAATCCTAAAGGAAATCAGTCCTGAATATTCATTGGAAGGACTGATGCTGAAGCTGAAGCTCCAATACTTTGGCCATCTGATGCAAAGAACTGACTCATTCGAAAAGATCCTGATGCTGGAAAAGATTGAAGGCGAGAGGAGAAGGGACGACAGAGGATGAGATGGCATCATCGACTCAATGAACACGAGTTTGAGCAGTCTCCAGAAGTTGGTGATGGACAGGGAAGCCTGGCATGCTGCAGTCCATGGGGTCACAAAGAGTCGGACATGACTGAGTGACTGAACTGAACTGATTGTTCCATGTCTGGTTCTAACTGTTGCTTCTTGTCTTGCATATAGGTTTCTCAGGAGATAGATAAGGTAGTCTAGTATTCCCATCTGTTTAAGAGTATTCCACAGTTTGTTGTGATCCACACAGTCAAAAGCTTTAGCATAGTCAAAGAATCAGAAGTAGATTTTTTTTTTTTTTTTGGCATTCCCTTGCTTTTTCTATGATCTAGCATACGGTGGCAATTTGATCTCTGGTTCCTCTGCCTTTTCTAAAACCAGCTTGTACATCTAGAAGTTCTCAGTTCATGTAGTGCTGAAGCCTAGCTTGAAGGATTTTGAGCATAATCTTTCTGGCATGTGAAATAAGCACAATTGTGTGGCAATTTGAACATTATTTGGCATTGTCTTTCTTTGGGATTGGAATGAAAACTGACGTTTTCCAGTCCTATGGCCACTGCTGAGTTTTCCAAATTTGCTGGCATAATGAGTGTAGCACTTTAACAGTATCATCTTTTAGGATTTGAAATAGCTCAGCTGGAATTCCATCACCTCCACTAGCTTTGTTTGTAGTAATGCTTCCTAAGACCCACTTGACTTTACGTTCCAGGTTGTCTGGCTCTAGGTAAGTGACCACATCATCGTGGTTAACTGGGTCATTAAAAGCCTTTTGTACAGTTCTTCTGTGGTATAAACTATTAATATAATCTCTTCCCGATGGGAACATTGAGATCTGACTTTTTTTCTTAGATTATCTATTTAAATTCAAATCCATTAGATAATTTCAACTAATTTTTCAACTTTATGCTGTGCAGCTCAAATATGAATTTCTTCAATTGAAAAAACACATTTAGAATAAGAAAATTAATGTAAGGCACACATATCCTTTTATTTAAATTTTGTATATACTACTCTGCAGTGTTCAGTTGCAAATTTCTGAGAAGGAAAAGAAATTCATTTCCTTAGTGAAATAAAATGTCCTATTTAAGCAAAATAATTTTTTCAGTTCTCCTATTAAAATGAACATATTCAGTTAAAGAATGATAAGGAATGATGAAATTATTTTGGATGAAAAACAAACTCAACCCTGTTAGAGATGCTACTTCAAGAATAATATATAATCTTTATTACTATGTTGCTAGGTAGTTATGACAATCTATAAGCACTGTTTTGAGTTGATAAGAGTATTCTATCAGTTCCAGAAAGTATAAATTATATCATGTAGTTTCTTGATTTAATGCATGTATAAATAAAAAACAGATCAAAGCAAGACTCATTTTTCATAAGGAAATGAAAGAGATGAAGAAATAATGGGGAGCTAAATGTGCTTTGCTCAACCCTGCAGTAAAGGATTGTGCTACATTGGAAACAATTCTGTTAGATTTTTATCCTGTTGATTGGTCAGCTATTTTTGCTATTGTTTCCCTTGGCGAGCCATCGGGTATGCACACACATAATCCAGTACATTTCTCATATGCAGAAACACTTAAAATTGAGTAAAAACAAACAGCTTTCTAATCTCATGACATTTGGAAAACAGCATGTGGAAAAGAAATCAGAAGATTGATTTGGCAATAAAATAAAATGACAAAAGTGGATTCCCTCCTCTATTTTTCTGCATCTTGAGGGAGATCTAAATTAAGAAGATTGCAAAGAAGGTAAAATGAATCAACCATAAACACAACAACCAATTTCAAAAGCATTTTCATCCTTAAATGTGCCAGTGATTCATTTATCTATCATTCTTCCAACATTTTTCCATAAGTTGTAAATTCTGAAAGTTTGCATTTGAGACAAGTTACTGACAATGAGCTCGATCTCTTTCAATTTAGGAAAATCGAGTCTCAAAGTGCTTGTACTTATGACTTTGCATTTTGAAAGGTAGCAACTGGTTAAAAGAAATGAAACCTCACCTCGATGGTAATGGAGGGAGAAGCCTCTGAGGCAACAACACTAATAATAAGTTTTGAAACCAGTTCTAAGCCACAAAGTCAAGCAATGACCTGTAGGATTGATTTTACTTCACTGAGAGTGTATTAATATGTCATTTCTTTTGGTTTCAGAAATAAATTTATTTCATTATAAAAACAAAACAGTGAAGTCAACTCTAGCTTTAAATTACTAAATTATTTCATACTTATCTATTTTTATGAAATATTGTTTAGAATTAGATACCTGGGGGCTATTTTAATGTGTCAGATTAATTTTATGTAGCTCTTAACAGTGTAGCTTCTAGTAGCTGAATGCATTATTTTAATATATTATTATACAAAAATGCACCTTATGATTAGAGGGCATGTTTGTAAATTCAGCTTTCAAAGTTGACATTAAAAACTTATTTAACTTTCTCATAATAAGAACTGAGTTGATCATTTTGCTGTTCATGGAAAATAAATCATTTCTATATTCATGAATACTAACTGTAAAAGAGAAAACAACAAAACATGGTAGCACATGAGTTTATGTCTTTAAAAAGTAGATATATTCCACCAAGTTCTCCAGGAAACACTATTTTCTTATTAAGTTGTTTTATAGAATGGAGGTGGCTACATTCAAAATTGATTAACTTTAATGAGACAATCAAGATAAAAGCCAGGTTTATGGCCTGCTGGGACTTAACAGTTTTGAGAATACCTATTTTTACCCCCATTAGAGAAGGAAATGGCAACCCACTCCAGTATTTTTGCCTGGGAAATTCCATGGACAGAGGAGCCTGGTGGGCTACGGTCCATGGGGTGGAAAGAGTCAGACAAAACTTAACAATAAACCGCCAGCACCACCTCCTTCCCCATTACTCACTGGCTCATTCTCAAACATTCCTGTGTCCTGACAATTTCAACAAATGGGGCTTATCCTTGTCATTTCTATTTTTATCTTACACATTTTGAAATTTTATAAAGCAGGATTTTTACCACATATTTTCCATAGTTGCTGCTGTCTGTGATACTCTTATCTGTGATGAGCAGGTTTCCTATATTTAATTGCTTAATAATATCATGCCTCTTGTAAAATTAATTGATTGCCTATGCCAAATAAATTTTGTAAGTTTGAAATTCTGGGCTAATGCGACTGTGGTGACATGAATTACTCAACCTACCACATGTGGGGCCTACAATTGTTGTTGATTTTTTAACCAGCAACTTTAGTGACAGTTGCAAGCATGTCCTCTTAAAGTGGTATAGGAAACATGAAGGATAAATGTCTAACTCTTCTTCATATGATAAAACGTAGGACTGGCCCTTAGAGTATAACTGGAAGATCAAGGAAAAAAATGCACAACAGTAACGCCTTTAGGATCATTTCACATATAAAATTGTGTATTAAATACAAATTTTGTATTAAAAAACAAATATATATATATATTTCTCCTAATTCAGATTTTTATGCTCTTGATCCCTGTTACATTTCAAGAAGTAAAATACCAATTGATCTAGACTGAAAAGACGGTCCTGTGTACTCTATATGCTACAGGGAGTTTCTTCACCAAAGCACAGAAGATAATTGATATTCTGAAAAAATAGAGGTACATCTTAGACAATATCATTCAACAGGGGTATCAATGCACTAACTGGAGAGAAGAAACTGCTAAAACCTATATAGCCCTTTTATTGTATTGCAGAATAAAAAGGCAGGACCTATGTTCTTCACTTGATGTATTCTTTTCTAATGCCACTGAAGTGTAATAGAATAGGTATTGTTGGGCTATTTTCTGCCTGTAATAGAATCTTTGATTTATAAAGGCGCTGAATCATGCATTAGCCTTATTTCTCAGTATACACACAGGACCATTTCAACCAGAACTGAAGGGCTACAGCCATGATAGAATAGAGCAGCTGTTTAACATCACTCAATATAACCATGCATATGAAAGAGAAGCAAGGGTTTCACTTTATTGATTTAATTTCAGAACATTTGCACATTACAATGGCAATCATACCAAGACATTTTCATTTAATAAAATTCTATCCACAATAGAATTTACGGGTCATACAATTTCAGAGTCAGAAAATCCTTTAGAGAATCTATTCCCCTCCCCCTCAACTTATATATTAAGAAACCAAAGCCCGAAAGAGGTTAAATGCTTTGACCAAGATCACAAGGCTTGTAAATAGCTCTGACTAGAACCCAATTCTGAGCCCTTTTTTTACATAGCATAATTATTGAAGAGAAAAATATTTTTTACTTCAGTTCTTATGTTCCACACAATATCTGATGTTCAAAATATATGTTAGTAATTATGTGGCATGAACTAGAAAGAATGAGAATCAATGGCATTTGTCTTACTGGAAATTCCTATAGATTTTCTAGGTTTGAATACTTGACTACATCAACAAATCCAATATAGAGAAAGTGGATTCAGGGAGGTACATAGGAAACATTTGTTCTGTGTAACATCTTTTTAATTTTCTCAACTTCCTGGGTCCTTATTTTTCTAGTATTCTAATCTTACACAATATTAGTTAGGCTCATCAACTTCCTAAAATCTGATGGCTAATAAGAATCATTTTTTAAAAGGTAAAACGTGGTTGAAGAAAACTGTAGCAGAATAAAATCACTAGCCAAGTACTTATATTTTTCAAAGCATCCCATAATGTGTGACATAACCAACAATAGCTAAGATCAAGAGAAAGGGGTGGACTTTATTTTAACTTAATTATTCATTTCAGTTAAAGACTATCTATGCTCAGCTTTGACATTAATGCTAGAGGCACCAACCACCTACCCCTTTTAGCTGCTGTGAATGAAAAACCCTGGTTTCCTAGAACCCAAGCTAGTGGTACTGTAAGTGCCTGGCAAGTCAGGAAATCCAAAACACAGAGAAAAGGTTAAATGACTGAAAGTACTTAACAACAAATAATTCCCTAAAATGTTGAGTCTTTTAATGTGACTGGTAGATGACTGAGGTGGTTATAAAATGTAATTGAAAACCAATTCAAAAAATAAAGGAAGTCCCAGAAAGTGAAAGAAGAGAGAAAAGCCTCCCACAATTTAACATTTTAAATATAGAAAATAGTGTTACTTCACTGCATCCATATAAACCATAAATGTTCATTATTAAAACATTGTTTATAACAAATTGAACAATACATGAATATACCTCACTGGGTAAGTGACTAAATTAATAACTTCACATCAATACTTTGAAATACCATCATTCTATTATACTGAATATGGCAGACTCAGATGTATTGACTTGAAAGGACGCCCTTGACATAGAATTTTAAAAAAAACATGCCCGATAATATGTGTTTTATCATACTAATTCATAAAAATCTATTTTTAAAATCCCTAACCACATAAGGATATATTTGGGGTTTTTTGTGTGTGAAAGTGAAAGTCACTCAGTCGCGTCCGACTGTTTGTGACCCCATGGACTATTCAGTCCATGAGTTTCTCCAGGCTAGAATACTGGAGTGGGTAGCTGTTCCCTTCTCCAGAGGATCTGCCCAAACCAGGGATCAAATTCAGGTCTCCTGCATTGCAGGCAAGGACTCTTTACCAGCTGAGCCACTAGGGAAAACTGCAAGTGAAAATTGCTCAGTTGTGTCTGATTCTCTGTGACCCCATGGACTATTCAGTCCATGATTTTCTCCAGGCTAGAATACTAGAGTGGGTAGCTGTTCACTTCTCCAGAGAATCTTCCCAACCCAGGGATCAAACTCAGGTCTCCTGCATTGCAGGCGAGGATTCTTTACCAGCTGAGCCACTAGGGAAGGTTTTTTTTACCTGTACATAAAAAAGGAAAAGGATGAAGGAAAACAGATTCCAAACAATGGCTACACTACAGGGGTGAAATTAGAGTGTGGTGGATAAGGATATCACTGATTTATTTTAGGCCCTTTTTAGTATTGCTAAAATACACGTCATTTATTCAGTTAAGTGATTAGTTTTTTTAAAAACTGAGATTCAAAATACTGAGTTTCTAAAAAAACAACTAGTTCCTTATGAATAGCCAAATAAAACACTTGGCAGATCCTATATAGACTATGAAAATGCAAATACTTAACAAAGATATACACATAGATATATGGCCAAGAATAAGGAACAATGGATTGAAAATCAATGGTGTCCCATAGAAGTCAATCGTCTTAAGCTTCAGTTCTCTCTGGTCTCTACAATTGTGCGCTTCAGGAAGATTTAAAAAAGATTCTTTTAATGGGGGTTCTGTAAAACGCAGGACAAAAGTTGAGCAAAGGGAGTTATGACTCTCTTTTGAGATCCCTTTAGCCAAAAGCCAAGATACAGTATTTGACAAAACAGGGATGAAACCACAAAATTGCATGATATTATTCTTTTTCCTAAGAGAAGATCAGTATGAACTGCCCTAACTGAAACCAGTTATCATTAAGGAGACTGAAGTGGACTTTGAACAATGCACCTCCAGACTTCACATTGAATAATCCAAAGAATTGATTTCATATTGTCAAATCCAATAGATATTATGCTGGACTTTAGTACTCTGGCAGCAATTATCACATTTCTTTGGCTATACTATCAACTACCTTCAATTTCATGGTATCATTCTCCTTACCTTCTCTTTCTCATCCTAACTCTGACTGTTCCTTTCTGAAGTCTATAATTAACTTTTCCCCATCTCTGGCCTTATCTTTCATATCCTACAGACCACACAAACCAGTTCATTTTACATGCTGTGCCTGAGTGATTTCATCCACTACTTTCTTCATTTTAATGACCATATAAATACCAGTTGCTCTTGGTTCTAGTCTCATCCCAGAGTTTCAGACTTATATATCCAACTGTTTGTTGTACACATTCACTTGGATATTCAAGAAAAACAAAGTAATGATGTTATTTTACTTTCCTGTATAGCCCTAAGACCTGCACCTCTTCGGTATTCCAGACAATGTCTAGAGATGTTTTTGGTTGTCACAACTGGGGAAGGAAATGCTCAATTCAGTTCAGTTCAGTCGCTGAGATGTGTCCGACTCTTTGTGACCCCATGAATGGCAGCACGCCAGGCCTCCCTGTCCATCACCAACTCCCGGAGTTCACTCAGACTCACGTCCATCGAGTCCGTGATGCCATCCAGCCATCTCATCCTCGGTCGTCCCTTTCTCCTCCTGCCCCGAATCCCTCCCAGCATCAGAATCTTTTCCAATGAGTCAAGTCTTCGCATGAGGTGGCCAAAGTACTGGAGCTTCAGCTTTAGTATCATTCCTTCCAAAGAAATCCCAGGGCTGATCTTCAGAATGGACTGGTTGGATCTCCTTGCAGTCCAAGGGACTCTCAAGAGTCTTCTCCAACACCACAGTTCAAAAGCATCAATTCTTCGGCGCTCAGCTTTCTTCACAGTCCAACTGTCACATCCATACATGACCACTGGAAAAACCATAGCCTTGACTAGACGGACCTTTGTTGAAAAAGTAATGTCTCTGCTTTTCAATATGCTATCTAGGTTGGTCATAACTTTTCTTCCAAGGAGTAAGCGTCTTTTAATTTCATGGCTGCAGTCACCATCTGCAGTGATTTTACTGCCCTCTATTTGGTTGAGGCCAGGGATTCCACAAAACATCCTACAATACATTCCAGAATAAAAAGCTCTCTGACTAAAACATCGTTGGTACCTGAACTGAGAGACCCTGATCTATAGTTTTTACATTCTAATTGGAAGACTTTTAAGAAATAGTTACAGGTTTAGAACCAGTGTATAGCCACTAAGAGCATAACCCAATATTATTCTTATATGACTAATATTTGAATCACAAGGATAATTTATTTTGGATCAGTATTGATCCATGAATAAAACCTGGGCCCTCAGTAGTGGACACACAATAAGATAACTTTCAATGAGTCATAATATTATAAAACCCATTTCCCTAGAAGTCAGCCAGAACCTATGACTTGCTCCTAGCAACAGAATATAGCTAAGATGAAAGGATAGTCATTCCCCCTGATCATACTACTGCTTCTTAGTACACTGGAGCAAAAGAGAGTCCCCTGCCCCCCCCCAAAGTAAGCTGCTATGTTTTAAGTGTTCCATTTAACAAGGAACGCTGGGGGCCTCTAGGAACTGAGGGTGACCTCCAGTCAACAGTCTTCAAGAAAGCAAAAGCCTGTCTTGCAATCACAAGGAACTACAAGGAACTGAATTCTTCAAACAAAAACATGAGTTTGGAAGAGGATGCCAGGCTCCAGATGAGAACACAGGCCACCTGACACCTTGATTGCAACCTTCTATGGAGATGAGCAGAGAACCCAAATAAGTTGTGCCCAGACTCCTGACAAAGACTATGAGATAATAAGTATAGGTTGTTTTAAGCCATTACATGTATGCTATTATATTGTACAAAAGTAGAAAGCTAACACAAGTGTCATTAGGGAAAAAAGGAAAAAAAAACAAAGCAGAGCAAGAGTGAACATAAATTCTTTAAGACAGCATGACAGTTTTTAAGTTTTCCTTTACATTTTCTTGCTTTCCTTTCTAGACAAAGATTGATTTCCACCCCCTTTCTTCTTTGAATTTGGAAGATTAGATTAATATACATACCAATCTAATATATATACCTTAAGATATCAAATTGCAAACATCTGTTGGTACATCAGAAAAAGCAAGAGAGTTCCAGAAAAACATTTTTTTCTGCTCTATTTACTATGCCAAAGCCTTTGACTGTGTGGAGCACAACGAACTGTAGAAAATTCTTCGAGATGGGAATACCAGACCACTTGGCCTGCCTCCTGAGAAATCTGTGTGCAGGTCAAGAAGCAACAGTTAGAACTGGACATGGAACAACAGACTGGTTCCAAATCAAGAGAAGAGTACATCAAGGTTGTATATTGTCACCCTGCTTATTTAACTTATATGCAGAGTACATTATGCAGAATACAGCGAAATGCTGGGCTGGATGAAGCACAAAGCTGGAATCAAGATTGCCAGAGAAATATCAATAACCTCAGATATGCAGGTGATACCACACTTATGGCAGACAATGGAGAGGAACCAAAGAGCCTCTTGATGAACGTGAAAAAGGAGGGTGAAAAAATTGGCTTAAAACTCAACATTCAGAAAACTAAGATCATGGCATCTGGTCCCATCACTTCATGGGAAATAGATGGGGAAACAATGGAAACAGTGAGATACTTTATTTTGGGGGGCTCCTAAATCACTGCAGATGGTGACTGCAGCCATGAAATTAAAAGACGCTTACTCCTTGGAAGAAAAGCTATGACCAACCTAGACAGCTTATTTCAAAGCAAAGACATTGCTTTGCCAACAAATGTCTGTCTAGTCAAAGCTCTGGTCTTTCCAGTAGTCATGTATGGATTTGAGAGTTGGATTACAAAGAAAGCTGAGTACCAAAAAATTGATGCTTTTGAACTGTGGTGTTGGAGAAGACTCTTGAGAGTCCCTTGGACTGCAAGATCAAACCAGTCAATCTTAAAGGAAATCAGTCCTGAATATTCTTTGGAAGGACTGATGCTGAAGCTGAAACTACAATACTTTGGTCACCTGATGTGAAGAACTGACTCATTGGAAAAGACCCGGATGCTGGGAAAGATTGAAAGCAGGAGAAGGGGACGACAGAGGATGAGATGGTTGGATGGCATCACTGACTCGATGGACATGGGCTTGAGTAAACTCTGGGAGTTGGTGATGGATGGGGAGGCCTGGTGTGCTGTGGTCCATGTGGTCGCAAAGAGTCAGACACGACTGAGCAACTGAACTGAACTAAGGTTCTCACAATGTTTGTTTTCACCTTAAAACTCTAGCAATGAGGTTTGTTTTTTTTTTCAGCTTTTTGGTTTTTTTAAAGAAATTTATTTATTTTAATTGGAGGTTAATTACTTTACAATATTGTATTGGTTTTGCCATACATCAACATGAATCCGCCACAGGTATACACGTGTTCCCCATCCTGAACCCCCCTCCCTCCCCACACCATCCCTCTGGGTCGTCTAGTGCACCAGCCCCAGGCATCCAGTATCATGCATTGAACCTGGACTGGCGATTCGTTTCATATATGATACAGTTATGTGAAGAAAATTTTGGCTGAAGATCTGTAGTTAAATAGAATATTTCAGCAAATGGAGAGTCGAGTGTGATGACATGTATATGATAAGAACATGATTTGGTTTTGTTTTTAGCTTTATTTAGTAATTCAGATTTGTTTGTTGTTTCTGGCTGCACCCCGTGGCTTGTGGGATTTTAGTTCCCCAACCACGAATAAAACCTGTGCCCTTAGCAGTAAGAGCTCAGAGTCCTAACCACTGGACAGCCAGGGAAACCCTAGTAATTTAGATTTGATAACCATTTATTGTATAGTTATTTTCAATACATATTATTAAATTTCAAATAGAGGTGCTGAGTCCCTGGTGCATAATAGTTAAAATACATAGTTAAAATTGCTGGTAACTTGGCAGAAGATGATAAATAAGTTGTGTAACTACAGAGGAGATGAAAAGGATACAGAGCTAACTTGTGATTATTTTAGCACTTTAAAATAGCCACATCCAGGGCTTGCCTGGTGGTCTAGTGTTTGAGACTCCACCTGCCAATGGAGGAGTCATGGGTTCGACTCCTGGTCTGGGAAGTTCCCACATGGTGAGAAGCAACTAAGCCAGCATGCTGCAACTACTGAGCCGATTTTATTTTAGCACTTTAAAATAGCCACATCCAGGGCTTGCCTGGTGGTCTAGTGTTTGAGACTCCACCTGCCAATGGAGGAGTCATGGGTTCGACTCCTGGTCTGGGAAGTTCCCACATGGTGAGAAGCAACTAAGCCAGCATGCTGCAACTACTGAGCCGATGCTCTAGAGCCCATGAGCCACAATTACTGAGCCACTCCTCTGCAACTACTGAAGCCGACAAGCCTGCAGCCTGTGTTCTGCAACAAGAGAAACCACTGCAAAATTGGAAATTCAGTGCAAATTCAATTTCACCCTCAGTGAGTCTATGATACAGGCTTCAAGGTAAGCTCCACTCTTCTTCCCTTTATTGCTTTATTCATGGGTAGACCACACCTTGGCTTGAGGTCAACAAGCCTGCAAAACATTCCTGCTGCCCAGAGCCCGGCATCCTGCATGGTTCAGGGCTGTTTCATACCACCTGGGTAATTCCTTTACAAAGGCCCTGCAGGGGTGAGGAGTTGTAAATCACTGCTTGGCATTTCCAAAGGGTTAACAAAAGGGACAGAAATTTTATTAGCATTGCTTGAGTAGAACTGGCCAGCCCCTATCTTTCCTGTCTGGAGATTTTGATAGCATGATGTCTCTTTAAAATGGCAACAGGCCCAAAAGGAAGATAAAGATGCAATGGTAAAGGTTAGAAAACGCCAATAAAATTACTCGAAAAAATATGCAGACATTGTGGCTGCTTTTTACATGGGGAAAGGAAAGAAGGGAAAATCACAGAAGGGAGATGAATTAATGTATTGTTTAGGGCTCTGGTCATTAGGCTGCCATCCTTTTCACAAAATGATTTTGAAACATATTTGAGATTTGTCTGATATTTATCTTCTCAGACTTCCTCTACACATAGAATTCATTTGTAATTTGCCTTGTGAAAAATTGAGAATGACAAAAAACATTTTAAGATGCAATGTTTTTAACAGATAAGCATTTAAATTTTCCCTCCCTCCATTTTATAACCTTAATATCACTAATATCTGAATTTGTGAAGATAATACAAAAAATTCTTATATAAATGGAAAACTTTATAGAAATTTCATACAAGGCCTCTACTCTAACCTCTCTGGCCCAACAGAAGATCCTCCTCATCAATATTCCTGTCACTATTTGTTGGGAACAGAAATAATAAGGGTCCCATTAGGGAGTGGTATTACAGTGGTACTGGACCAGGGTCCCAGAATTGCTTCAATCCTACCTAGCTAGCCCAGCAAGATTTTCCCTATCACCTTCCCAAGGAAGATACATAGAGGCACAGAAAATAAATCTTTTATTTTTCAGTGGGGCTTTGGCCACAAACCTCAAAGTAGAGCACTTCTACAAGATGATCTAGACCACCTATCAGACTCCATCTTCCTTTGGTCTGGAGGAGAGGTCATTAGAGCCCAGAATCAAAGCAGGCTGAGTGGCTGTCTGGATTCTATAGCTCCACAATCAAAAGTTTTTATTTCTTATTTCGATTAGACAAAAGGCAGCACCCAGTTTTCATATTAAACCCTGGCCTCACTTCTATGAACAAGAACGGACACTTGAACAAGAGAAAAAGACAGAGCCGCCCAGATAAGGCCAAACCATATGAGTGGAGATGGAGAGTGGGAAAAGGAGAGAAAAGATCAGGTTCTTTTGAATAGACCCTTTACATACTCAGAACACTAAAGTCAGTCAGGGACTGACTCATCATATGAAGATCATGACAGTTCTTCTTTACTGAAGAAAGTATAATAAGGAAAAAACACCCTGAGTTAAGGTGAGCAATAGTGATTTTTTAATGGGGAAGTTACTTATTTATTTCATTTAACATTTGAGAATTTCTCCTTTTAGTAACCCAAATTTTCTCTCTCTTCTTTGTAACTTCCTCTCAATGATTTCTTCTATAAAACCTCTGTCCTCTGGACATAAACAAGTAAAGTCAATGCAATCATTGTTCATGAATTGAAATTATACGGTTTCATCTGTTTATCACCTCAAGTGGAAAATTTTGTCACTATTCCGTCTCCACACACATCTCAAAAGGTGACATGTGAATGCATGAGGAACTCTGACTTTAGGAAACCATAATCTTTTAAAGATTGTATCTAGTGAACCTGCCCAGCCTTTACTCTTGAGGGAGATATTATGTTTTTCATTCTGACAGTTAAAAAAAATTCTGTGCTCTGCCTGCTGTCCCAGATGGAGACACTATTTCTGTCCTTAAAAGGTAGTTCAAAACAAAAACTATCACAAGATGTACAAATATAAGAAATCCATGGATAATTGTCTCCCATATAGATGTATATCTGTATGTATGTACATATACACACACATAGTATGTGCATTCTTCATGCTCATAAAGGTTAATTTTGNATGGCTGGATGGCATCACGGACTCGATGGACGTGAGTCTGAGTGAACTCTGGGAGATGGTGATGGACAGGGAGGCCTGGCGTGCTGCAATTCATGGGGTCTCAAAGAGTCGGACACGACAGAGTGACTGTACTGAACTGAACTGAACTGAACTGAACTCTGTGGAGGCTGAATCCTGTGCTGCTACAGCTATTGTGAACAGTGAAGTCCTCTGTGCTCCAGGGAAACTGGTGGAACATGTCTTTAGATAGTTAGATAATTTCAGGAACCTATCTTATCATTCCCAATCCTTGCATCTCTTATATCTAGAAAAGCACTAAATCCCTTCATGGTGACATCAGCTCCTCATGACTAGCAGAAAACTTTTTGTAAAATAAGTGCATGATGGCATTGAACTCTCCTTTCACCAAAATCTTCTATACTGACCTCCCCCAACTACCACTTCGGAGCAGTTTCTCAGAGCTATCTGAGGTGCTGCCTCCTGGAGTGCAGTCCTCATTTTGCCCCAAATAGAAGTTAATTCACATTCTCACTTTGTGCATCTCTTTTTTAGTTGACAACAGTTAGCTTAGTCATCGAGAGGAGGATTATCTACCTCAAGGATCAGGGGGGCCAGTCTTCCATTTTAGGGGGCTTTGCAGGAAACCAGGCTTGCAGTCCTTCCCACCTAGCAGGGTGAACTCAGTTCACACTGGGTGAGGTCCTGCAAAGATCTCCCAGTTTGCATTCAAAAGGCAGATACAAATTTTTAGACCATTTGTGTTTCCATTTGCCCTTGCCATTTACATAGAAAATAAAGGGCTGACTTTAATCACAAGGTTATTTTGATTTATTAGGAACATAGACTTACTCTCTTGAGAAAGCAGCGTGCCAGAAGTTCAGGGTTTTTGGTGCATTTTTCCAATTCTTTTAGAAAAGTCCTAGGGAAAGAAAAGTATTGCTTTCATTTATATATATATGGGATTAACAAAAATTTGTTTTTGAAGTAAAATCACATAATGCTTTAAGAGTGCATAGAAAAATGTTGTTTTCCAGGCTTTACTGCTTTTGACTCATCTTCAACCTACTGATTTGGAAGAAAAAAAAATGTGTTCTGTGCCATTAATAGGATTCTGTGAAACCACTCATACCTGTTCGGGTAATTCTAAGCACCAGACAGATTGGATACACTGATGATGTCTGCTACATGATAGTGACATTAACAAGAATCACTGTTGCTGCTGTTACTACTACTACTACCATTGAAAGCTGACTATAAATCAGGCATAAGCTAAGTGCTTTGCAAATAGTATCTCGTTTAATCCTCCACCAAACCTTGCAAGACAGGGTTTCATAAGTGTGAAACCTGAGGTTCAAAGAAGCTGTATAACTTCTCCAGGAAAAGAAACAGATATAGTATTTTTATTTCAGCTTTGTGTCTGACCAATGGACAAAGAGATGTGGTTAATAAACTGTGATTCCATTCACCAAGCAATCTCTTCCCTCTCATATCAAGTAGGTGTGAGAGCCTGGAGCCATTAGAATGGGTAAAGTAGTAAACACAAGATGTGGTTTTGTCATCTGTAAAATGAAAGAGTTGGAACATGATTTCCAAAGTCCCCTCCTTTTCTCATTCTTTAGAACCCAACACCTTGGGCTAAAAGGACAATTGGGCTAAAATGACAGGAGCTATGGGCTAAAGGGACAATTGTCTGACTGGTTAGCATTTTCTAACACCCTGGTTCCCAGCACCCCTCTATGATTATAGGTAAGTGGACTTGTGTCTTAGTCAACTTTGTATTCCTAATGCAGAACACAGTGCCCGACAGAGAACAGGTGCTCAACAAATGCTGATGTGTGAATAGATGAATAAGGAAAAGAATCCACAAATGAATACAACATCGATGCCTGACACTAGTACACGCCCCATTAATGTCTTTTCCCTTCTTCCTTGGGGACCTTCTCACCTCATTCTTATCTCATCCCACTCCAATCCAATCCACTGAAGCTGAGTTTCAGCTTTAGCATCAGTCCTTCCAGTGAATATTCAGGACTGACTTCCTTTAGGACTGACTGGTTTGATCTCCTTGCAGTCCAAGGGACTCTCAAGAGTCTTCTCCAACACCACAGTTCAAAAGCATCAATTCTTCAGCACTCATAACAACAAATGCTGATGTGTGAATAGATGAATAAGGAAAAGAATCCACAAATGAATACAACATCGATGCCTGACACTAGTACACGCCCCATTAATGTCTTTTCCCTTCTTCCTTGGGGACCTTCTCACCTCATTCTTATCTCATCCCACTCCAATCCAATCCACTGAAGCTGAGTTTCAGCTTTAGCATCAGTCCTTCCAGTGAATATTCAGGACTGACTTCCTTTAGGACTGACTGGTTTGATCTCCTTGCAGTCCAAGGGACTCTCAAGAGTCTTCTCCAACACCACAGTTCAAAAGCATCAATTCTTCAGCACTCATACATACATGACTATTGGAAAAATCATAGCTTTGACTAGATAGACCTTTGGTGGCAAAGTGATGTCTCTGCTTTTTAACATGAAAAGCTGAAACTCCAATACTTTGGCCATTTGATGCAAAGAACTGACTCATTGGAAAAGACCCTGATGCTGGGAAAGTTGAAGGCAGGAAGAAAAGGGGACAACAGAGGATAAGGTGGTTGGATGGCATCACCGACTCAATGGACATGAGTTTGAGCAAGCTCCAGGAGTTGGTGAGGGACAGGGAAACCTGGTGTGCTACAGTCCATGGGGTCACAAAAAGTCAGACACGACTGAGAGACTGAACTGAACTGAACTGATTTCCATCCTTCTCTTATTTTCCATTTTCTCTGACAATTTGAATCATTATATACCTGTTGTGAAATTCGTAAAGTTCTCTAATGTTCCCAAGAGAAACTCCTTGTTATTCTGCAGAACATCTGGAATTAGATGCTTCAGCCAAATAAAATCCATTGGAATGATATATCCCTGAAGAGGTGGAAAGAGGGCAGGTTTTACAAACGGGAACACATAAGATACGATCTGACTTAGACAGTGTAGAGGTCAAAACTTTAATAATTGGGGAGTATGGTACACATTTTTCCTGCAAGCCATTCTTTCAGATACTTTCTTTTGATGTTATATTCCTCACTGGTCTATCTTCAGAATAAGATGGCTTAATGGCAATGATAATATGATGGTATTTTTACAGGAAGAACAAATCCATTTTTTAAATTTGCCACAAAAGTCAAATGGAAAAGGAAAAAATACTTACCCCTTATTTTATGTCCTGATGCAATTACTATTGTCTTATTTCCTTTATGGCTTTTAAAAGCTTATTATGTATGATTATAATCACAGTACATATATAATTTGTAATCTGTTTTTCTATATGCATTTTTAGACTCTGCTTGTAAATTTCTAGAAGTACTATTTTTAATTTAATCTTACAAGCATTTATTTCAATGTTGATGTTTATTATTAAAAATAATTATTTTGTAACAGTTGACTAATACTTCATTTAGCATCAACCATTCCCTTTTTTACTGGATTTTTGGTTTTATTCTGATGTTTTATTGTAAAAACTTTCCATTATAAGTTGATACATATAGTTTCTTTCTCAAGATTACTACCTTAGGAAGATAGAGAAAATATAAATTTTATCTTAAGTAAAAAGAATACAACTTAATACAATGAGAAACAATTCTATTTATGAAAATGTTTAAATTATCACATCTGTTGTTGGCAAGCATATGATGAACCTAAATGGGGCATTACTAGAACAATATGAGTTGCTACAATCCTTTGGAAGTTATTTTGTTACATGAATCAACAATCATAGAATGTTCTTATTCCTCCTGAAAAAAAAACAAAAAACAAAAAAACCACGTGTGCTATTATAAGACCTGAAACTTTGGTGGGAATTCTAGAACATAAGGCAACTATCCTGAATTTCTTTCTGCAACAAAATTTTTACAGTTTGAATACATGATTAACATCCCCCTTGCCCCAAATCTACTTACATCAATTATGTCCTTAAGCTCTTTTATGTAAGTCTCTTCAGTCTCAAGCAAGTCACGTATAATACGCCTGAATCAGCAGCAGGTGGGAAGATGAAAGAGAGAGAGAGTGGGGTGGGGGGAAGCAGTGTTTTAGAATTCTTTTAGAATAACAGTCATCAATACAGTTCCCCTCAGTGGCTCACCTACTTAGGTTGTAGACAGTTCATTCTGTTCTGCTGAAAACCCAAGGCCAACATCTCACAAAACCACACTCTGATCACTCTGGCATGAGAAGAAATGGCAAAGTTAAAGGACACAAAATCCATGTATGCAGCCAGAGAATGACCTATTTGTGGGCCATAGTGTGGGGAGCAAGAAGGCAGACACTGGAGTAGGAAATATCAGGTTTGGTTTCTTGGTCAGGAAGGTCTGCCTGATCCCTACATTGCACACGTGGTTTCCTAGATTTTCTCTCCAGCCTTCTGCTATTTCACTGCTCACATCATGATCTTTGACCTATAGGGATGCCCTTTTTTTGTGCATGGGGTTAGATGCCTGTCCTTCCCCCTTCCTCTAGCATTCCATGTTTCTGTGTAATTGATTCCCTACAGCCAGAAGACATGTGCTTTTTCTGTTTCTATTGGCAGAAAGGCAGGTGGGAGGTGTGGTATGCAGAATTCTAACATGGCCCACAAGAGTCCTGACCCCTAGTGCACATATACCTCCTCCCAGTTAGTCAATCAAACACTAACATAAGTGAAGATATTTTGCCATTCTGTTTTGTTCCAAATCAGTTGACCTTAAGATAGGTAGATTATCAGGTTGGGCATGTCCTACTCCCATGGACTCTACATCTGGATCTAAAAATCAGTGAGATTGGAAGCACAAGAAGGATATAGCACAAAGGACATTCTCCTTTGCTGGATTTGGAGATGGAGGTGGGGTATACACAAGGATCACAGGCAGCCTCTAGAAGCTGAGTGAAAGTGAAAGTGAAGTCGCTCAGTCGTGTCCAATTCTTTGGGATCCCATGGACTGTAGCCTACCAGCCTCCTCCCTCCATGGAATTCTCCAGGCAAGAGAACTGGAGTGGGTTGCCATTTCCTTCTTCAGGGGATCTTCCCGACCCAGGGATCAAACCCGGGTCTCCTGCATTCCAGGCAGATGTTTTAACCTCTGAGCCACCAAGGAAGCTGAGTGGCCCCCAGCTAACAGCCAGCAAGGAAATGGAACTTCGGTCCTATGGTTACAAGGAACTGAATTCAGCCACAACTGCGTAAACTTAGAAGATACCTTGTAAGAAGTGCAACTGGCCAACACCTTGATTTTATCTACATGACTTCAGCAAAAAGCCAGTCTTGCTATGCTCAGGCTCCTATCTCGGGGCAACAGTGGGCTGAACTGTTAAGTTTGTGGCTGGTTTTCAATGCAGCAATAGAAAAACAGAAGAAAAAGTGAGGCCAGTCCCCACGTCTATCTCCAGACTGTTTTCTTTCTCTCCTCAGGTTGTATGACCACACTTTCCTTTTAGGGCTTTTTTTCAGGCCTCCAAGTGAATCAGTATTTGTACAAGTGTTCACATGTAGAATATACACATTTGTGGTTTCCTGTGAGCTGCTCATGAGTTATCTATTAAACAGTAGCCTACCCTAAAAAATAGTTTATTTTCCTTTCATAAGAATAGATATAACAAATAGTGACAAATAATCAAAGGATGCAATATAGGAAATTCACACAAATACACAAATGACTATTAGTCTTATAAAAAAATGCTCAGTACTTATGAATCCAATGAAAGCATGGTATAAAGAGGTAACAATTTTCAGCTTCTATAGTATGTCAGACACTGCAAACCTCAAAGGAAGACTAGCAGATGAAGATATGAAAACACGCTCAGATAATACTAGCAAAAGTGTAAATTTGTACAAGATATCTTGAAAATAACTCATCATGATTTAAAACACACATTGACTGTGTGTGTGACTTAACTCAGCATTTTCACTTCTAAACATGTTCATTGTTTGTAATTAAAACAACAGAACCTCAACAACAAGACACAAACTGGAAATTACTTAAATTATGGTACATACACACAATGAAATGCCATGCAGTTTTTAAAAAGAATGAAGCTGATTGAATCATGCTGATACGACACAGTCCAAGAGTTTTAAGTGAATTAAAAAACAACAGTCAAATGTACAACAATGTGTAGAATATGACGTTGTATAAAATTCACACTATTTGTGTAAAATGAGTGTGTATACATACATACATGTAAAATTATCTATGCTTAGAAAATTCATGCCAAGAAGCTTAAAACATTGTTAACAGTGATTTCCTTTAGAGAGTGATAATGAAGACAAGAAAATAGAGGAAAAATTTTTACATTTTACTCTTCACCCTTCTTCAATCTTTGATTTGAAAAAAAAAAAAAAATGTAAGGACTTTATTGGTGGTCCAGTGGTTGAGGACACTCAACCAATGCAGAGGACACCAGTTTGATCCCTGGTTGGGGAACTAAAATCCCACGTGCCACAGGGGAACTAAGCCAACCAATGACAATGAATAAGCCTGCACACTCCAGAGTTCATGCCCTGCAGTAAGAGAATCCCACAGCCACAACTAGAGAAGCCCCATTCCCCATGTTGCAACTAGGAAAAGGATGGCTGCAATGAAGACCCAGTGTAGCAAAAATAAAAATTTAAATACTTACTGCGTTTATAATTTTAAAAAATGATTTACATGACACTTTAAAATGAATGTTACTGACAGTAGTGACATATATACCCCATTTGAAAGATATCCTACAATTTACCCTATACTATAACTCGATTGTCTTTTCTTAAAATGAAAAATTTATATCTATTTATAAATGCTTGTTATAAGACAAAACTGATAAAGGACAGCCATTGACCAAGGATACAATTTCAAGAAGCATAATTCTGCCAAAAAAGTTACTTCAAGATCATATTCATTAGTAGCTAATGAGTCTCTTTCCCATCACTTCATGGGAAATAGATGGGGAAACAGTGGAAACAGTGTCAGACTTTATTTTTGGGGGCTCCAAAATCACTGCAGATGGTGACTGCAGCCATGAAATTAAAAGATGCTTATTCCTTGGAAGGAAAGTTATGACCAACCTAGATAGCATATTAAAAAGTAGAGACATTACTTTGCTGACTAAGGTCCGTCTAGTCAAGGCTATGGTTTTTCCAGTAGTCGTGTATGGATGTGAGAGTTGGACTATAAAGAAAGCTGAGCACCAAAGAATTGATGCTTTTGAACTGTGGTGTTGGGGAAGACTCTTGAGAGTCCCTTGGACTGCAAGGAGATCCAACCAGTCCATTCTAAAGGAGATCAGTCCTGGGTGTTCATTGGAAGGACTGATGCTGAAGCTGAAACTCCAATACTCTGGCCACCTGATGCAAAGAGTTGACTCATTGGAAAAGACTGATGATGGGAGGGTTTGGGGGCAGGAAGAGAAGGGGATAACAGAGGATGAGATGGCTGGATGGCATCACCTACTCAATGGACATGAGTCTGAGTAAACTCCGGGAGTTGGTGATAGACAGGGAGGCCTGGTGTGCTGCGATTCATGGGGTTGCAAAGAGTTGGACATGACTGAGCAACTGAACTGAACTGAACTGCATGGGTCTCTAAGTAAAAGGTTCCTTTGATTTTTGTAAATCATCCTGAAATGATGCTAATTGCCATGTCAGAAAGTAATACAGGCCTCAATACCAATCTGTTTCTAAGAGCCATGACATTAAGTAGGACCACAGCAACAGTTAAGCATTCATAGAAAACCAGAGTGCAGCCAGCCTCTTATGCCCCTGTGAAGCACTGGGCTTAAATAACTTGGCAAGGCTGTTTAAGGATGTATTGACAATTAAATGAAGTCACAAGGAAGAAATAACTAAGTGGTGGGCAGAAGTCAGTCTTATCATTCAACATTTATATAAGAACTTAGAGACCCCTAGGAGTCTTTAGCAATCTGACACAAGAAAATATTCACAATCAGAAGCAAAAAAAATCCCTGGCTGGGTCATGTTCCAAATTCAACTGCTTCATTTTAGTACTTTTTTGAGTGCAATGGATAAAACTCCCAACAACAGGAAGTCCCCTGAACACTGGTGGGCTTCATTTCAGTTCAGGTTAAAGAAAAAAAATTCTCACACCATTTTAGTCATTCTTTTTCTTTTCTTCTCCTTTGTTTTCTTTACAAATAACTTTATAAAACTGGAGAAAATTAATGATTCTAGCTGATGATTGCCTGCTTTATTATTCCAAAGCACTTTGTTCATAGGAAAAAACTCAAGAATTTAATATCTAAAGTCATCAAGTGTAAATTATGTAGGTGAAAACATTGGGAGTACTCAAGTAATTTTAAAACCTTAAACATGTAGAGCAATTTATATCCTGGTGGATATCTACCCAGGGGTGGAACACTGTAGTCAGGATGGGGTTGATGATGCCAGATCAGCCTGCACGAATGTACTCTACACTAAATGTACTCTCTGGCTTTGATTCACACGTAAAAATGGACCTCCCTTCATCCACATCCCCAGGTCATTAAGGAGGAAATGGTAAGGGACTGTTTTTTCTCTGAAGCTACGTTTTTAACGTAGCATAAAAACATAACTTTGGATGGCTAATTCCATCCTATATAACACCTCCTCTTTGTTTCAGATGACACCATAACCAAGAGATAGGAAAGGAAAGCATTTTAAAAAGATGAATGCAGCCCTATTTTGTAAACAAGATCATTAATGCAGTATGTACGTGTTAGGATTTCCTAGTAAGTTTCTTCTTTGCCCACACACCTTAATCTGTTCCCTCTTTTAACCCTTGCCCCCATCCCCTCCTCAATTTCCCAGCTCTCCAATAGAAGAATGTTCTTTTGAAAACCAGTCTGTTAGAAGTATATTTTTGCTCATTAACTGTCAATGCAATTTGCCATCAAAGGATTTCATTTACTCCTCACAGTCTATCATATCACACACATGAAAAGTATTATAGATTTTCACTTTAAAAAAGCTGTTTTCATCTCATACTCCTTTTGCAAAAATGAAACATCTGTTTTTATCCTTTTCAAACCCCAAAGCTTCTGATGTAATGGATATTCATCTTCTTAAACCTTTCTTTTCCTTTGGTTTCTCTTTATTACTCATGTTTCATTTACCACCCTGTTTCTTCTCTATTCCTTTCTTGTTTCATCTTTCTCCTTATGGCTAATATTGCTGGTCCCTCAAGATCTGAACTTAGGTTTCTAGACTTCCTTCTCTCCTCTTCCCTCATGCTGTTGACTCTCCTATATCTTTATCTTCCTGCCAAATCTTTGGTCATGCTCAATCCCATATGTCTTCACCTGGATGCCTCACAGACACCTCAACACCTTGGGCTGAAGCAGAATTCATCAGACACAAATAGCATACGCATTGGTCCTTAACATGCTCCATCGCTCAGTCATGTCCGACTCTGTGATGTCATGGACTGTAGCCCACCAAGCTCCTCTGTCCATAGAATTTTCTAGGCAAGAATACTGGAGTGCGTTGCCATTTTCTCCTTCAAGGGATCCTCCCAACCCAGAGACCGAACCCACGTCTCTTGTGTCTCCTATATTGATAGGTGGATTCTTTACCACTGAACCACCTGGGAAGCCCTATGCATATTCGTGGAAAAGTCATATTTTAGGGTTCCTAAAACTCACCCTGTTTATTTAACTTATATGCAGAGTACATCATGAGAAACCCTGGGCTGGAAGAAGCACAAGCTGGAATCAAGATTGATGGGAGAAATATCAATCACCTCAGATATGCAGATGACACCACCCTTATGGCAGAAAGTGCAGAGGAACTAAAAAGCCTCTTGATGAAAGTGAAAGAGGAGAGTGAAAAAGTTGACTTAAAGCTCAACATTCAGAAAACAAAGATCATGGCATCTGGTCCCATCACTTCATGGGAAATAGTTGGGGAAACAGTGTCAGACTTTATTTTTGGGGGCTGCAAAATCACTGCAGATGGTGATTGCAGCCATGAAGTTAAAAGACACTTACTCCTTGAAAGAAAGTTATGACCAACCTAGATAGCATATTCAAAAGCAGAGACATTATTTTGTCCACAAAGGTCCATCTAGTCAAAGTTATGGTTTTTCCAGTGGTCATGTATGGATATGAGAGTTGGACTGTGAAGAAAGCTGAGTGCTGAAGAATTGATGCTTTTGAACTGTGGTGTTGGAGAAGACTCTTGAGAGTCCCTTGGATTGCAAGGAAATCCAACCAGTCCATTCTAAAGGAGATCAGTCCTGGGTGTTCTTTGGAAGGACTGATGTTGAAGCTGAAACTCTAATACTTTGGCCACCTCATGCGAAGAGTTGACTCATTGGAAAAGACTCTGATGCTGGGAGGGATTGGGGGCAGGAGAAGAAGGGGACGACAGAGGATGAGATGGCTGGATGGCATCACCTACTCGATGGGCATAAGTCTGTGTGAACTCCAGGAGGTGGTTATGGACAGGGAGGCCTGGCATGCTGCGATTCATGGGGTTGCAAAGAGTTGGACAAGACTGAGCGACTGAACTGAACTGAATGGAAAACACAGTTATTGCAAATTCTTCCCTGCCATTATCGCTTACATTCAATCTGTCACCAAGTCTTGTCTTTTCATCTCTGAACACACCTCTTGGAATTACCACTTATTCTCCATTTCCAGTACCTTCAATACAGAGCATACTCCCCTGTCTTCTTATCTTGAATACTTTGGCACAATCCTAGCAGCTCACTTGTGCCCCTGAGATCTCATTCCCATAAATCTATTACACAGACCACTAGTTTATGCCCTTCCTAAAGCTCTAACTCCATTATGCCATCATTCTCCGTCTTAAAAACCTTAAAATAGCTTTCAGTTGCCCACAACTGACAATGTTCCTCCCAGGATTTCAAGACTCTCCATTCATGTGAAAAGAATTTTCTTAGAGTGCTTGCTCAAAAGGTAAATACAGACCCAAAGATTCAGAATGATCCAGATGCTGGGAAAGATTGAAGGAGGAGAAGGGGGAGACAGAAGATAAGATTGTTGATGGTTGGTGGCATCTTCGACTCAAGGACATAAGTTTGAGCAATCTCCGGGAGATAGTAAAGGATAGGGAAGCCTGGCATGCTGCAGTCCATGCGGTGGCAATGAGTCAGACATGACTGAGTGACTGAACAAGATTCAGAATGGGTAGCAATATGGTCAAAGAAAACAAACAAACAAAAACCCCCATCAGTTAATCCTTATTTTACAAGTGGAAAAAGAAGGGCCCAGAGCCATGCATGGACTTGCCCAATGTCTTTGGCTTTGGCAAAGTCAATGTTCTTGCTAACACATTATGTTGCCCCTCTTGGCCTACGTTTGGGGGTGCATTTAAAATCCTATTTGCTGATTATGAAATAAAACACAAATTGAAATGAAACTAGCATGATGATGTAACAATACTGAGTTTCAGAAAATAGGTTTTCAGGTCTATCTCTGCCTCTAATATGCAGGGTTACTTTGAACAAGTCATTTTCTTTCTTGGGGTCTCCATCTCTTCATGGATTAGATCAGCTCGAGTATCCCTACTCGCTCTCATACGTCATTTGCTAAATCACTTATCATCATTTCTAAAAATTTATTTTTAATTGGAGAATAATTGTTTTACAATGTTGTGTTGGCTTCTGCCATATATCAGCGTAAATTGTCCAGAGGTATACATATGTCCCCTACTTCTTGAACCACCCTCCCACCTCCCAGCCCAGCCTACCTGTGTAGGTTGCCACAGAGCACAGAGTTGAGCTCCCTGAGTCATACAGCAAATTGTCACTGGCTATCTAATTTTCTACATAGTAATGAATATGTTTCAATGCCACTTCCTCAATTTGTCTATCTTATTATCTTGAATAAGATATATGAAATGATCTTTGGTTTAATCACACCTTGCTTCTCATTTCTCACAAGAAAAGCAGCAAAGGGCATAGGCCTTTCAGTCACTGTGTGACTGCATGCACAGTAGGATGGCAAGGAGAAGGAGTTGGCATGGGCTGGAGAGGTCCTGGAGTGAGATCTGAACTGTCCTCTCCTCTCTAAGAGTGAGGACTTGGAGCAAGACAGGAGAGTGATCCAGGAAGGAGGAAACAGGAACTGGGGCTAGGAGTCCTGGCTACACACAGGGCCCTGTGGGAACCAGGCTGCTGGGGCAGGGTCTGGGTGGGGCGCGTGGGAGGCAGGGGGAGCCCGCATGCAGGAGATGGCCATTGTGCCAGGCCAGGTGGTGGGACCCAGGGAAAGGTGCAGGAGTCTGAGTTGGCCAACAGGGCAGGGAATGTCAGGAGCCTGTTTCATTCAGCACAGAAGAGGTCCTGAGGCTTCAGACTTAGAAGAACAAGCTCTTAGTCTCACATCCTTCTTCTGTTTGATTAGGTGTTTCATAATTGCTTAATAAATTCCCAGAACTATAAATAGTAACAATTTGAAACACTATGGATCCATAAGATGACCATTTTGAAATTAGTGATACTTTAAGCATTAATAAAAGGTCTGATGAATATAAATAGTTCTCTACTTTCTGGAAGGCTAACAGTTACTAATGTGCCATCAGTAGAAAGTCTTGCTCAGTTACTGATGTGCCATCAGCTCCTTCTGTTTTATATCTCAGTTTTTATATTTGGTCTGATGTTAACTGGATTTGATCTCATTACTCTGATGTGTTTAGGGTAAACTACCTTAAATTCTTTTTAGAGCAGGACGGGGCACAAATAAATTACTATTAAAGTTTATCTGGATGGGTGCTCACTTTTCAATATCACATAGTAAATAATGACAAAGTAATTTCATGCATACTGCACTTTTTGAAACAGGGATTGACTACAAACACAGTCCCATTTATCCTAATTCAAGTTAACAATCCTGTATTCGTGTAGTATTTTGGGAATTATAATTGTTTTTCTTTTTGGCTGTATCACATGGCTTGTGGGATCTTAGTTTCCCAAGCAGGGAATGAACCAGGGTTCTTGGCAGTGAAAGGATGGAGTCCTAACCATTGGACTGCCAGGGAATTCCTCCACCTTTTAAGAATTGCAGTAAAATATATATTACATAAAAATTTCCATTATTTTTAAATTTTTTGGCCATGCCACATGGCCTATCGGATTCTAGTTTCCAACCAGGGATAGAACCCACAGGCCCCTGCATTGGAAGTGTGGAGTCTTAACCACTGGATCACCAGGGAAGTCCTGAAATTTGCCATTTAAATGATTTTTAAGTGTATGATTCAGTGGAATTAAAATATATTCATAATATTGTACAACCATCAGCAGAACTTTTTCATCAACCCAAACTGAAACTCTGTCCCCATCAAAGACTAACAACGTTCTTCCTCCTCCCAGGCCCTGACAACCTCTATTCCACACTCCACTTTCTGTTTCTATCATTTTGCCTAGGTAAGTGGAACCATACACCATTTATTATTTTTTATCTGGCTTATTTCACTTAAGCCAGATAATGTTTCACAATGTTTTCAAAGTTCATCCATGATGTAGCATGTATCAGATTTCATTCCTGTTAAAGGCTTTACATCTTCTATTATTTGCATAGATCATATTTTGCTTATCCATTCGCTTATTTATGGCCACTTGGGTTGTTTCTGCCTTTTGGCTATTGTGAACATTAGTTTGTGAATCTCTGTTGAGTCATTGACTTAAGTTCCTTTGGGTATATACCCAGAAGTAAAATTGCTAAATTATATGGTAATTCTATTTCTAACATTTGAGGAACCATCATACTGTAGTATTTTACATTCCCACCAGCAAGGCACCAGGGTTCCAATGTCTCCACATCCTCATCAACATGTATTATTTTCCTTTTTAAACATTTATTTACATGGCTGTGTCAGGTCCAGATGCAACAGGACCTTCATTGCATCATGTAGGATCTTTCTCGCAGTGCACTGACTCTCTAGTTGTGGCACAGGCTTAGTTGCTCCACAGCATGTGGGATCTTCCCAGACCAGGGATTGAACCTGTGTCCCCTGCATTGTAAGACAGATTCTTAACTACTGGACCACCAGGGAAGTCCCTATTTTGCATTTTTAAAATAATAGCTAACCTCTTGATGTGAAGTACAGTTATTTTTTAATATGCGTATCATCTTCCTTGATGCATTCAACACCTGACAAAGAGCTCCTCCTGACAAAGAGCCCCTCCAGGACAGATATCCTATCATCCATCCCTTGTCTCCATACCTTACAAGTAGGCAAATTCTCAATAAGTATTTACTGAATGGATGAATGGTAGATTTAAGGAGCAGACACACATTCTGTAAGCAGGAGCAGTTACTAACTGTTACTATCATTTCACAGAAGAGGAAATTGAGACTCAGAGCAAACTACTGGCTTGGTGCTGCCAGAAAGAGGTTGTGTCCAGGATGTCTAGCTCTAGAACTAAAGACTGGTGTGTCAAGGGCGAATGTCAGTCCACTGAAATAGTACCCAATATTTGGACTCGGCAGCGTGGCTCCATAAGGGACAGGGCCCACACAATAAGGACACAGGTAAGCAGGTTAGAGAAAAAGGGGTGGCACAGCCCATAATGTATTTTTTGCTTAGGATTCAAGGAACCTGGCTGAAATCTCAAAGCCATGGTGTATCAGCATATGTGCAGTTCAAGCATAACAAGACTTCATGGGAGAGATTTCTGATACCAAGGAGACTCCTAGAATACTGCTGATAGGAAAATCATTACTACCTCAGTCCATGGGAAAGAGTCATATTGGTACTAATTCCAACAGGAGTATCCAAGTAACTTAATGATTTTCCCATAAAGGAAAGAAATTGTGAAACACGTAATAAGCTTCTGCCTTATGCAAAGGGAAATCTACTGCAAAAAGGAAATTCCCAAAGGTAAAGGAAAAATATGTATAAAACAGTCAAAGATCAAGAATCATTGAAAAGACACATTACTTTCTCTACCCTGTGTACCCTTCTGCAGACCTATTTGTATCTTTATCTACCCAGCAGATATCCTATCTATTAATCCCTTTCCTCCCCAAATAGTCTGTTTGTTTATTATGCTCAGTTCAGTTCAGTCGCTCAGTCGTGTCCAACTCTTTGAGACCCCATGAATCGCAGCACGCCAGACCTCCCTGTCCATCACCAACTNACCTTGGGCGTTGGGTGTCTCTTCATGGCTGCTCCAGCAAAGCACAGCTGCTGCTCCTTACCTTGGATGAGGGGTATCTCCTTACCGCCACCCTTCCTGACCTTCAACATGGGATAGCTCCTTTAGGCCCTCCTGTTTCTGCGCAGCCACCACTCCTTGGACGTGGGGTTTGCTCCTCCTGGCCGCCGTCCCTGGCCTTGGGCATGGGGTGGCTCCTCCCTGCCCTTGCCCCTGGCCTCGAACGTGGGGTGGCTCCTCCCAGCTGCTGCCCCTGACCTCGGATGCGGGGTAGCTTCTCTCGGCTGTTCCTGCGCCATCACAGCCTGGCACTCTAGGCCGCTGCCCCTGATCTCAGACGTGGGGTAACTCCTCTTGGCCGCCGCCCTTCGGCATGGGGTCCTCCTGGCTTCTGCCCCTGACCTCGGATGTGGGATAGCTCCTCTCGGCTGCGCTTAGTGCGCCGGTTGCAGCTGCCTGCACTTCTTATGCTGCTGATGCTGCTGCTAAGTCACTTCAGTCGTGTCTGACTCTGTGCGACCCCATAGACGGAAGCCCACCAGGCTCCCCCGTCCCTGGGATTCTCCAGGCAAGAACACTGGAGTGGGTTGCCATTTCCTTCTCCAATGCATGAAAGTGAAAAGTGAAAAGTGAAAATGAAGTTGCTCAGCCATATCCGACTTTTAGTGACCCCATGGACCACAGCCTACCAGGCTCCTCCATCCATGGGATTTTCCAGGCAAGAGTACTGGAGTAGGGTGCCATTGCCTTCTCCAGACCATCGGACTAATCAAGTCCAACTCATGAAAGGTTTTTTTTTTTTTTCAGAGAATATGCTTTATCAAGAACTTTAGAACTGGCTTTTGAGAAGTGCTACTACAAGAAAAATCTCACTATAGCCATTTTAAATTCCTAACTAATAATCCATATTTTAAATAATACTCAATACAAATCTGAAGGAAACTTATAACTGCCTTTTAGAATTAATTTGAATAGGATTTGAACCACATATGTTCCATAAAGCAGGCAACGAGAGCTTAATAATTATTAACTATTAAGAAAAGGGAAATAGAGAATTTTATTTTGGTTGTCCCTTAAATATTAGTACACCAAACTTAAGTGCAAAATTTCTATCACAAATGATTGCATCTTAGTCAAGCACACAGCCCCCGTATTATAGTCAATAACTATTTTCTGAACATCTCCATGGACTATGATTTTCTTCTTTTCCTCTGTACAATCTCATCACAGGACCCAAATAGTTTTTCTTCAGTTTAGATAACTGTCGGAAGGCTGGTGCCAATTGTCTTTTAAGATGTAAGTGTTAATCAGGTAGCATTCAAGAGTGTCCCTACACAAGTATCAAGTGTCCCTCCTGGCTTGGAGAGAAAAAGATGGAATTAGAGGCAGTCCCTGGAATCTGTATAGAATGCTGCATGGCTCTGGGAGTGTAAAGTGAATGTCTGATCTTTAGGTGGAGAGGGGAGAAGAAATGCTGAGGATCCACTGGCAGGGAGTTGGTACCAGGTCATTGTCACAAGTGCTGTTTGAGCATTTGCAACATGGAAAGAAAACCTGTCCCAGCCTCACTCCCACACGTCAATCCTCTACCCCCACTACCTTCCCCAAGTGAGGCCCACTCAATCCATAGCACAGTGCTACTGCACCAAGGAGGGTCACAGCAAGTAGGACCTGCATCTCCAAGGCTGTCCCTGTCCCTGTTGGACCCCTGCTGAGGGTTTTAGGGTATGAGAGATGATCTCTGGGTTGGGAAGATCCCCTGGAGGAGGAATGGCAACTCACTCTGCTATTCTTGCCAGGAAAATCCCATGGACAGAGGAGCCTGGCAGGCTGTGGTCCATAGGGTCACAAAGAGTTGGATGTGCTGAGCAACTAAGCATGCACATATGAAAGATGCCCTTATGTACTGATAGAAGGAGATGGTCTATTAAGGAGGTCCCCCTACCCATGCAGAACAGAAAAACACAAAATGGGTTCTTAGAATGGCCTGTGGGTGAGTATCTCTTTGTGTTGTCAATTCCCTTCATCTTTCAGCTCTAGATGTACCTAGTATGGTTTCATACAACTGCCAAGATCCCAGAACTGAGGCAGGCTGTTGAATGGTGCCAAACACAAGAGCTACAGCAAGAACTGTAGGAAAGGGGATAGTGTGCCTCCAGTGTCAGCATTTGGGCCTTGTTGACATAGAAGGCGAAGTACACTGGGGCCATTGTACCATGGATGAAGCTTCTTGGACCAAAAGTTTGAACTTTTGATGAATGTGGGCCGCATTCAGCAAAAAATTGAATTCAACCAGTGGTTAACACATATTCACTCTTTGCAAGGCATTGCGGAAGGGTTTTTTAAGGGAACTGGAGATGAGCAGGTATAGGTATATGACCTTTAAGAGGTATAGGTCATTCAAAGAGTAGGGGAAAAGGATCCATAGATATTGATAAAATCTATGGATCCATAGATAGTGATAAAAAGCCACTGACTATTATTGACATGTAACAAACACCCTGGGCTGGGTCCACTGCTGAGAAGGATTCTGGCTCTTGGGGTTGTCCAACACCCATCCATTCATTGTTTCACAAACAGGTATTTGAATATCTCATTTTAGACCTGTTAAACTTAAGACTGATGTGACACACTTAAGTGAAGACTTTCCAGTTTGGAGCTCAGAATCTAGGTTAGAAATATAAATCAAGCATTAAAGGCAACGGATGAGATCACCAAGGAGCAAATGTGGTGAGAAAAGAATGCCCAGAAGGATATATGTGTGGATAGGAGGAGGTGGTAGGCAGCAAAGGAGGAGGGGGCAGTGAAGGAGATGTTGCATTAACTGCTGATGCTCTATTAACAGAAAATGTATCTCTAGAGATGTGAAACATAGCAGGTTCTTTTATGGCAATGAAGCTGATGAGACAAAGCATGAAGACCAGCTCACCAAGCCAGAACTTTCTGTAGCCCGTCATGAACTTGAGAGTGACATCTGTCCACCCAGGCCATAAGGTGCCATGCTCAGCATTTTGCACATGTTACTGCTCTGTGATCAGTCCTCACTGCACCCTTCCAGGCAGGAATTACCATGGGGCACAGAGAAGTTAGGTCGTTTGCCCAGATCTTGTAGCCAGGAGGAACTAAGTCAGGTTCCACCCTCACCTCTCTAGCAGCCCAAGCCTTGCATGAACTCTTACTGGCTTCAGAACACATAGCTTATGGTATGTCTGAATTCATCAGCCAGGGCCTCTACAGGGTCTGTGAGGAAATCTCCCTACAGAAAGGGCAACTGAACAAGTCAGCCTGGCACTATGTTGGTATACTTCAACTGTGTTAGGCATTAAGCAATCAGTTCTCCTTTCATTATTTCAATAACACTTCTCTCTTTGGGTTTCTTTTGCTCCCACCATTTCCCAGGATCTCTTGTACTTGTTTCAGTTTTCTTTCACCACAACTAATAACACGTACCTTACTCTCTGGTTTTCTCCCCTACATTTGCTTCTTCTTCTGCTCCTTATTGGCCTTATCTTCTCCTTTCTAAATCTAACTTGCAAATTGTAATTTCTATCATCTTTCAAGTTCACCATCTTGATGCTACAGGTCTTTCTTTTCCAGCACTTCCCTACATTTTCTAGTGCTCTGTGAAGCAAATTCCTGATGGTGAGATTAAAAGTCATTTATAAATCTAATTTTAGTTGACTCGGTTCACAAGCAGCTACTGTGGACACCAAGGGCAAGGTGACACTGTCCTCATTCTTTGTGATGGTCAAGCTGGCTTTGCTACTATCAGTTAATTTTATCTCCAACTAATTTCAAAAATTTTATGCACATCCTCTGGATAAAACAGAGTACTTTGTTCTATACCATGAAGTCTATCATCCTCTTCTTCTCCTCCTGGGGTGGGACAGGGTGCCAGCTTGCTGTAAGAAATCCTCCCAGATGTATAAAGCTGCCTTCCTTGTGCATGTGTGGGCAGCTGGCAGGCATTCTGAACCACTTTGCTCATCCCCATCTCTTATCCACACCCTCTTCCCTCCTCCCACCTAAAGCTCCACATCCTTTCACCAATCTCTTGACTTACTTTTGAATCATTTCTCTCTCTGTCTGGGTTGTCTATCTTCATATAGGTCGATGTGAATATGTGATTTTCACATATATTTATCAATGTTTCATCAGTTTGTATAGGACACAGTCCCATGTGTGCAAGCATATGGAATACACATGTGTGATACCTGCACTTATGTGGGCCTAGTTCCAAATGACCTGATGGGAATATAATGGCAATTGAAAATTTGTACATAAATATGACATATACAGATGATACCTAGGGGGAATATCTGTGGGTTTATCATCAGGATTTTGTTTCGCATAGGTAAAAGGGGGTGATTTGCACTGTACTAACAATAAATTAGCTTATGTGTCACTGTCAGTGACTCCCTTACAAGTCAAAATGCCTAAATATTTCTGTCTGTGATAGGACATGCCATGAGGTCTGAGTAGATAATAGGAATACTGGGTCTGAGTAGATAATAGCAATACTTAGCCACACTCTCTATGGGTAATATACAAAAAAAAAAAATAATTGCATGGCTCCATATGCTAAGGAGCTAAAGAAAGCAATTACAAAACCTCTTTAAAAATCTAGCTAGAAATAACAAGTACAATGTTGTGTTTAGTTTCAAATTGATTCCATAATCTACTTTCAAGTCATTACTTGCCATTCCTTTTTTAAAATTTATTTATTTTAATTCCTTTTACAATAACAAATCCAAAGCTTTTACTTTACTGAAGTAAAGGGTTATTTTTTTCTGTCATATTCTTAAATAATATTGTACAACTACAAAATCGTTCAAAATATCATCACTGTTAAATGACAATATTTGTTCTATAAGGAGGATGCTCCAACGACATCTGGGGAATAAGTAACCAAACTCACCAAAACGATTTGTTTATACTTTCCTCCCTTCAGTGGAAATTTATATTCTGATTTTGTCTACTATGTGTATTAAGTATTCTGAGTGGGGAAAACACCTCAAAGAGGACATTCAGGTGGATCCTGGCTCATAGTTGATGATCTGAGTAGTGAAGAAAAGTCACTCAGTAGTGTTCGACTCTGCGACCCCATGGACTGTAGCCTACAGGCTCCTCGGTCCATGGGATTTTCCAGGCAAGAACACTGGAGTGGGTTGCCATTCCTTCTCCAGGAGATCTTCCCAACCCAGGGATTGAACTCGAGTCTCCCGCATTGTAGGCAGACGCTTTACCATCAGCCACCAGGCAAGTCCGATGATCTGAGTAAATAATCTCAATTAACTAAAGAGGTGTGGAGAAGCACTTACTGGAGCTGCCTTGCACCGACAGGAATAGACAGGCGGGACGCCTCACCTTCACCTACACGCTAGGGTGGTGGCTACCGGGCAGGCCAGGCTGGGCTTCGGAGTGACGCCAAGAGTGCAGGAAACACAGCACGCTGCACCCTGGCCGCGCCCCTGTCCTCCGCCGGGAGCCCCTGATTGGGTCCCCCAGCTTTCAGCCGGCTCCAGCCCGCTTCCCGCTGGGGTAGCGAGCCCAGCCGAGAGCCAACTCCCCAGCCCCTGCCTAAAATTTAAAACGAGTAGGTTTTGTTCCGGAGACCGGTGACTTCAGTTCCCATGCCGGCGGAGTGCCGACCTGCGATTTGGGAGTTTAAGGAGCTGGTCCTGGTGAGTTTTGCTTTAAGTTTTCTTTGAAATGAAGCTGGGCTTGAAAGTAAACTCCTTGGGGGGCGGAGTGAGTCTCTCCCACCGGCCCACTGCATTCCTGAAACGAACCGCTGTCGCAAAGCTGTATGCAGTAAAATTGAGTTTCCTTCTTTTGTCACTGAGGCCCCCTGAAGCTCGGGGCGGGGGTGCGTAAGCGGTGTGACAAGAGATCTTTTAAAGTCTAGCTTGCCCTTGGAACTCTTGCTGTGAAAAGGAAAATAAGGTGCTCAGGGAAAACTTATCTCCTGTAGATGAGTAAACCGTTGCGTGTTCTGAACGAATGGATCACTTGTCCAACAAATTCTGCCTCCTAAGGCAAAGTATATGGAGATCAGTTGTTTCATATGGAATTAATATGTGTGATCAATCGTACTCTTTTTAAACTGCTCCGCATCCCACCGCATCCTAACTGGGGCCCAGGCCCCTGTAGGTGGAAATGTAGTCTTCTCTTCCGGATCACTAAATGGGGAAAGTTCAGCCCGCTCGGCGGGGATAATTCGCAACTCCTCATCTCGTTTGTTCTTTGTGAAGGGAGACGGATTCCCTTGGTCCGCAGCAAAGGCTCCTGGCCGGCCTGGCGTCCGCCCCGCCCCTGCCCGGCCCGGCCGCCTCGCCGCGCCTCCCAGCCGGAGCGGCTCCCGGGCTGCGGGAAAGGAGTCTGTTCTGCTTCCTCTGGACCAGGCGAGGTCGCCAGGGCCGAAAGGGGAGGAGAGTCGCTCGCACGGCGGCTCCAGGACTTCAGGTTGGAATGAGGTGTGGGGCCCGGGAGGCGAGGCTGTAGCTGACACCGGGCTTGGCGCCGGCTTGCGGCCCTGGTCCGGAGCGCGAGGCCAAGCGTCGGGAAGCTGGGGCCGCCCTATCCGCCGCGGGGCAGGGCTGCCCGCCGCCCGAGAGTGCAGCGGGGAAAGGGGCACGTTCCCTCCCCGGGGCGCCTTTGTTCATTCGGGCCTGCGGGCGGGCGTTTGGCGACCGCGACCCTCGGCCGAGCCGCCACCCAGATGCAGCAGGTAGGCTGGGGGCCCCGGAGCTCCGGGGCGGGGGGGAGGGTGAAGTTCCCCGGAGCCGGTCCCCATTCCTACGAGCTCCAGCTAGGCGGCCGCAGCGCCGCGATGCCTAAACCGGCCGGAGCGCGGGAGCCGGGAGGGGAACGCCGCGCCCTGCGGGCCTCGGTTTCCGGCTGGAGGGCCCCCAACCTTGCGCCCACACCTAGGCTGCAGGGGTGAATTCGGGTAGAGATCCTGCGTCGTGTTAGAAGTTGGGAAACCGCCAGACAGGGGAAACTTTCAGTGAGTTACTGGCTGGGGCAATACAGACAAGGAAGTAGGCAGGCGGGATAACTGGGAAACAAGACCTCTTTCTAAGCGGGGAGGTCCTGGCCACGCTTTCCTTTGACTTTGCCAAATTTTATTTTGCTTCCTGAAGTGATAGAGTCATTTGTTTACTCAGATGCCCCTTACGTAGGTCCAGAGTAGCAACTTTTCATCCGATTCTGACTACCACCCTATATTTTTCTTTCCCAGGGTCGATTTTCATAGGTTATGGGTCATGTTAAAGGGACATCAACGTTGTACCGCTCGGTGGCTGGTGGTGGCTTGGAGGTCGTATTTAGGGTAATTCTCTAATGAAAGCACATACATTAGAACTGGATTTGTTCCTCTGTGCCTTTATTTTGGGAAACTTTGCCTGGTCCCTATGGGGGCAGGGAGAAGGATGTGAGAAGCTGAAACTGACCCAGAAAAGGAAGATTGAAGGTAGTTGCATTAAGTGGTGGTGCTGAAAAGATCCTGTCCTGAACTTTCTGAAAGGGGGACTGGTTGTAAGCACCTGAGGTTTTAACTTTCTCATAAGAAACTTACAGTAGCTTTTATATCTTGTCACTGTGCAGGGGTGGGGCTGCTTTTTGGAGTCAACTTTTTCTTTTAAAAACAATAAATTCAATATCTGAAATGTTTCCATTAAATACATAAATGACTCTCCCCTCTTCCGCTTTCTCTCTCTCTCTCCCATCTCCTCTCCCACAGGGACTCTCCATGAGTGTTTACTGAGCCCCTCTGAGGATGAATGAAGGTGACTCAGTTTGACTAACCTCAGTCGCCAGGGGCTCACTGTGACACCTGAAGATGGGAATGAGTGTTATGACAGGGAGAGTTCAAGCTGCAGCTCAGAGAGGCTGTTTCTGAGGAATGAGAAATGAGGGATGGTCAGGAGGCATAGATGATACTGCACTAAATGTACTGACCACACACATACCCATGCACAAACACAAATCATCAGAAGGTGGGGAAGAATTTTCAAAATAAAGTGCAGGCTTTAGCAAGGGAAAATGTCAACTTATATATTTCAATAAAATAGAGATAGAACTTCCCTTTTATAAAAGACTGATTCAAATGAGATTGTAAGAAAAGGAAATAACTTTCTAATTCTAAAATATAGAACAGCTTGAATAATAACTCATGGGTTTTGAAATGGGTCATCTTTTTAAATGGGTCACTTTGGCTAGAATCATTGCTCTCAGTGACTTCAAATTGTTAGGGTAGAGTTCTTTCTGAGAACCAATTGCACTCTAATCTACATATCAGAACATAGGATCCGGTAAAAAGAAACTAGGAGCAATTCAGAAGGAAAGTGTTATACTTTTTGGGGGGAATACTTCCATAGCCATTATTTTATTTTCCATTATTGAAAATAAAATATTTTCCAATATTGAAAATATTTCCATAGCCATTATTTTCCATTGTTGAATAATCTTGTGATGAGAAATATATATTGAATCTATGTTCCAGAAATTGAGGAACAGCAAATTATTATAAGAGCTCTGCCATTAGATATAGAATTTCTGCCAACAAAGATTTAGCCCAAACTGTAAATCTAGAATTTTTTTTTTACAGTTTGCATATATAAAAGAGATAGAAGAATTCATATTTAAAGATAAGCAACTCAATCAGGTGAGATGTAAATTCTGAAAAAGCAAAAGTGATTTCTTTACATTTAAATGCTAGAAATTCAGAGACACCAGTAACTTATTTTTAAGATTTATCTTCCATTGTGAAGATTATAACACTAGAAGCCAGTTTTTTTTTTTTTTTTAAACAGAAAGGAATGTTCCTCTAAGTCTGCAGGCAATAAGCTCCCTAAATTCTAAGTTCAAGATACTATTACACAGCTTAAGGTTCCCTGAAATTTCATATTTTATCTCTTTTATTCCTTTTCTACAACTTTTTGATTGTGGTCTAAGAAAAGTAAGTTAAAAAGTTGACTCTTGTTTCCTTCTCTATATTTTACAAGACCTTCCAATCTTTTGGCTGTGTTATTTAAAGTGTATTCTTAAGTGCTTGTAGGAACCATATTGTTCTTTCCCGTCAAGGATAATGGAAGACCATGTTCAATTAGGAATGATACCTTTGTTTTCAGTCACAATAGTGTTTGAGATGTCTTAATGGCCATTAGCAATCAGATCAGAACTTTGAAAAACTCATATCTAATAAAAGTTTTTGAGAAGAATATTAAGAGTACAGCTCATCACTTTGAAAGGAAAATAACCCTAAGGAATCCCTAAATTAATATCAGCCACCTATTCACTAAACCATCATGGTAAAGATGTATGAACAATTTCTAGAGAAAGGAAACTAGCATATATTGAACACTTGACCAGGACCATATTTTGTCAGTAGATCATCTAAAATGATCCTCAGAAAACACTGTTGGTACAAGGTTTAAAGACAAGTCAAGCTCATGTGACTAGTAAATGGGAGCACTAGGATAGAAATTATTTTTGTTCACCTTCACACTTGATTTTTCTATTCTCTTGCCCACCTGCCCCCACCCCCGACCCCGCCGCCAGATTCCAGGTTGCACTGGAACAATTTTTTACTCTGTTAGTGGATCTACACTGGTCACATCTCTGAAGGCCTGTCAGCATCCTGCCTGTGGCCTGCCACACAGTGTGTGATAAATTAATACTTGTTGAATGACTTAAATGTAGGTATTACCTACTTTCAGGGCTGTACAGCGTATTATCTAGGACAGGGTAGGTGTTTAAGTGGCAGTTTACTTATTATAATAAATGTTGATCAACTGAGATGGAACGTTTTACACCATTATTTATTTTTTGTTTTCTGAACCCACAATCAAATATTGCATTCAGAACAGGAAATATGTTGCCACTGGATAACAGGCCAAAGTGTATAGCTTATACAGCAGGTTTATATCAGGTTATATTGTCACCATATTTTGAAATCAGTATTTTTCATATTATAATTTAACCTCAGCTATGTATGACTCCTCTCCTTTCATCTCATCCAATACTTATTCATTGAATACTTGCTTAAAATATCCTCTCTGAGTCATGTACATTTTACTCTCTTCTCCTTCCCTACTTACTTTTTTCTTTACTTCCTTCTATCACTTTGAGGACTTTCCAGGTAGCCCTAGTGGTAAAGAACCCACCTGCCAATGCAGGAGATGTAAGAGATGTGGGTTTGATCTGGAACAATTTTTTACTCTGTTAGTGGATCTACACTGGTCACATCTCTGAAGGCCTGTCAGCATCCTGCCTGTGGCCTGCCACACAGTGTGTGATAAATTAATACTTGTTGAATGACTTAAATGTAGGTATTACCTACTTTCAGGGCTGTACAGCGTATTATCTAGGACAGGGTAGGTGTTTAAGTGGCAGTTTACTTATTATAATAAATGTTGATCAACTGAGATGGAACGTTTTACACCATTATTTATTTTTTGTTTTCTGAACCCACAATCAAATATTGCATTCAGAACAGGAAATATGTTGCCACTGGATAACAGGCCAAAGTGTATAGCTTATACAGCAGGTTTATATCAGGTTATATTGTCACCATATTTTGAAATCAGTATTTTTCATATTATAATTTAACCTCAGCTATGTATGACTCCTCTCCTTTCATCTCATCCAATACTTATTCATTGAATACTTGCTTAAAATATCCTCTCTGAGTCATGTACATTTTACTCTCTTCTCCTTCCCTACTTACTTTTTTCTTTACTTCCTTCTATCACTTTGAGGACTTTCCAGGTAGCCCTAGTGGTAAAGAACCCACCTGCCAATGCAGGAGATGTAAGAGATGTGGGTTTGATCCTGGGTTAGGAAGATCCCCTGGAAGAGAGCACAGCAACCCACTCCAGTATCTTGCCTGGAGAATCCTATGAGCAGAGGAGCCTGGCAGGCTTCGGCCCACAGGGTTGCACAAAGTCAGACATGACTGAAGCGACTTATTAGCACACATGTACCACTTTGAATCTCCTCCCTTAAATGCTCCAATCTTCCATGTGCAGGAAAGACTTTTTGTACCCAAAGTGACTCAAACTGTCACTTTTGCCCATTGTCTGGTGCTACTGAGATCAAGGAAAGGAAGGAGGGAAACGAGATAGAAGGTTGGGAAAAGAGTGTGTTACAGAGAAAATGAAAACAAGTCCTGGTGAAATGCAGGTGGTAGCAAAACAGAAATGACTCCAAACTTCAGACAGGGAAGCAAATCTTTTCCCTTCTAGGGTTGGTTCTCTTGGTTCTGCCCCACCAGCTTCTCTGTCCTTCCATCACACTAGGAGTACAGCAAGAGCAGGTGAGGAATTCAGGGACAGGGCTGTAAAGGACCATCTGCTTTTGAGCTGCCACAGAGTCTGGAATTCATGGAGGTTACAGGGTCAACACCATGTCTCGGTGCCTCCGTTTCTTCTTCTGGAAAAGGGGGAGATAACTTCTCCCTCATAGGTGGTTGTGAGACTGAGAGTTACTGTCTATGTAAAGCCTTCTGAGCAGATCCTGGTGTGCACTAAACACAGCACGTTAGCAGCTGTTGCTGCACGAGGCATAAGGAGAAGTTTGCTCCTTAAGTGGGCAAGAACAAAACTGACGAAAATCATATTTATAAGAACCTGGCAACCCTGTCAACTCAACAAATACGTCTCAAGAATGAACACAGAAGGCCAGGCTTAGAAAAGCAAGTACGTGACCTCTGCAAGACTCTATATTTCAGCTCTTTTGTTTGTTTCAAATTCTGTATAATCAAACTGGTTACTGGGAAATGTTAGCAACCTTTAATATAATTCCTCTGAAATATGGTAATACTCTATAATGTCTCTGTCATCAGTTTCCTTAGTGCTTATCTTTACTTGGAGCCTGTCTTTACTTGTTTGTTCATTTTTTATTTCCTGTCTTTAGTTTTCCCACAACCAGCAAACAGAAATCGACAACCATGTTTAATTTATAAAGAAACATATAGCATAGTTTATGTAAGTGGAGAGCAATTTACTAGATTCACACTGTACATTTTATAACCAACTTTTCCCATTGTCTCAGATCCATGCTTGCAGAGCTAGAATTTAAAGCCTTCAGACTAACAGTGGATCAAGAATTAACTCTAAAATGTATTCTTTGTGAAGGAATAACAATTACACATGACTTTTAATCTTTGCCCAGAGCTTGAGCTTAAATTTCATAGCTAGTCACAGTCACATAAACACTTAAAGATAGCTGTTGCATGGAATGTGTCCTTTTTTTATAGCCTTATATTGAATACACTTAAATTTGATTAAAGAATAAAATAAAATTGAGAGAATATCTCTTTTTTCCCACTTAAAATGTGAGTTGTACATTCACATTTCAGGTTGCCACCTTATTGAGCAAATAGAGAATTAGTGCTAAACGGTAACCAGTTGTGTTTCTTAGGACAAAATACTATTTTACTAAGAAAAAAATTTATGAAGATCAAATCATAGCCTTTCTGGTAAATTCTGGGCTTTTTATACCTGATTTCTTTAACATGGCAGTTTGGTTTCTGAGGATTATCCTACCTATGCTTAATAGGGAATAAATGATCATAGCAAGCCAGGAAAAAAAAAATACTTGGAATGTAAAACAAAATGTAACATAAAGATGAGAAAGAAAATGTTATCTTTCTTTCTTTTGAGTTATGTCTGGAAAGGAACCAAAAGTTATGTCCCACATGGGACTTTAAGTCATGAAAACTTAAGCTTAAAAGTATCAAGTAGTGAGGCTTAAAAAAACAAAAAAAATCTGTGACTTGCTTGAGGAGCAACATTAGTTTATACTCATATTTTTATCACTTTTAAATTTTGTGCCCCAAATGAGTGCTTCCCTTACCTCTCCCTAGCCTGGCCCCTGACGGTGGTCAGTGTGCTTTATAGAGAGAACGGAGTGGGCTGCCCAGCCGGGGAATTCCTGAAGAGGAAGCACGCATGGGATGAGATGGTGACAAGTGTGTAATGTCTTTTACTTTTTCTGTGAGGTAGGAAGGGAAGTTGTCAGCTAAGAGTGACCGCGACACTTCCTAGGAAGAGGGGGAAGATCCAGCATGGCTGGTGGAGAGCCTGGGAGAGGGAGCAGCTCCATAACAAGTGGAGGCCAGCCACACTGCACTGGGCACTCTGCCCACAGCTGGATGTCGCCATGTGTGGGGGTGGCGCTGTCTGCCTGCTGTGTTATGTTTCTCCAGGAGCCTGGCAGGCACTATAGGGAAGATGGGAATGACCCAAGGTCTGGGGCTGCTGGGGTGGAAGGACAGGAACGAGGCCGAAGAGGGCAAAGGTGCCAGGTGACCCTGCATCTGAGACAGGGAATGGGTAGAGGAAAAGTCAGGGACGGCTGGATGGGCCAGGGGCGTTAGGGGGCAGGTAGGGGTGGGCAGAGGGTTCCAGGTGAGTGCTTAGAGGTTGTGGTTGAAGAGGGAGTGGACTGGACTTTGAAATTTCAGAAGAAAGCAGTTCTAAGTGAAGCCACAAATGACTTTTCCTGCTGGCAAGTTGTCTTCAGTGTGTGGGAGGGAGTGTGAACAAACATCTACACCATAAAACAAGGGCTCCTTGGACTTTGGAGTGTCACATGCCTACTAGGTAGGATGTAGAAACACAGTTTCTCCAAGATTGGATGTTGTTAATGTATTACAATGGTGGTCTAAAATAGTGGTTAAGAAACAAGTAGATGTTTCTTAATTAGAAACAAAAAACAAATAGATGTTTTTGAATTCAAACCCACTGGCTTTCTCTAGTTAACATTACTCTGGTCTAGATACAGTGTGCTGCTGCTTTTCCTGGAAGATGCCTTCCCCAACCCCACCCACGCCAACCTTGAGAGCCCCCCGGGCTCCCAACACAGCTCTCACTATTTGCTCCAGGTCTGTCTTCCCACTTGAGCTCCATGACAGGCCTTGTCTGCCCTGCTTTCCGACTGTGTCCTCAATCTTTGTTACCCCATCTTAACTTTCTGATAAACCAGCCCTTTAAAATAGTTTCTTTTTTCTTTGACTCCTCCATTTTCTCCTTTCCCTGAGTTGACTATTCCTCCAGGCCTTTGCTCAGTTCTTCTTCCTTGAGAGTTCACCCATGTTCATGGCCGCCATTGTCTTTATAACTCAGGGCGCCCACTGGCTTTAGTGCTGTCTGCTTCCAGGCTCAGATTACCTGCTGGACTTAACTACTTGCTGTCCCTCTTAACATCTCCATCAACACAGCTTAAAAGCAAATGTGTTGCCACCTCATTCCTGACTCAGGAAACCAGTTTTCCCTCCTTTTTCAGTAATGCTTGAACCTAGATTTTTCTCCTCTCCATTACTCCCTGTCCCAGGTCACTCATCACATGCCACTGAGGCTTTAAAAAAAAAAATTATTTATTTTAATTGGAGGCTAATTACTTGACCATATTGTAGTGGTTTTTGCCATACATTGACATAAATCAGCCATGGGTATAAATGTGTTCCCCATCCTGAACCCCCCCTCCCACCTCCCTTCCCATCCCATCCCTCTGGGTCATCCCAGTGCACCAGCCCTGAGCACTCTGTCTCAAACATCAAACCTGGACTGGCGATCTGTTTCACATATGGTAATATACATGTTTCAGTGCTATTCTCTAGATCATCCCACCCTCGCCTTCTCCCACAGAGTCGAGAAGGTCATCTTTATCCTTTCCTTCCCTCCCTACCTCCACCATCCTAGACTAGACCCTTTTTATCTCATCTCCCTTCAGTATGTGTGTGCTCTGTTGCTCAGTCATGTCCAACTCTTTTGTGACCCCATGGACTGTAGCCCACCAGGCTCCTCTGTCCATGGGATTCTCCGGGCAAGAATACTGGACTGGGTAGCCATTCTCTTCTCCAGGGGATCTTCCCAACCCAGGGATCAAACCCCAGTCTCCTGCATTTCAGGTGGATTCTTTACAGGCTGAGCCACCAGGGAAGCCTGCCTGCTTCAGTACAAGGTCTGCTATTACCCAGGGTCTGATCTCTAGGAATCCTGCATCCTTCGTACCACTGCCAGATTTCTGCATAAAGCTTAATAAATATTGACAAGGGAGTTATAACTAAAAACAAAAAGGACTTGCTGCCCTGGGCACTGCCTTCTCTGCCTTATTTTCAAGGTTCTCCATAAGTACACCCCAACCTCCCTGCTTTCAAATATTAATACAGGCCTGTTTCTCAAATATTTGCCGTATTGTATTTCTTTCCTTTGTTGCCCGAAACTGCTTCCTTGTCCTTCTGCAACCACCTAAATCCTGATCATCCTAGGCCCTTGTGATCTAGTTGTCACTGACCTCTCCTCCCGGGGACATTCCTATTGTGCCTAGAGCAGGTATGACCCAGATTGGTGCTGACATACAAAGTGAACCTTACTGTGACATGCTGACATGCCTGTTGCTGTCCAGGGGAACTGTTTCCACATGCATGCTGTGAGTCTTGTCTCAACTAGATTGTTGCTGCTTTCAGAGCAGAGACCAGAAAATATTACCTCATGACTGCCACCATGCCCGGTGTATTTCTATAGCAAACACACACACACACACACACATTTGTAGGATTAACTGAAACATTGGACACTGAAATTAACTGAAACAACATTGAAGTTGTTTAACTTGAAATTAAAATGCCAACCTCATCATCTTAACTAAAACTTCAAAATTTGTAGCAGGTTCTGCATAATACTTTAGGATTACAAAAGTAAACTCAACAAAGAAATGAGTTGACAGCAGGAATGAAGTAGAAAACGGTCAGGGTTCATTTTGGGACACCTGTAGCCTGTAGATGCATTAATTGTTTTGTTTTCTGTTTTTAATCAGAGAAGTTTGAAGAGCTCTCTTGTGAAGAAATATTCTTGAGTGGTTGAGGGGCACAGCTTCCAGACTGAAAAGTATTTGGGGTGAGGTCTGCCACATTCTTTTCCGATATTCCTACTCAACTTCTTATCCACCTAAACTTCTTATTCTTCTGACTACTTCTTTTATGAAAGGAAAACTGAGGATATCTATACCTTCCTCTCAATCTAGACAGAAGCAAACCCAAGTTATATTCCAAATATTTGCATATTTTCCCCTAAGCAGCTCTTTGTCCTGTTCTCTCATAGAGCCTTCCCTGTTTCCTATTTTCAGCAGGCTCTGAAGTCATCTGTAATTTTTGTATTCCCTCAGTAACAATACTTTGATCTTTGCCCCCAGTTTACAGATTGAGTCACTAAAGCAGAGTGCAGTGAGGAGTGCCTGAGGTTATACAATGAACCTGGCCCCAAACCGGGTGGCCCTGGTTTCGACAGTTGATTGGTCGCCCAGCTGCACTGTGGGCACAAAGGAAGCTGCACCCACAGCATTCTGTCGTGGATGGTTGCTGAGCTCACATTCATTATTGGGATCCCTTTGTTTCTTGTTAGGTCCAGCATTTTCTTTCTCTAGGTCACGCAGGCCTGTGGGCTTCACTGTAGCCCCCAGCCTAGTGCTGTGAATACAGAAGCTAGAAGATATGCCTTAGAGAAGCTTTATGACAGTGTGAACCCAGAAGGGTGAGCCTTGATTGCCTGTGAATGGTCTCCATCAGCAACACCAGGGTTGGGATAACGTTGTTTAGTTTTAACAGATGAATTTAGATCATGGAGGTGCTTTTGCTTTTGGTTGGAAAAAGCCGTCCTAATAACTAAGTTCACTTTGGAGGAGTGGGGGTGTTCTTTTGTTATTAGAGAAGCCGGGTTCTATGAATTCCCAGGTCTTCCCCTCATCACATCAACACTCACATCATCACATCAGAGAGATTTGGTTGTGACTGAAGTAAACAGTGGCTCCAACAGTTCAAGCAGCTGTGGGTGGAAAAACTGTGTCTTAGAACTTCACACACTGTGCTGAGCCTAAAGAAGTAGTGTGGGTTGTTGGCTTCATGACTAGTTCTTTGTCATTTTTCAGAAAGCAGTTGTGACTCTTAGAGGCCAGTTGGGAACAGTTGAAGGAGTATAGGAAAATGAGGGAAATATATATGTGGTGGGGTGGAGGGGACAAAACAAATGTTATGGGCTGGCTGTTTGGTGATAGATAGTGATAGAGTGTTGCTGCTATAGTTGTTCTCATCCAGATGAGCAATAGACCCATTCATGGGAGAGAGACAGGGCCTCTATGAGTTTAGGGTGCAAGTGGGTGCTGGCAGAGTTGGGTGGGTGGGCTAATTGTCTAGCAAGAAGCTCTGGCTTGTAGACAACTGTGAATAGATGCAAAGCAAAGCTGCGCTTGGAACATAGTGAATGCAGCTGCTCAGAAATGGGAAGCTAGTTTTGCCTGTGGTTCCAAAGGTTACTCCTTTTTGTTTCCTTCCCGGGAACTCTTGGAATAGAAACAGCAAATTAGTTTCAATTGAGATTTTTCTTAGAATTCTTAAACACTTAAGCTGTGTTAAAATCTGCCCTTAGAGATTCTCTGTTACTTTACATGAAGCCTCCAGTTCCTTCTGTGTGTATTGTGGAAGGGGCAGAAGGCTAGGCCTTCAGAGGTGGGGCTTATCTAAGTGAGCACTGTTAAGACTGAGAGGAAGTGCCCCTCCCCCACTCCACCTCCCCAATGAAAGCAATTTTGCAAAGTGTAAGCAGATGCCACCATCAGAAACGGATGTTTCTTGCTGTCTCTCACCCTTGTTATTGTTCAGTCACTCAGTCATGTCTGACTCTTTGCAACCCCATGCACCGCAGCCCGCTAGGCTTCCCTTGTCCTTCACTATCTCCCGGAGTTTGCTCAAACTCACGGCCATTGAATTGGTGATGCCATTCAACCATCTTGTCCTCTGTCATCCCCTTCTGCTCCTACCTTCAATCTTTCCCAGCATCAGTCTTTTCCAATGAGTCAGCTTTTCGAATCAGGGGGATTTTTGAAGCTTCAGCTTCAGCCCTTCAGTATCAGTATTGGAGCTTTAGCATCAGTCCTTCCAATGAATATTCAGGGTTGATTTCCTTTAGGATTGACTGTTTTGATCTCCTTTCAGTCCAAGGGACGCCCAACAGTCTTATTTCATCCTACTCTAGAGCATCATTCAGTCCCCCATGACCACCCAAACCAAGGGACAAATTACCAATATTGATCTAGCCCTTATAGCAGTATTCCTCACTTTTTTGCATTTTCCTTTACAACAGAAATGCATTTTACTTTACAACCCTGAAGGTATTTACACACAAAACTTAAAATTTCACAAAAGGATACCTACTTTCAATGCACTCTGCCATTCTGTATAATGCTTTTCCTTTTTCGTTCTCTTTTTTTTTTTTTTTTAAGCTTTTGTGGCTTCCTAAGTGGTGCTAGCAATTTAAAAATCTATACCCTTAGGGATAAAAATTTACCTGTGCTGATCTCTGAATTATCATTAAGGCTTGTTTCTGATTTCCTGTCCTCCCTGAGCTTTTTGCAAGCCTAGCTTGTGCAGTTATCACCCTCGTGTGGAGTTACCTTGGGCAATGGGAAATACAGATGGGTGTGAAAGGCCCCACCACCCAGGTTAGGCCAGTACTGCCTGGTGCTCTCAGTGTGTGCAGTTATTTTTGAACATGTTAAATTTGAGGTGCCTGTGGAGTTTCCAAATGGAAAAGAACAGAAATAAGATGACTGTACAGAAATGCCACTTTGGTTAGAGAGTTGGGACTATGCTTTTGAGAAGCATATCTCAACTTCTTGATTATGAAGCTTGGTTTGAAAAAAAAATTACTCCTATTTCTGCCTTGTCTGGGGCAAGCTTTAATGTATTTTTACTATTATGAACTTTCATTTCATTGAGTATTGTTCCTTGAACTATATAGCTGCTTTCATTGTAACTATATTCCAAGTCAATATATTCATGGACATACCCATTTAAGAAACTTCAACTTTAGGTATATAAGATGACAGACATTTTGGAGGTTTTCCTCCTAGGCTTGAGAAGAGAAAAGGGTCTTTGTATTCTGAATGAGAAGAAGGTAGAGGGTGGTTCTTTCCCTTTCCTTGGATTCCCCTGAAAACATAAACAGCTATATGTGTCTACTCAACACCAGCTGCCCCATCACATTTTATCCAGATCAGTCGGTTACATATTGTTTTTAAGGAATTAAGAGTAGTTTGTTTCTTTCTGGTAACTCAGTAATCCATTCACTTGTAATTTTTTTCTCTTCCTGACTCTAATAGGTTGCACTTAACTTGCACAAAAAGGACTACACAGAATAGCTGCGTAAGGCCAATCCTTGAACTTAATGAAGGATGTCAGAGTGGGAGCATTCTGATGTGCCAGCATCATTCTGCAGTGTGTTCCATTCTTTGGTGGTCTCCGAAAAAAATGGTATTAAAAGAAAATATTTTATGAAATAAGGAGCTCCTTTTACATTTTTAATGACCAACATGGACATCTGTTCTACAGAATACACAGTCCTATGGTTCTGAAGAAGCAAGCACTCATTTAAAACTGACCCTAAATAAAAACAGACCTGGATGGACGTCAGAATGTTTGTTAGTGGCAGGAGAGTAAAAAAATGGCAGTTTATTCAGTTATTTGCCACTTGTTTTGTACTAAGCCTGATGTTCTTCTGGATATCGATCGATAATCACATCGTGAGCCATATGAAGTCCTACTCTTACAGATACCTCATAAATAGCTACAATTTTGTGAATGACAGCCTGTCTCTTAAGCGCAGCGAGGAGGGGGTTCCTCGTTACCAGTTCTTGATTAACCATGAGGATAAGTGTCAAGCGCAAGATGTCCTGCTTTTACTGTTTGTAAAGACTGCGCCTGAAAATTACAATCGCCGTTCTGCCATTAGGAAAACATGGGGCAATGAGAAGTATGTTTGCTCTCAACTTAACGCCAACATCAAAACTCTGTTTGTCTTAGGAACACCTTCTGACCCACTGACCAGAGAAAGACTTCAGAGAAGGCTGGTTTGGGAAGATCAGATGTACAATGATATAATTCAGCAAGACTTTGCTGATTCTTTCTATAATCTTACTCTTAAATTTCTTCTCCAGTTCAGTTGGGCAAATCGCTTTTGTCCCCATGCCAAATTCCTCATGACTGCTGATGACGACATATTTATTCACATGCCAAATCTTATTGATACCTTCAAAGTTTAGAACAAATTGGTGTTCAAGACTTTTGGATTGGTCGTGTTCACCGTGGTGCTCCTCCCATTAGAGACAAGCGCAGCAAATACTATGTTTCTTATGAAATGTACCAGTGGCCGGCTTACCCTGACTATACCGCTGGAGCCGCCTACGTGATCTCTGGTGATGTGGCTGCCAAAGTCTATGAGGCATCACAGACACTTAACTCTAGCCTTTACATAGACGATGTGTTCATGGGCCTCTGTGCCAATAAAATAGGGATAGTACCACAATACCATGTGTTTTTTTCTGGGGAAGGTAAAACCCCTTACCATCCTTGCATCTATGAAAAAATGATGACATCTCATGGGCATGTAGAAGACCTTCAGGACCTCTGGATGGATGCCACAGACCCAAAAGTAAAAACAATTTCAAAAGGTTTCTTTGGTCAGATTTACTGCAGAATAATTAAGATAGTCCTCCTTTGCAAACTGACCTATGTGGATACATATCCCTGTAGGGCTGCCTTTGCCTAATAGTACTTGAATGTTGTATTTTATCACTGTCACTGAGCCAAACCTGGATAAAGAAACTTTGAAATGTTTGTCTATACCATAAGTGAAATGAACATGAAGAACAAAGGAATATTTTGAAAGCCCAGTCTATCAGAATGTTTCTTTGATTCTAGAAGCCCTTCAATATAACTTACATACTTCATTGCCTAAATTCATTTCAAGGAATTTAGATTTAGACAAGGTTCATATGAAAACAAAACTAAAGGGAATTTCAAGTTCTCAGTACCATGTGTATATTGGAGGAGTAGAAAAATTATTAAGGTGCCTAGGTGTTAGGATAACTGCTTTTGGAAAATACCAAGTAAATGTATAGCACAACATTTCAAAGAAATGGATACGTTGCTGGACCAGGTACTTATTAAAGAGCACTTGAGGGAGTTGGTGGCGGCAAGGGAGGACTGGCATGGAAGAAAGTACATGAACCTGGTCAAAGAAAGTTTCCTCTTCTTCAGAGGAGACTGGGAGAAGATACACCATTTCTTTATAAATCACCAAATCATTTACTGTCACATTCATGTAGCTGTTTTACCTGGACAGTATTGGAGTCATTTTAAATATATTTATATATTTTTTCAAAGTGTAATGTGAAATTTAAGAAGTCATTAGCTCTATCCTAACTAGTACTTTATTATGTTTTTTTTCCTATTATTATTAGACAATGACACAAAACATGGACAGTGTCTTACTCAGAGGGTCCTTTGCTAGAGATAAATCATTGTTAATTCAAATAGGTTGATTTTATCAATAATTTAATGAAATTTCAACTGGTTTTAAAATATTCAGTATCAGTCTGTTTTTAAGGCAGCTATTTGAATGTAGTTTACATAAAGGAATATAATAATGAAGAAGAATTCAAAAAGAAAGACCATTATGAGGCTCTTTTCTCCATAATTTATAAAATAAAAGTTTCAATGTCTAAATTGTATTAATTACTAAAATCAGCCCACCCCTCTCCAACAGGGTCTCATAAGCCAGTTGGTTTTGAGTTTAGCTTTTAAAACTGAGAATATTAAACATCAAAACTGTAGTAGCTAAAAAAATGTATTCTTTCATTCAAATGACTATCAGAGGTGATATTCAACTTCTAAATATTTCACAATGAAAGTGATAGAAAAGTCACCTGAATGAAGTTTAAAACATTTGTAAAGCTGTATGTTCCTTGTAATAAAAGAGATGTGGCTGAGATCCAATAGCGGAAGTTAGGCTTATTTTACATGGCAGGATGAAAATGTGGCTATGATACAAACAACCTCTCCTCACTACAGAGAGAACTAGGTGAGGTCTGTTGTTAGGGGGATTATATGAAAGGCAAAATAATGACTTCAGCAAAAACAGTCAAACTGATTATAAACCCTTTGTCTGCAAAGGTGAGTGTTAGGGAAAACTAAGACATATCACTTGAAATGATGACATCTGAAACACACAAAAAAACTAAAAAAGAATTCTCAGTATACATAACTGGATGATGATGATATATAAATAATATATATATATATATATATATACACATACACATACACACACATATATATATATATATATATATAATTTGTTGCAGGTAGCTTTTCTGTTTACAGAAACTTTTTGTTAATTTTTTCTATTTTGAAAATCGAAGCTTGTTTACATTGATTGTTCAGATAATTTAGTTTAACTCATGTCAAAACTACAGTGTCAAACATTCTAGTTTGTAGTTACTTTCAGGAGTAGGTTCAGCATTTTTAGATCATTACAATTTAAATTTTCTGACCAATTTTAAAAACTGTAGAGAACAAAAGTGCATTTTGGCAAAGCAGGTTTGTAATTAATTTTTATTAGTTGATCCTTTAATACCATTTGTCCTTTGGTCATATATATGCCCTGTGTATCTATACTTGTAACTGTTTAAATTTGCTATTGGTTGAGAACATCTGTGTCTCTGCCCATCAAAATGATCTTGTTTACATCAATACTTTTGTGAAACAGTTATTTATTTGTGAAAGAGCTCCATTCAGTTGTGTTCATCTTTTATTTTTCCTTAACACAGAATGAAACATTTAAATTTAGAGGAAATATGAAGGCACTTCCTTTTTTTAATAAGGAAATTGCTAGATACTTCCTTCATCAGACTTAAAGTACTAAGAAGAATAATTGTAAATAAAGGATTCCAACCTTTTAAAAAGGAAGGAAAAAAAAAAAACTTTTTGGTGCTCCAGTGCAAGGCTATCTTTTAAAAGTCATCAATAAAGGGAAAATAAACTTTCAGCCTGAATGGTCAATTGATGATTATATACAGTATTATTGCTAAAAACTTTTTACCTCTTGGTTGGCTTGCATCTATTTTCCATATTATTAATTTTATACCAAAATGTTATTTATATTATTTGAATTTTGCTCTTATATGGCAAAATAATTAGAGGGTTTTTAAAAATAAATCTATGATTTCCAATAAACAACTTGAAAATTGTCAACAGATGTGTATTTTCACAAAGGCTTTTTAAACTCCTGGGTGAACACTGTTTATGTCACAACTGGTTCTGTTTAATGTCAGAGAGGCCTGTAATACGTGTTCTTAATCCTATTTCCTGTTCAGACTTTCTGCTGTGCCCAGGATAGAGGATTGCTGTGTCCTCTGCATTGTGGAGCCATCTAAAGTGCTTCTTTTGTTTGTTGAAAGGTTTCTTCTGGAATGTCTAAGTGCGGGAAGTCTTCTCTCCTAATAGACTGTTCAGGAAAAGATGAAATAAGAACTATAGCCATAGTGCCTTAAGACACCATTTTCCTTTTATTTGGTATCATTAACTAGCCAAACGCTGATTCAAATTTAGCCCTGGTCTCTTAACATTAGGAATGTTCTTAGGTCTGTTCTGCAGCGTTTGGTATTTCAGTAGATCTGTACATAGTATGTGATCATCTGCTTTTCACCTGATTCTTTCCTGATTCTTTATCATACTAGATGGTGTGATTCAATATATATTTTTAAAACTCAGAAACATCTGGTTGTAGTAGAACTTTTTACTTGTGAGGCATGGCAGGGGCGTTTGTAGTTGGAACTAAAATGATAATTATGAGGAAGAGTTGAGTTGACCTGTATTTGGGACTTTAACTGAATACCACAGCTACAATGAGAATCAGAACAGAGAACTAGTGATATACAGGGTTATTCGTTCTTCTGTAATAATGAGAGAAATGTTAGATGTCTCTGTAACTATGTTTTATCCTGCAGTGGGACTAGCCTCAGCTTTCATTATGATGTTACTCTGCTCCAGAACTCAAAGGCTCCTTACTGCCTCCAGCATCAAATCCAATCTCTTCTACCTGGTTTTCAAGGTTTTATCTAACCTCTTCCTCCTTCACTCCTTATAGCCACCATTACCCATCACAAATTTCGCTCATGACCAACCTTACCTTGCATAAACTGGTTTCCCTTTTCAGGAACACTATCTCCTGAAGCTGTTGAAACCTTATATCTACGGAACACTATCTCCTGAAGCTGTTGAAACCTTATATCTACAACCCCAGTTCTGCTCTTCCATTAAGCATCTCCTCCCTCCCTCTAAAATATATACTGAATCACATATATTATTCTGCTACCTAGGAATCATTTCATGTGTTTCTTCCCTAGCTAAAATGTAAGTTCTGAAGGCAGGGACTATGCCCAGTATTATCACATAATGCTTAAAATCATTACTTTTTCCAAATATAATAATGTTATTCTGGAAAGCCATCCAAATGTGAAAAGAGATTAATTATTCAGAACCCTTAATGGACATTGTTATAACATTTTACCTGTACTTGTACTACTTAAAAGTTTATAATTTATTCAACAAAATCTGAATGCTTACTATAGGCCAAGCATATTATACCTATCCAACTGTAGCCCAACAAATTTATATTAGTTATTCATTAAAAACTCAAAACTGTAAAATCAAAAGTAAAAAAGGAAATGCAGATTAAATTGTTACAGCAAAGGTGTGATCTTATAGTAGTTATTCAAAGCTTCTGGGAGAACAAAATGAGTAATCTTACAGTTTCTCCTATCTCCTGCTCAATCCACTAGCTAATTTGGCCTTTTCTCAAAGTTCTTTTGTAAGAATCTTAGATATTTTTGTTTCATTAAATGCTGTAACTTTTCCTATTTGTATTTCTCATTAGAACTATGATTTAATCATTGCTTTGTGGCACAGTCGGTAAAGAATCTGCCTGAAATGCAGGAAACCTGGGTTCAAACCCTGGGTTGGAAAGATTCCCTAAAGAAGGAAATGGCAACCCACTCCAGTATTCTTGCCTGGAGAATCCCATGGACGGAGGAGCCTAGGGGGCTACAGTCCATGGGGTGGCAAAGAGCTGGACATGGCTTAGTGACGAAACCACTACTATAAATTAATATAAAAATTCACCAATTAAATCATTAAGACAAATTATAATGAGGAAAGTAAGTGTGGTTGTAGTAATAAGAAGTCCCCAGTGATATACTATCAATTAAGGAAAACAGCAGAACACATTGCCAAGTGGTTCATCTCAGACACAACCCAACCTAACACACTTTCAGATACGCTGAATTGCGCCTTTACTATAACTCAAAGGTATATTTCAACCAGTAAGAGCCCACATGTTTCCTTGAATAGTTTAAAGGGAAAGAATAGCAAGTAGTCTAATTGAACTAATATTAGCTTTAATCAAGAGGCGAGTTCCAAAAGACATTTGTTCATTTCATTACAAGCATATTTATGGAGGCCTGCTAAGAGCTAAACATGATAGACTCTGGGCAATAAAAGCAGCTCATAAAGGAATTTATAAGTCAAATGGTGTTGGTAAAAAAACATGACAAATGCTAGATTAGAGGTAATGATGAGAATTCTGAGTATAAAGATTTTTAAAAAGTGAGTTTCCTCTCATGCTTTTGGTCTTCAGTTCAGTTCAGTTGCTCAGTCATGTCCAACTCTTTGCGACCCCATGGACTGCAGCAAGCCAGACTTCCCTGTCAATCACCAACTCCTGGAGCTTACTCAAACTCATGTGCATAGAGTCGGTGATGCCATCCAACCATCTCATCCTTTTGGTCTTAACTGCCATAATTTAGGCTTTCTGATCAAGAGAGCATTCATATGCATGCAGACACCTTTCTGTAGGCCAAAAATAGCATCTGTGCTGCTGCCTAGTCATTCAATTGTGTTGACTCTTTAGTGTCAATACAATCAATACCCCTAGACTGTACTCTGCCAGGCTCCTCTGTCCATGACATTTTCCAGGAAAGAATACTGGAGTGGATAGCCATTTCCTTCTCCAGGGGGTCTTCCTGACCCAGGATAAAACCTACACCTCCTGTTCTGCGAGGCAGATTCTTTGCCATTGAGCCACCAGGGAAGCCCCCCAAATAGCATTATGTTTGTATAAATTGTGTCTCTGGGGAATCTATATCCTTTAAATGCTTTAAAAATCAATAATTCATATTAGCAATAGCTTTTCATTTACAATTTTCTTGATAATCCAGTGTTTTTAAAAAGCCTTTGAAGGTGCCATTTTTCAGCTCCTGTTTGTTGCTTTTATGAAAATCATGAATTTTCTTCATGAGTAAATAATGAAGGTTAGTTGTATACAGAATAAATATGTGAATTTATCTAGGAAAGATTAGTTATGAGATTTAAAAGCGAGTTAGATATCCCATCTTCCTCCCCCCACCACACTCACCCGTTTAAAGGGTTAAAATGACTTCTACAAAGGGATGTGCAATCTTACCTGCTGGGAGAAAGAGTTTTGGAACGGTCAGGCTTCTCTGGCTCAGGGTTGTCCACATCATGACTGCTTTCAAGTATTTCTTCATTCTAAAGTGAAAGACATTTTGATAAGATTATCTATTTGTTTGGGGAGGAGGGCTCTTACCTATATTTTTCTATTCCCAAATGTCTTCTGTTTCTTTGGTAAGAAATCAAGGTCTGGAGAAGTTGTGACCTGCTCAAACTTAGAAAGAGAGCTAAAGGCAGAGAGGAGATAAGTCTGGGGTCCACTTTTCACAGGCTGGTAATCACAAGTCCGTTCTATCACGCTGCCTCCTTGGGCAGTGCAGAGTGGTCACCAATGCAGCTGGTAAAGCCAGCTAATAGTTGGAAGTCCTGCTCCACTATAAGCCACCCCTAAGACCTTGGGCAAGTTCACTGAATCTGTTGATTTCCTCCCCTAGAACATGGACCCCATGCAACTGCCTGCCTTGGCCAGGCACAATAATAACCACTTGCATGAGTTGTCTCACAACAGAAGGTCCTGATAAGGAACAAAGTGCTGCTTCCGAGAAAATTTGAAAGGGGCCAAAAGGAAGGAGGAGGTGCCAATCCATAATATGCCAACCTCCCAGAAACCCTTATGCTGTGATACATCTTAGCTGAGAAATGTTTGTGCCACCAGGAAGGACCTTGAGTCAGACTAAATATGGGCTAAGCAAGATGACCCTGTATGCGAGACAGCAAAAGAGACACAGATATTATAGAACGGACTTTTGGACTCTGAGGGAGAAGGTGGGATGATTTGGGAGAATGGCACTGAAACATGTATACTATCATGTAAGAAACGAATTGCCAGTCTATGTTTGGTACAGGATACAGGATGCTTGGGGCTGGTGACGGGGATGATCCAGAGAGATGATATGGGGTGGGAGGTGGGAGGGGGGTTCAGGATTGGGAACTCAGGTACACCTGTTGCGGATTCATGTCAATGTATGGCAAAACCAATACAGTATTGTAAAGTAAAATAAAGTAAAAATAAAAATTAAGAATAAATAAATAAATACGGGCTAAGCAAGATGACTGGCCAGAGACAGCCCAGAAAGGTAACCCCCTTAGCATAAAACCTGAGAGTCATGTGGCAGGTTTCCCTGGCTTTGCTTTCCCTGCTACCCTCCACTCAACTGCCTTCCCCAAAAGCTCTCTTGCTCTGTCAGTACGTGTGTCTCCTCGGACAATTCATTTCCGAGTATTAGAGCCCACTCTTGGGCCCTGTTAGTTGTGGGGGGGGTCCCCCTTCTGGTAACAGCACTATCTGCCACATAGAGTTGCGGATCTTTCTCAGAATAACACTGGGCATTTAATTCTCAAGAAGAAACAAGACCTCTACTGAATTTACTTTCAAAAAAATATAATTTTAACAAGGACGTGAATTTGTGTATCATACTGATAGTGACGGGAGTATTATAATAAAAGTATTAACTGATAATGAGCAAGTAAATAATTAGCCAGCATTTGAGTTCTTCCTGCCTGCTAGGTTCTGTTTAAATCAGTTATTTTACACTGTCACAAAAGAGAGTAGAGATTTAGAAGGGGCCTTCTTGCAAAAGTATCGTTAAGGGAAATTTAATGAATAAACATAAAGATTCCTTGTAATTTGAGCTAAAAGTTGAAGGGTAAGCTTTGCCCAGTCTCAGATGAACTAACTTGCAGAACAGGTCAGAGTGACAGGCTGCTCAGATAGATGGAGACAATGCAAGAGAATCCTCTATCTGGATTAGCAGAGAGCAGTCAAGTTAAGGTTGTTTTATTATCCACAATGCAGACCACAGAAACAGCAATTTAAAAATGTTCATTGTATGAAAGAAAACCAAGGATTTTCTATCCTTTTATAGATATCTTCCCAAACCTGGTATCATATCAGAAAGCAGGCTAACAAATAAAGGATTTGAGATACTAGCTTTGCTAATTTAGCTCTAAAATATAAGAACAATCTTCCACTCAGTTTCATATTTTTTCTTTTAATATAGGGTATCATTTCAATGAGAATCTAAATTTTTAGTTCCCTCTTACATATATTTGACCAGAGACTAGAATTTATTTTTCATTTCAATCATATACAGAAGCAAATACCAGTCCTTGGATTCAAACTAATCTAGGTATTTTTACCACACTATCAAAGCTCTTTCTTCACATTTTCTATGTAATGTTGAGCTAATTACTTTGGCAGTTAATGTTATACTGCATTCCTTTCTAGTTTCTCCTCTGTGACGTTACCATGACAAAAACACCCACTAGACTTTGCGCTCCAGCCTTATTCACCTTTGAATCCACAAAATGCAATACCTTCAGAAAGAGTAGCTATCATTATTAACAAAACTCCCTCTCACTGTAAAACTCGCTTATACTTGTGAAATGAACTGTGCTCTTTCTAACTCTAGTGATCTGTTGTTACTATGGTGGATTGTAGAGTCTCTTATTTCATGACAACCTATTATAGTGATGGAAAAATTACAGTGACTCAAGGTGCAGGTCTGAAATTTGTCATCTTTTATACAGAATGATGATGCCTCCCTAATTTACAGACTGTCATGTATGAGAGAACTTCACAGGTTGCTGAAATGCCTGGGTATGGACTTGGTTGTGTCAACCTATATTCTTATGGCCACATGTCAGACAGTTGGTGTTAGGGTGGAGGGAGAGTCCTCTGTCAATCAAGGTTGATGGAAGACAACACCCACGTTTTTGAGGATATATGGGAAGGACCCACAGCAGGTCTGGGGACTCTTAATGAGAGCCTGCAGTTACCTGCACTGTACACCAGTGTTTTGCTAAGGTTTAGATGGATTAGTTTTGGTGCAGTGGCTTTCAAAGTCTGACCACAGTCCACAGGAAAAGTGTTTACATAATAACACTTACACATATATATTGTGATTTATAGTTAGAAATCGGTATTTGGTTTTCATCCTATTTCTGGCACAGAGCTCCTAAAGTTTCCTGTCTTAAGAGTGTCTTGATATTTATAACAAATCCCTTTCAACCACACTTGGGTTTATGTTAATGAGGTAACTTTTAGGAAGCACCTAGCCAGTTTCTCAGAAGCACAGGTGACAACTTGTGTTTGCCTTTGGCCTCTGAAGGGGCTTGGGAGCAGTCTTAATAAGGCTGAGTCCTCATTGTTTGGAATTTGATGCTGTCTCCGTGTAGACTGTGTAGAACTGAGTTAATTGTTTGGTGGCATTGGAAAAAACATACAACAGATATACATGTAACTGAAAAATTTTTGTGTGATTTTTGTGATTGGATATATTCTATTTAAAATTCTATCCCATTGTACTCTATTCTTTTTATTTATTTATAAATGCTAGTAAACCCACCTGAGTTCACTGTTACCACTGTGACCTATAATTTCAAAAATCTCTTAAAGAGTGAAAACTGAGTGAAAAACATACAAACTGAGGCATGAGAGGTAACTGGGTGGGAATCCCCAGCTTATTTTTTTTAAAGTGGCCTTGGGTAGCACCTTACTTCTCTGTGAGTAAATAGGTGTAATAACATCTATATCAGAAGGTTATTGTGATTGTTGTTCTTCAGTCGCTCAGTCGAGTCCAACTCTGTGACCCCCTAGAACGCAGCAGGCCAGGCTTCCCTGTCCTTCTATCTCCTGGAGTTTGCCCAAACTCATGTCTATTGAATCGATGATACCATTCAACCATCTCATCCTCTGTCACCCCCTTCTCCTCATGCCTTCAATTTTTCCCAGCATTAGTGTCTTTTTCAACAACTTAGCTCTTTATAGCCAAAGTATTGCAGCTTCAGCTTTAGCATCAGTCTTTCCAATGAATATTCAGGGTTGATTTCCTTTAGGATTGACTGATTTGATCTCCTTGCTGTCCAAGGGATTCTCAAGAGTTTTCTCCAGCACAATTCAAAAGCATCAGTTCTTTGGTGCTCAGCCTCCTTCAGATCCAACTCTCACATCATACATGACTACTGGAAAAACCATAATTTTGACTATATGGACCTTTGTTGGCAAGTATTAAAATACTTAGCACAAAGGTAAAGCTTCATAAATGGCATTTATGATTGGTTCTTTAATATCTACTGGGTGGAGATTATAATAGGCAATTATGTAATGCACTCAGCATGCTGATCTTCAGTAATTGCTGGGCAGTTGCTACCTGCTCATGTATAATAGAGTCCCCACATTTGTCAGTAGCTGGGAGATGTTGGCCATGTCACTTAATCTTCCTGGGCATCCATTTTCTTCTGTGTAAAATGAGGGAGGTGAGTAATTTGGCAATTAAATGCTCCTCTGTTTATAATATAAAATACCAACATAGATGTTATTGCTTCCAATTTTGAGATGAAAGCTAACCTACAGCTGGAGTACTTTTGGGAAACTTTTTTTTTTTAATTAAGCTTCCTGAAAGCTCTATGAGGAGGAGAACATATACAAATAAATGCTTGTTTTCAGATATTGGTCCTTTGATTCAAATAATAAGCCAAGAAAACTGACCACAGACCAACCCACCAATTGCTGCTTTATTTCTCTGTTAGGGTTTCCTTACAAGCCTCACTGAATGAATTATAAAATGAGGTGATTTGAAAGCAGAACAAGTTTCTTGTGAAAACATATCCTGTTTTCCTTCAGTCACCCTGACTTGGAAATACCCCAGGGCATCCCAAAGAAGGGATTTTCTCAGTCAACTGGTGCTGTAAAATGGAACCAACGCATAAACTACTTTGGGAGGCCAATAAGGTGGGGAACCCCCTCCTACTGTGTGTTCATTAAGGCAGGCAGGCTGGTAGCTGCTCCAGGTCCTGCATCACTCCCGGTACCTTAGCCTCTCCCTGGTTTCAAAGTGACACCAACCCACATGCAGTTTTTCCTGAATCACCTTTAATCATGACTTCCTATAACTACTCAACATAGAATCTGATTATTTTGTCTCCCCTATATTTTGAAGAAAGACATATTTTCGAACTTGAAAAAAATAGGCTAAATGCCAAACCTAAAGGAATTTTGTAAAAAAATTTTTTTAATCTCAATTTCTCTGAATAATCTATCTTTTTAAAACTTACATTGTAAATATTATCAAGAGTTAATTTTCAATTGATTATTAACATTTTTCCCCCCAAAAGAGACAGCAACATCTGAAACAGAATCAAATTAGTTTTTCCCTGAAATTAAGTGATTTCTCTTTATGATTTTAGGAATGCTTGGAGAGAAACTTCATCTCCAACTCTTTTATTTTATTTTTTTTTAGGACTTCCTGGACATCTCTTTATTCCAGCTCTTTTAAAGAGATAGTATCTGGTAATTTAAAAGTATGGCTTATTATGTTATCACATTTCTTAAAAAGGAAAGGTGCTAGGCCTAATTCTGAGAGAGAAAATGGAAGGCAGATAAAGGAGCTGAACCACCTTCATTATTTATTTATTTTTATTAAAAATATTTATTTATCTATTTACTTAGCTGCACTGGGTCTTAGTTGTAGCATGCAGGGTCTAGTTCCCTGACTGGGGATTGAAACTGGGCCCCCTATATTGGGAGCATAGAGTGTTAGCCACTGAACCAGCAGGGAAGTCCTACCCTATTTATTTAAAGTATGAAGAGTGATCATTAAAAGAAGTGTTTAAGATTAAGCCTCTTTTGGCACTGTAAATTAATAATGAAAACCCAAGAAAGCAAAAGAGGTATGGAAAGTAAGGACCTCTGAATAAAATAGATTGGCATGGCTTAGAGGAGGAGAGCAGGAAGGAAAGGAAAGGAAACCTCCAGCCTCAGTCTAGGGTGACCTTAAAGACACTGTATTTCTCAGAGTGAAAAATATCAGCTTGGGAGGAAATAGCCTGCCCTCTCCATTGCTGGAACTACCAGGAAAGGGGAAACCCTACCCTGCTGATTTTTGAGGTTCAGTGGGTTCTAATGTGGAGAATTTAGAGAACCTATCCTTCAAGGGAATCCCTAGCCAGCTGTTCAAGCCTATTTGCTCCCTCTCCCAGCATTTTTCCAGCACATTTTTTCCTACACTTCACTGAAGAAGCCACAGTCTAAAAATTCCTTTGGATAAAAGGGGCAGTCAGTCCCTTTTAAAAGATGGCAAGTATTTGCAGAAGGGTTAAGGGACTGCCAGTCACTCAGCCATGCACTGGTGTGAACCAGCTCATTCATATTTCTCTCACCTCTGGTCCAGATCAGCTGTATTGGGAGGAAGCTTCCAAGAGGTAGGGGAGAAGAGAGGAGGCAGAAGAGGAAGGCTTTAGAACATTTTACAGACTGAAGCCCTTTGGAGGGGAAGAGCAAGCTTGAGGAGACAGGCATTAGTGGTCCAGAAGCTTTGTGGAAAGAGGAAACAAATAGAGAAAGATAAGGAAATGGGTCCCAAATGCAAACTTTACAAAATTTTTCTAGGGTCTCTTATATCTAAGATCTTGAATTTCCCAGCTAGAATTGTTAGTAATTAGTTCACTGTTCTTACTGGTTAAATTGGCTTTTATAGGTTGTACTAACATCTAAACATTACTTATAATATTTGTTTATGGAAGGAAATGTCTTCTCAAAAAACTGCAAACATTGTTTTACCAATGAATGATATGCAGGTCTGTAGTTCTGTTAAAAATATCAGAAAGTAAGGAATATGTCACAGGATACCTTTCTGCCATTCCCCAGCCAAGAAAATGTGAAGGAAAATAAGTAAGCCTAGGACATTGAAAGGAAGTTTCCCATACATCCTAAATTTTCTCAGGCTGTTTGATTTCATGTGATTTTAACTTTAATGCATAAATGTTAGTGTAACAATTCTTTGCCAACAAACATCTGTCTAGTCAAGGCTATGGTTTTTCCAGTAGTCATGTATGGATGTAAAAGTTGGACTGTGAAGAAAGCTGAGCCCCAAAGAATTGATGCTTTTGAAATGTGGTGTTGGAGAAGACTCTTGAGTCCCATGGACTGCAAGGAGATCCAACCAGTCCATTTTAAAGATCAGTCTTGGGTGTTCTTTGTAAGGAATGATGCTAAAGCTGAACTCCAATACTTTGGCCACCTCATGCAAAGAGCTGACTCATTGGAAAAGACTCTCATGCTGGGAGGGATTGGGGGCAGGAGGAGAAGGGGATGATAGAGGATGAGATGGCTGGATGGTATCACCGACTCAATGGACGTGAGTTTGAGTGAACTCTGGGAGTTGGTGATGGACAGGGAGGCGTGGCGTGCTTCAATTCATGGGGTTGCAGAGTCGGACACGACTCAGCAGCTGAACTGACCTGAACTGAAATCACAATAAACTGTGGAAAATTCTGAAAGAGATGAGAATACCAGACCACCTGACCTGCCTCTTAAGAAACCAATATGCAGGTCAGGAAGCAACAGTTAGAACTGGACATGGAACAACAGACTGGTTTCAAATAGGAAAAGGAGTACGTCAAGGCTATATATTGTCACCCTGCTTATTTAACTTATATGCAGAGCACGTCATGAGAAATGCTGGACTGGAAGAAGCACAAGCTGGAATCAAGATTGCTGGGAGAAATCTCAATAACCTCAGATATGCAGATGACACCACCCTTATGGCAGAAAGTGAAGAACTAAAGAGCCTTTTGATGAAAGTGAAAGAGAAGAGTGAAAAAGTTGGTTTAAAGCTCAACATTCAGAAAACGAAGATCATGGCATCTGGTCCCATCACTTCATGGCAAATAGATGAGGAAACAATGGAAACAGTGAGATACTTTATTTGGGGTGGGGGGGCTCCAAAATCACTGCAATTGGTGGATTGCTGACACAAAATTAAAAGACACTTGCTCCTTGGAAGAAAAGTTATGACCAACTTAGGTAGCATATCAAAAAGCAGAGACATTATTTTGCCAACCAAGGTCTGTCTAGTCACAGCTATGGTTTTTCCAGTAGTTATATATGGATGTGAGAGGTGGACTATGAAGAATGCTGAGAGCCGAAGAATTGATGGTTTTGAACTGTGTTGTTAGAGAAGACTTTTGAGAGTCCCTTGGACTACAAGGAGATCTAACCAGTCCATCCTAAAGGAGATCAGTCCTGAGTGTTCATTGGAAGGACTGATGTTGAAGCTGAAACTCCAATACTTTGGCCACCTGATGGCGAAGAGCTGACTTATTTGAAAAGACTCTGATGCTGGGAAAGATTGAGAGCAGGAAGAGAAGGGGATGACAGAGGATGAGATGTTTGGATGGCATCACTGACTCAATGGACATGAGTTTGGGTGAATTCTGGGAGTTGGTGATGGACAGGGAGGCCTGGCGTGCTGCGGTTCATGGGGTGGCAAAGAGTCAGACACGACTGAGCGACTGAACTGAACTGAGCTGAGTGCTCTGCTGCTGCTAAGTCACTTCAGTCGTGTCCGACTCTGTGCGACCCCATTGACGGCAGCCCACCAGGCTCCCCCATTCCTGGGATTCTCCAGGCAAGAACACTGGAGTGGGTTGCCATTTCCTCTCCAATGCATGAAAGTGAAGTTGCTCAGTCGTGTCCAACTCTTAGCGACTCCAGGGACTGCAGCCTACCAGGCTCCTCTGTCCATGGGATTTTCCAGGCAAGAGTACTGGAGTGGGGTGCCATTGCCTTCTCCGTGAGTGCTCTGTGTTGGCTAACAAATTCATCTCCTGATGGATCCAAGATGAAAAACTTAAAGGGCTCTTCAATATTTTCCTTTCCTTCCCTATTAAATCTATCCTCTTATTTCTCTGCCTTGATCTTATTCCTTCATTCATCAAACTTTCTTGAACAGTCTAGAGTATTCCTGGTAGGTAGGGTGCAGTGGAACATCTGGACTAATGGGTATGAGCTCTGCCCATCTTCTTTTTTTGCCACTGTCATTAGTAGGCTCTCAACATTGAAATCTCAGCTAGCCTGTGACAACTACTGACAGGTGGTCAGCCTGCCTGTCTTCATCTAATTTACTCTCCATTGCTGTATCGATGTCGTGCCAGTACACAGGTGCCCTTGTTGGCAAAAACCCTCAACCAAAGCCTTAAGCAACCTGTCTTTGGTCTACCTTCCCAGTTTTCTTGGACTATTCCCAGAATAGCCTATGCTCCCTTCATATTTCTGAGGCTTTACTCCTTCCCCATCCAGGACTGGCCTTCTCTGTCTTATCTACCTTTCAAAGTTGCATTTATTCTTTTTTTTTTTTAAATAGGTTTTATTTTTCAGAGCAGTTTTAGGTTCCATGCAAAAGTGAATGGAAGGCAGAGATCCCTTGTCCCTAGCCCCCACCGTCACATCCCCAGAGGGTGCAAACGAGAACCTGCACTGACCGTCAGGCCATAAAGTACTTTTCTGCTATAAAATTCCTCTGTGCTCTGCCTATTTATCCCTCCTCCCCACTAACCCCTGCCAACCACTGATCTTTTGCTGTCTCCACGGGTTCTGCCTTTTCAAGAACGTTCTAGAGTTGGAATTGCACAGCTTGTAGCCTTTTCACCTCGGTGCCTTCAACTGCATCGTGTTCAAAGTGCATTTATTCTTTATTTAAAATTTTCAGTTGGAGGATACTTGCTTTACAGTGTTGTGTTGGTTTCAGCCATATAACAATAGAAATCAGCTGTAAACATCTATATGTGTCTGATAATGGAAATCAGCCATAAGTATCTATCCTCTTCCTCTTGATACCCCCATCCCACCCCTCTAGGTTGTCCTAGAGCACCAGAGGGAGAATATGGACAAACTGAGAGAGTAGCACTGAACTATATACACTACGATGTATAAAATAGCTAGCTAGTGGGAAACTGCTATATAACACCAGGAATCCAGACTGGCACTCTGTACTTATTCTTTAAAGCTCAAATGCCACCTTCTTTGAAAAAACATTCCCAACATACTTCGCTCAGTCGTGTCTGACTCTTTGCGACCACATGGACTGCAGCATGCCAGGCTTCCCTGTCCAACTCCTGGAGCTTACTCAAACTCATGTCCATGAGCTTACTCAAACTTCTGCCTTCTAATACATGATATTCCTTTCACCAGAGGTATGTCATTCTGCTTTGTATTATAAATTATTAGAAATAGGTTGTTTCTCCCCTGAAATTTATAAGTTTCTTGAGCTTAGGTCCCATGTTAGAATTGTTTCCCGTATGTGACTCATAGCAATAGCTTTGATATTTATTAAATTGAGCTGAATAAGCCACCCAAATTGGACACATCAAATATTTTAGTGAGGTCAACTTTGTATTGGTCAAAGAGCAAAGCCAACAGTGGTCTTACTGTTATTCTTTTTTTTTCATGTTTGTTCCTTCAGTGAAAAATACATTCTCATAGATGAATATAGTCACATCCTCATTCTCCTACCTTCTGGACCCTGTATTAGCCTATGAGACCCATATTTACCTCAATAATTTCTTCTTTATCTGAATGGTCTACACATATAGCCTCTAGCCCCATGTGACCAAAAATGTAGTCCTTATACCACCTGCATTCTAGTCACCGTATGCACAAGTTAAAAATTCAGATTCCTGGGCCCTACCCCAGACCTCCTGAATAGCATCTCTGTGGCTGGAGCCTGAGAATCTTTTGTGAATAAGCTTCTCAGGGTTGTAGTACATAGGAAACTTTAAGATTCTTCATTCTGGAAACAGATCAGAGAGCTTGGCTGGGGAGCTCAAGATTTGGTGGATTCTTTGAATTTCTTATTATCTCTAAGAAGGATCAGACTTCAAAACGTCACAGAAAGTGAACAGTGAAATGTGCTTATAATACACATAGTTCTCTTGGTGAGAAACAGGTAAATGAAAGATTCTAGGATTCAGAAGAGTGAGAAAGCAATGAACTGAATTTGGCTATGATCTGTTATCATTTGGCAAAAAAAGATACATATTCAAAATTAGGGGAAGCTATTTAACACCTGAATCTGAACTTCTTTTAGCTTCTTTTCATCTCTTACACAGATTATTCTATGTTTATTATGTTTATAAATAAATATAGGATTAAATGGGAAACTAACATTACTAAGAATTTTCTGTATGCCAGGCATCATGCTAGATGCTTTCTATGTATTACTCATATAATCAGCCACTTGGAGGAGGTCACTTTATTTATCTGCATTTTGCAGAAGAGGAAAGTTAGAGGATGAAATGTTAAGTAAATTGCTAGTTAGGTAGATTAAGTAAGTTATAATGTAGATAGGTTAAATTAGATAGAAAAGTAAATGCAAGATTAAGTAAACTGCTAATTTCAGATTCCAATTCAATCATTTACTGGATGTGTGAGCCCTGGGGAAACTCACTTAGTTCCTCAGAGTCTCAACAGCATCACAGATAAAACAAAGGAGGGGTCACCTTCCTCACAAACTGAGGACTAGTGATGAAGTCAGGTATACATAGGACCCAGCATAATGTCTGGCCCTCAGTCAGTGTAGCAACCATTCCCTCACCTCAGTCTTTCTACCTTGGCTTTTTATGCTTTTTAAAAAATTTTATGAAGGAGCCTGTTTGCTCAGAAGCCTGAAAAGGCCTTGCTATTTTAATAGGTGCCCAGAAACACTGTTGATGGTGCTCACGGCCAAAGAGCTTCCTTTTTCCTGAGGGTTGGCGTTCAAGAAAAAGAAACTGTCATCAACCTTTGGCTTCCTTACAGCTTCAAAGAGGCAGTGATATGCACAGCCCAGGGAAAGCAGCCTCGGTGAGTCATGCTTTCAACTTCTAACTGGTGACATGAAGGACAGAAAGTAGCCACTTCACTACTGCCAGCAGCCATAGCAAATGACCCCACTGTGGATTTCCCAGAGACAGTGTCAGGGGGCCAAGCGCATGCCTTCACAGCTGCCAGACTGCCCCATGAGTCTCAGCTGCCTCCTCAAGTTGAGCTTGTCAAGTTCTTGTGAACTGGCACAGCAGAGATCCTCCTGCCACAGAACAGGGGACACCTTTTTTGGGAATGAATTCTCTGATGATGATAAAATTACCTGTAGGTAGTATCAGTGATTCTAGCAGCAATCATGAATGATTTGGGTTTAAAGCTTTTTTTTTTCCCTCCATGAGCATTTCCTCTTGAGGGCAAGGAGGAACATTTATCACAACCTTATGATTCACTCCCCTAGACTGGCTGTGGCTTCATTTCATCTTTGAGTTCCTGGCCTAAGGCTTAAAAGATGTCGTAATTGTTACCTGGAGGCAGATGTGTGTTCTCCTATCCCGGTCATCTGCTTTGGACAGTGGCCATAAAACACAAGCATCAGTGATTTGTTCTTGGTGTCATTCAACCTCCTTGTCCCTGTTTTGAACAATCCAGGCATGTATCTAAACCTTCTTTTCTAATTTACCTTTTTTCTTACTAGTTTTCTTACATATTTTAGAATGATGATTTTCCTGGTTATACCACCCACCATGGGAAACACTAATTTCCTTTACTGATTCTAAATTGATTTCTAGGTCCAGGATTTGGGGCTTTCGTGCACAAATCTCCTGTCTTCCTATTTATATTGTTCATGACTGGATTCTGCTAACTCTTCTCATAGCCGTGGGGTTTAGAAGCAAAAGTCTGACATGCCACTGTTTTCCAAAATAAGGAAGTTTGGCAGCCTCTGTTCTACTTTGCTTGCTTTTCTACCTTGACTGTTAACATATAAGTTCTTGTGAGAAAAGCCCTTCATTAAATGCCTAAACAAGGCAAGAGCAAAGGAAAAAGTAACACAAGCACAGAAGGATGGCGATATCCTGTACTTGTGTCTGCTGTTGGTGATCTGCCTAAACCCAGTGGGAGCAAGCATCTTAGCAGGATGGGCTTGGAGCCTGAGTTAAACAAACAGCACAGCAGAAGAAGGAAGAAATCAGAGGTTTGGTGGTCAGAGTTTTCTGAATCCTACTCAACATTTTCCAACCCTGTTGGCCTCTGTCTATAGCCACCCCTGTTCCTGCATTGTTTATTTTTACCAGTATGCAATATCAGGGTAAATGATAAATATAGCTTATGGAAACCTTTGGCCTTAAATAGTTTGAGGTTTTCCCTGAGGAAAGGTGCTTTATTTTACTGACAATATTTCCTTGTTTTCCCCTTTACAACAAATAAAACAATAGCACTCATATTGTTTACAATTATTAAAATAATTTACTCTAATTTGAATTCTTATATATGAGAACCTTTACATACTGACAACTCCCACGGCATCTTTATAAAGTATGGTAAACCTATGGCTGATTCATGTTTACGTTTGGTAGAAATCAACACAATACTGTAAAGCAATTATCCTTCAATTAAAAATAAATAACAAAAAAGTGTGCAGGTCATAAATATGCTGTCTAAAGATAGGCAAATTAGGTCACAGAGATATAAAATGAGTTGAAATCACATTGTGAGTCAATGCAATGACATATGAGTTCAGGTACCCAATCTGGGCTCTGGTGTACTTGACACAGACCTCACCTTCAAAGGTGACAGTCTCTGGAGACCAGGATACAGAAAAGGGTAGATTGATGCTCAGTTTTGAAGGTGATCACAATTAAACCCTTTTTATATAACTTAATGATTTCACAGACTTCATGAATGTTAAGTCAGGTGAAGTTTAATTACAGTTGCCCCTTTCAAAAAATGTCTGACCAAGACTGTATGATCTATGAATAATTATATGCCAACAAATTGGACAACCTAGAGGAAACTGACAAGCTTTTAGAAACACACAGCCCACTAAAACTGAATCAAGAAGAAATAGATAATCTGAGCAGATTGATCACTGAAAGTGAGATAGAATCCATAATAATAATAATGATCAAAACTCCTTGCAAACAAAAGTCCAGGACCAGCGGGCTTCACTGGGGAATTCTACCACACATACAAATAAGAACTTACAATGATCATTCTCAAACTTTTCCAAAAGGCTGAGGAGGAGGAAACACTCCCAAAGTTATTCTATGAAGCCACCATTACCCTGATACCAAAACCAGACAAAGACATTGACAAAAAAAATTTTACAAGCCTGTATGAAGTTGCAAGCTGTTTCCTAACTCTGGAAGACATGGTGATGTAATACCTACAACTATCAGGGATGCTAACACAGCAATAACAGTGCCCTCGTCTGCCTGGAATACAGAAGGATGGCTGAACAAATGCTGAAGAATGCAACTTTCTAAGAAAAGTCTGCTGGGAACTAGTTGCCACATTGTTTCTGCCTCCAGGAAGAAAAGCCTGTGACTTGCTTTCTGCCTGACTCCTTAATGGTCAGTGGATTCTCTGTTGGGGGGACCTAGATTTGGACACATTAGGAACTGATGATGAATATGAACTATTGGTGAAGTACATTTGAGCCCACAGTCTACTGGCTTCTGTTTCAGAACCATTCAGTCAGCCAGATATTTAATTTTTCAGTGAGGCAGAGAAAAGGGGACCTGTTCTGGGGTTGCTAAACAGCAATATATATTCATAATTCATTTTGCTTGGGTGTTTGAATGTAGCGTTACTTTACAATTATACAGTGCTTGGCTGTTTTCAAATTTTCTATTGATGTCCGAAACAGTTTCAGGAGGTAGCTGCTGTTATTACCAGTTTTACTGATGAGAAACTGAGGTATAGAGAGGTTATATTGCTTAAACTAGGTCTGCCAGATTCCAAACCTTATGCTTTAAAAAAAAAATTTTTTTTTATTTTGAAATAATTGTAGATTCACATGAATTTACAAATAAATGTACAGGTAAGTCTCATGAATTCTTCCCCCAACCTCCTCAAATGTTAACATCTCACACAACTAGAGTATAGTATTAAAAGCAAGGAAATGACTTTGGCACAATCCACAGTGCTTATTCAGAGTTCATCAGCTATATGTGTGTGTGTGTGTGTATGTGCAGCTGTATGCAATTTTGTCATGTTCTTTTATATATATATAAAGCATACACTGTTCTACCAATTTTAAATATGAAGTCAGATTATAGGAATGAATAAAATGATTTTTTCTTCAATAAAACATTATCTACCAACAATCACGTACATTACGCTGTATGTGCTATGGTAAGTTGCTTTAGTCGTGACTGACTCTTTGCAACCTTATGAACTGTAGCCCACCAGGCTGCTCTAGCCATGGGATTCTCTAGGCAAGAATGTGGGAGTAGGTTGTTATGCCCTCCTCCAGGGGATCCTCCTGACCCAGGGATCAACCCCATGTCTCTTCTGTCTCCTGCACTAGTGGTTCTTTACCCCTAACACCACCTGGGAAGCCCCAAGCACGTTATGTATGACCAAACAGCTTTTCATTTTTAGTTGCAATTAAGAAAAGGAAGAAATTCTACAAAGCTCATCTCTTAGAAGCACTAGACTGCTATGTGCCTTTACGGGCACATCTTCTGGGGGTGATGATAGATATAAAATAGGGAAACACAACTTATTGATTTATTGATAATTATGACAGCAGGAAAAGGGAACAACAGAGAATGAGATGTCTGGATGGCATCACCGACTCGATGGACGTGAGTTTGAGTGTACTCCGGGAGTTGGTGATGGACAGGGAGGCCTGGCATGCTGCAGTTCATGGGGTCGCAAAGAGTTGGACACGACTGAGTGACTGAACTGACTGATGGCAGCACTCTTATACATGTCAGAAATTTCCATCAGTAAAGGAAAGGTGATCTTACCTTGACTTCAGATTTAGTCTCATCATCTTCCTTTTCCCTGAGTTTAAATCTGTCTCTGCATAAGGTTCCTCAGATGTTTTCTGATGAGGAACTAGAGAGATAAAGGAAACCTGACATTAATTTGGCTAGTTGGCTAATAACTCAGAGCACTTAGCCTGACTTGGATCATGCTGATGTAGTTGATTAACAAAGCTTAATTGAGTTGCTACAGTGATTTTCAAAATGGTAGATGAAACTGGAGGTGAAGATGAGATGCAGAAAAGAAAGAGTCCTTGATCCCAGGCACTCGATCCAAAGAGAAAAAAGTTATACCCAACACCACAGAAAACATCAAACTGCAACCAATCAAGGTAATGTGGTAAAAATGATAGTTTCCATCATTCCCATTTTTTAGGCCCAGTTAAAAAGTTGTTTTCTTCATGAAGTCTTCCTTAACCATTCTAAGCTTCTTGGATTCTGTTTATAAACTGATGCTTTAGCATTTTCATTTGCAATGCATAACATTACACTTGATGTTGTTCTTGGATTGGAAGATTGAATTCTAGATACCACATTCTACTGAGTGTATTCTTTCTATTATACAGGTAATTAATTAGTGATTATTAATAGAAAATTTGAAAAATACTAAAATCTTACCATTTAAACACACTATGATTATGTAAGAGGATAGAAATTGTTGCTAACCTAATGATCTAACAGTTGCAGTCCAGAACTGATGCAATTGCATTTATTAGTGGACAGGATGACTGTGTGAAGAATCTGCTGAGTCTGGAGGAAATTGGGCAGGCTTGCTCTTACTCTTACCTCTCAGTCATTCTCTCTCCCTCCTCTCCTTCCCACAGAGCACTAAGATGCCTGGGAAATAGCCGTCTTCAACCTCCACGGTCATTTGGCACTAAGATTGGGATTTGGGGAGGAGAAGCCCTGGTTAGATTTGTAGCTTTCTAATCCAATTTTACCCCTGGGGGTGATGACTACAAGACTAGTAAGAAAGTGGTATTTTATGTTCTTACTTGTCACCATCACCACCCTTGTATATACAGCCCCTTTGGGAAACTCCAGGATACATGAGATTAACCTAGGACAGGATAAGAGCATTTCTAGGTCCAGTGGCCAAAATGTCATCCACCTAATGTCACCAATACCACCCAGATGCTTATGTGTGGCAGACTTGATGGAGGTTGACTGTCTTGCCTCCACAGGCCCTCCCAAGCCTCTGTGAGCCAACTGGAAGCCCCTTGATCTTTCTGCGGGTTTTCTAAACATGTTACGTTGAAATCTGTAGTGAAGTGCACAGATAGCTGCCCCAGGTTGTATGACTGCTGAACCTATTTTATAACAATGGACAATCCATTGGGCTCCTTGTTCTCAGCAGGATCTCTGTAACCTGAATGATTCTAGGCATAGTAACAAGAAGCTAGAAATGCATATACTGATTGGCAATAGCCATGACTGAGAACCACTTCCCCTTAAATCTGTTAAGTACAGCGGTGAAGTTAAAGGCAAGGACGTGGGAGCAATGTTGCCAGAGTTCAAGTTTTGCTCTTCCGCATATGAAGCATACATTATCAAAGAGCCTTAGCTTCAGTTCACTTCAGTTCAGTCACTCAGTCTGATCTTTGCGACCCCATGAACTGCAGCATGCCAGGCCATCCTGTCCATTACCAACTCCCAGAATTTACTCAAACTCATGTACATTGAGGTGGTGATGCCATCCAATCATCTCATCCTCTGTCTTCCCTTCTCCTGCTCTCAATCTTCCCCAGCATCAGGGTGTTTTCACATGAATCAGTTCTTCACATCAGGTGGCCAAAGTATTACGGTTTTAGCTTCAGCATCGGTCCTTCCAAAAAATATTCAGGACTGATTTCCTTTAGGATGGACTGGTTGGATCTCCTGCTGTCCAAGGGACTCTCAAAAGTCTTCTCTAACAACACAGTTCAAAACCATCAATTCTTCAGCACTCAGCTTTCTTTATAGTCCAACTTTCCATCCATACATGACTACTGGAAAAACCATAGCTGTGACTAGACAGACCTTGGTTGGCAAAATAATGTCTCTGCTTTTTGATATGCTACCTAAGTTGGTCATAACTTTTCTTCCAAGGAGCAAGTGTCTTTTAATTTTGTGACAGCAGTCACCAATTGCAGTGATTTTGGAGCCCCCCCCAAATAAAGTATCTCACTGTTTCCATTGTTTCCTCATCTATTTGCCATGAAGTGATGGGACCAGATGCCATGATCTTCGTTTTCTGAATGTTNTTTTGTACTTTCTCCAGGAGGTTTAAGAGAATGATTATTTTCCCATGAAATGAGTCATTAAAAGGCACAGAGCCATATTTAACTACCTAAGTGTCAGCATTATATTGAATATGATGAGGTATATTACAAAGTTTTGCTGAAGATTATTTGTAGCCATAGGAAAAGAACATTAACACTGCCAAGTGTGTTGTAGAGATGAGGATAACTTAGTTCTTCCTAGTAAAATAGTGAACTTTCATGTTATTAAATGTATTACACTTAAAACTCCCTCATATATCACATTTTAAATCCTGACTGAAAATTCTGTATGTTCAATATAAATGCTCACACATTCAAATGAATACTAACATTATTTTCTCTCATTAAAATTAAGCTCCTTTTCCCAAAGAAATTATATAAACTCATGTTCCCCAATAAAAAAATTATTGTAATGGGAATGTGACTGTGGTAAGTAATATCCTGTATACTTTAAACTGCCTGAGATGCCACCTTTTCCAGAATCCCTGGAAATTAAAATAAGTACATTTTTCTAAGTATACATTGAATTTTGGCTGATGATAACATTTAGTTCATTTATATTCTTTCATATACTGTGCCCTTGATTTCATCATAGATCTCTCTCAGTTTTCTAACTCCATTTATCCATAATCTAAATTTGAAGCATACATTTTTAAATCAAGAATAGAGTTAATAGCTTCTAGTTGGAGAGAGTAAAACAGGAACAGGGACTCTGGGTTAGAAAACTTCCTTTCTTCCTTCCTTCTTTCCTTCCCTCCTTCCTTCCTTCCTTTTTAATGAAGTATAAATATCATAGGGGTAATGCCCCATGAATCATCACAAAGTGAACAAACTCAAGAGACTCACAGCAAAGTTAAGATATACAAAGCAATTTGTACTCAGGAAAATCCCTCTTTTCCCTTCTCATCCACTGTCTCAGTTTTCTACGCACAAAGTAACCAAGCAGCTTCTCTGGTGTCCACTGGCTAGGGCATCATGTTGCCAACGCATGTGGAATTTTTGGTCAGGGAACTAAATCCCACATGGTGCAGCTAAGAGTTATACCTCAGCTAGAGATTCTGCATGCCACAACTAAGACCCAAAGCAGCCAAAAAATGGTAACCAATGTCATTTTGAAATGTCAAGGAATAGTTTTGAACCTTATATGGCTTGTGTGTGTGTGTGTGTGTGGGTGTCTTAAAACTTGTCTTAAAAGTTTTAAGACATTTATCCTCTACATTTGAATGAGATCCTTGCTAGGTACAGTAATCTGGGTTGTAGGTTTTCCTCTTTCATCACTTTAAGTATGTCCTGCCGTTCCCTTTTGGCCTGAAGAGTTTCTATTGAAAGATCAGCTGTTATCCTTATGGGAATCCTCTTGTTTTTCCCTTGCTGCTTTTAATAATTGTTCTTTGTGTTTGGTCTTTGTTAATTTGATTAATATGTGTCTTGGGGTATTGCACCTTGGGTGTACCCTGTTGGGGACTCTCTGGGTTTCTTAGGCTTGGGTGGCTATTTCCTTCTCCATTTTATCTGATTTTGGTGTTGACCATCTGGTGATGTCCACGTGTAGAGTCTTCTCTTGTGTTGTTGGAAGAGGGTGTTTGCTATAACCAGTTCGTTCTCTTGGCAAAACTCTATTAGCCTTTGCCCTGCTTCATTCTATACTCCAAGGCCAACTTAGCCTGTTACTTCAGGTATTTCTTGACTTCCTACTTTTGCATTCCAGTCCTCTATCATGAAAAGGACACCTTTTTTGGTGTTAGTTCTAGAAGGTCTTCATAGAACCATACAAATTCAGCTTCTTCAGTATTACTGGTCAGGGCATAGACTTGGATTACTGTGATACTGAATGGTTTGCCTTGGAGATGAACAGAGATCATTCTGTCAATTTTGAGATTGCATCCAAGTACTGCATTTCAGACTCTTGTTGACCATCATGGCTACTCCATTTCTTCTAAGTGATTCTTGCCCACAGTAGTAGATATAATGGTCATCTGAGTTATATTCACCCATTCCAGTCCATTTTAGTTTGCTGATTTGTAAATGTCAATGTTCAGTCTTGCCATCTCTCGTTTGACCACTTCCAATTTGCCTTAATTCACGGACCTAACATTCATTCCAGATTCCTATGTGATATTGCTATTTACAGCATCAGACTTTACTTCTATCACCAGTCACATCCCTAATTGGGTGTTGTTTTTGCCTTGGCTGTGTCTCTCCATTCTTTCTGGAGTTATTTCTATACTCTTCTCCAGTAGCATATTTGGCACCTACTGACTTGGGGATTCATCTTTCAGTGTCCTATCTTTTTGCCTTTTCATACTGCTCATGAGCTTCTCAAGGCAAGAATGCTAAAGTGGTTTGCCATCCCCTTTTCCAGTGGACCATGTTTTGTCAGAACTCTCCACCATGACCCATCTGTCTTAGGTGGCCCTACATGGCATGGGTCATAGTTTCACTGAGTTAGACAAGGCTGTGGTCAATGTGATCAGATTGGTTAGTTTTCTGTGATTGTGGTTTTCAGTCTGTCTGCTCTCTGATGGAGAAGGATAGAGGCTTATGGAAGCTTCCTTATGAGAGAGACTAACTGAGGGGGAAACTGGGTCTTGTTCTGATGGGCAGTGCCATGCTCAGTAAATCTTTAATCCAATTTTCTGTTGATGGAGGGGGGCCTGTGTTCCCTCCTTGTTATTTACCTGGGGCCAAACTATGGTGGAGGTAGTGAAGATAATGGCTTTAGCTTATTCATCTGCAAAGTGGGGAATAAAGACGGGCTTGATAATGGACAGAAATGGTATGGACCTAACATAAGAAGAAGATATTAAGCAGAGGTGGCAAGAATACACAGACGAACTGTACAAAAAGGATCTCCATGATCAAGATAATCACAATGATGTGATCACTCACCTAGAGCCAGACATCTTGGAATGCCAAGTCAACTGGGCCTTAGGAAGCATCACTATGAACACAGCTAGTGGAGGTGATGGAATCCCAGTTGAGCTATTTCAAATCCTGAAAGATGATGCTGTGAAAGTGCTGCACTCAATATGTCAGCAAATTTGGAAACCTCAGCAGTGGCCATAGGACTGGAAAATATCAGTTTTCATTTGAATTCCAAAGAAAGGCAATGCCAAACAATGTGCAAACTACCACACAATTGCACTCATCTCACATGCTAGTAAAGTAATGCTCAAAATTCTCCAGGCCACGCTTTAGCAATACTTGAACCATGAACTTCCTGATGTTCAAGCTGGTTTTAGAAAAGGCAGAGGAACCAGAGATCAAATTGCCAACATCTGCTGGATCATCGAAAAAGCAAGAGAGTTTCAGAAAAACATCTATTTCTGCTTTATTGACTATGCCAAAGCCTTTGACTGTGTGGATCACAATAAACTGTGGAAAATTCTGAAAGAGATTAGAATACCAGACCACCTGACCTGCCTCTTGAGAAATCTGTATGCAGGCCAGGAAGCAACAGTTAGAATTGGACATGGAACAACAGACTGGTTCCAAATAGGAAAAGGAGTACATTGAGGCTGTATATTGTCACCCTGCTTATTTAGCTCATATGCAGAGTACATCATGAGAAATGCTGAGCTAGAAGAAGCACAAGCTGGAATCAAGATTGCTGGAAGAAATATCAATAACCTCAGATATGCAGATGACACCACTCTTATGGCAGAAAGTGAAGAGGAACTAACAAGCCTCTTGATGAAAGTGAAAGATGAGAGTGAAAAAGTTGGCTTAAAGCTCAACATTCAGAAAATGAAGATCATGGCATCTGGTCTCATCACTTCATGGGAAATAGATGGGGAAACAGTGGAAACAGTGGCAGACTTTATTTAAAATCACTGCAGATGGTGATTGCAGCCATGAAATTAAAAGATGCTTACTCCTTGGAAGGAAAGTTATGACCAACCTAGATAGCATATTCAAAAGCAGAGACATTACTTTGCCAACAAAGGTTCGTCTAGTCAAGGCTATGGTTTTTCCAGTAGTCATATATGGATGTGAGAGTCAGACTGTGAAGAAAGCTGAGTGCTGAAGAATTGATGCTTTTGAACTGTGGTGTTGGAGAAGACTCTTGAGAGTCCCTTGGACTGCAAGGAGATCCAACCAGTCTATTCTGAAGGAGATCAGTCCTAGGTGTTCTTTGGAAGGAGTGATGCTAAAGCTGAAACTCCAGTACTTTGGCCACCTCATGCAAAGAGTTGATTCACTGGAAAAGACTCTCATGCTGGGAGGGACTGGGGACAGGAGGAGAAGGGGATGACAGAGGATGAGATGGCTGGATGGCATCACTGACTTGATGCACATGAGTTTGGGTGGACTCCAGGAGTTGGTGATAGACAGGAAGGCCTGGCGTGCTGTGATTCATGGGGTCACAAAGAGTTGGACATGACTGAGCTACTGAACTGAACTGAACTGAACTGAACAGTATGTATGTATGTATGAGGCCTTAGTGATTTAATATGCACAAAGTGTTTAGGCCTTGGTAAGTCCATTCTGAAGGAGATCAGTCTTGGGTGTCCTTTGGAAGGAATGATACTAAAGCTGAAACTCCAGTACTTTGGCCACCTCATGCGAAGAGCTGACTCATTGGAAAAGACTCTGATGCTGGGAGGGATTGGGGGCAGGAGGAGAAGGGGACGACCAAGGATGAGATGGCTGGATGGCATCACTGACTCAATGGACATGAGTCTGAGTGAACTCCGGGAGGTGGTGATGGACAGGGAGGCCTGGCGTGCTGCAATTCATGAGGTCGCAAAGAGTCAGACACGACTGAGTGACTGAACTGAACTGAACTGAAGCACTCAGTATATTTTAACTATTATTATAGCCACAGAAGGGGGCTTCCCAGGTGGTACAGTGGTAAAGCATCTGTCTGCCAGTGCAAGAGACACAGAAGATGCAAGTTCAATCCCTGGGTTGGCAAGATCCCCTGGAGTAGGAAATGGCAAGCCACTCCAGTATTCCTGCCTAGAAAACTCCATGGACAGAAGAGTTTGACTGGCTGCAGCCCACAGGGTCGCAAAGAGTCAGACACACATGGTCAAATGGGCACACATAGCCACGAAAGAATGTTTCACATTCCTTGTGTACTTCAGAGAGGTTCAAAGTACCCAAGACACTTGGCTACCAAGAGTCAGAGCTGAGATTCCAGCTCCCACTTCTAAGTGGCCCTGACCATGTTCCTTACACGGTGAAATATAATACTTTATCATGGCATGAACTCAGTTACTAAGGAATCAGATGAATGTGTTTGAAAATCCTGTTATCAACCAGCTAGAATCCACACTCAGTGGTTAATTTCCAAAACAAAAGCATAGGAGCATTATACAAACTAAGCAAGTCGCCTGACCAAAGTCCACAGTACCTGTTCAGAGATGTCAAAGATCTGTGGGTCCTAGGATCACTAATTACTGTGAAGTCTTGTGTTTGAAAAGCTGAGAAACAATCTATCGTCATGCTTTGTTTATTTGTAACAAATATACGTCTTTTAAAATAATGAGGGAAATCCAAATAATAATAATAATGAGGGAAGCAAAGTCATATAAAGGAGTATAATTAGTTTTGGGAAAGTGCCCTATATTAGAGGTCAGGAGAAAGACCCAAGCCCCGTTTCCAACCATCCAAGAAGGATATCTCTGTGTGTGCATGTCTGTGTGTATCTGCGCTGTGCATGCATAAGTGGGTCTGAGTGTACATGTGTACTTATGTGTGTGTGGAAAAATTCTGGAAAGAAATTCACAAAACTGTGAATTCAGTGAACTAAACACTAACGTTATAACACTAAACTGTTATCAATTTTTAATTCTAAAAAGCTTAATATGTGGTAGGAGACAGGGGACTGTAAATTGTATTAAATGGAGAGTTACCAAAAGACCCCATAATTTTCAGATAAATAAAAACTGAAAGAATTTGTTGCAAACAGACCTGCAAAACAAGAAATGCCAAAGGAAGGTTTTCAGCCAGAAGAGACAAAATACAGGATGGTAATTCAATAAGGAATAAAGAACATCAGAAATGGTGAATAGGAAGTAAATATAAAATGATCTATATATTTGTTCCTTTTTTTTTGTCCTTTCTCCAAATTTTGTTGAAAGATTATGCCTGTTTAAAGCAAAAATTATGACACAATATTGGGATATGTAACATATGTTGATGTAATATTTAGAATAAGAATAGCACAGAAGATGATTAAATGGCATATGCAACTATACTGTTGCAAATTTCCTGTATTTACACAGTGTGCTAAAATATTAACTCAAAGTAGATTGTGAGAAATTAGGGACACACATGGTAATACCTAGAAGAAACACCAGAGGAAAAACAATGCAAAAAGGTATATGTGTGTATGTATGTAAAAAGTCAGTAGAGGAATTAAAACAGAATACTAAAAATGGCTAACCTCAAAAAAGTCAGGAAAGGAGATAAGAGGAATAAAAAAAATATGAGACAAATAGAGAAAAAATAATGAAATAGTAGCTCTAAATCCAACTATATCAATAATTACATATTATGTAAAATCAATTAAACACTAATTAGAAGATAGAAGTTAACATAATGTTTTTAAAAGGGGAGACCCAAGTAAAGCTGTCTATAAGAAATACACTTTAAAAATAAAGTCAGAAATAGAAGAATGGAAAAAGTGTATCATGTAAACATTAAGCATAAAAAGCTGGAATGGCAATATTAATATCTGACAAAGTAGACTTCAATATAGGGCCTATTACTAAAGTAAGAAGGGAAAGAATGATATTTCCTTATTATAAAAGGGCCAATATATCTTCAAGATAAAATAATTATGAATCTGTGTATGCTTAATAACAGTTTCAAAATACATGTGGCAACAAATTATCAGTTCAGTTCAGTCGCTCAGTCGTGTCCAACTCTTTGCGACCCCATGAATCACAGCACGCCAGGCCTCCCTGTCCATCACCAACTCCTGGAGTTCACTCAGAGTCACGTCCATCGAGTCAGTGATGCTATATATATATATATATATATATACACATATATATATAAATATAAAATATCCAAGAGTGTTTACCCAAAATGCATGATTGTTTTAACATATAAAAATAAATCACTGTAACCCACCATATAAACCAATAAAGGAGAAAAATCTACATAGCGCTTCCCAGGTGGCACTAGTGGTCAAGAACCTCCCTGCCAATGCAGGAGACATAAGCGAGGCAATTTCAATCCCTGGGTTGGGAAGATCTCCTGGAGAAGGAAATGGCAAATCACTCCAGTATTCTTGCCTGGAGAATTCCATGGATAGAGGAGCCTGGAGGGCCATAGTCCATGTGGTCGCAAAGACTCGGACACTACTGAGCAACTGCTGCTACTGCTGCTGCTAAGTCGCTTCAGTCGTGTCTGACTCTGTGCACCCCCATAGATGGCAGCCCACCAGGCTCCCCCATCCCTGGGATTCTCCAGGCAAGAACATTGGAGTGGGTTGCCGTTTCCTTCTCCAATGCATGAAAGTGAAAAGTGAAAGTGAAGCTCAGTCATGTCTGACTCTTCGCGACCGCATGGACTGCAGCCCACCAGGCTCCTCCGTCCATGGGATTTTCTAGGCAAGAGTACTGGAGTGGGTTGCCATTGCCTTCTCCACTGAGCAACTACTAGTAACTAACTATATGCACCAAACAGAGCATCTGAAAAATTCAACAATCATTCATGATAAAACTCTAAACAAACTGGAATAGAAGGGAACTTTCTCAATCTCATAAAGTACGTCTGTGAAAAACTTACTGCTAACATATACTTCAAGGTGAACAATAAGTTCTTTCCCTACAAATTGGGAAAAATCATGGATGTCTGATCTTACCACTTCTATTCAACGTCCTACTAAAAGTTCCAGCCATTATCATAGGGCAAGTGGCAAAAAAGCACAGACTGAAACAGAAGTAAAATTGTCCTTATTTACAGATGATATGATTACATTTCTATACAGAAATATATTCCTATTGATAATAGTTATATATGGTAAATTCCATTTATCATACAGCTTTTTAAAAACATGACATATCTAAGATCTTTACACTCAAAATTACTATATTGTTGAGGAAAATTAAAGAAGACCTAAGTAAATGGACCGTTATAACATTTATAAGTTGAAAGATTCAACGTTGGTGAGATAAAGTTCTCCCCAAACTGAACTATATATTCATTCAGTGATCTACATATTCATCCCAGAAGAAACTGAAAGGTGATTTTACAATTTATATGGAAATGAAGAGGACCTAAAATAGCCAAAACAATCTTGAAAAATAACAAAGTTGGAAGACTTACACTACCTAACCTCAAGTCTTATTAGTAGGCTATAGTAATCAAGACCATGGAGGATTGATGTAAGGACTCTTTTATTTTTTTCAAAGAACCAATTTTACCACTCTTTTGCTAACAGAATCTTGTTGGCCTTTTAAAGGTTTTTAATCAAGCTTATTTTATGCTAATGCTATTCATGCATTTATATTGTTCTTCTACTAGACTGTGAACTTCTCTTGGCATCCAGGCATTCAGTATTACCTAAATTTATAAGTCTTCAATGCCTGTACTATTCCATATCTTATATAATATCTGTTGAAACAGTGACCATTATGCATCTTAAACAAGCATAATCTAAATCCTCATGAGCATGGATGAAACATAAAGACACAAAACTTCCTTCCTCAAATAACTCACCCAAGGTAGAGGGCTGGCTGATTTTTGGTGACACCCATTTTGGGGAAGACTCAGGATGGGGGGCCACGGGTTGCACTGGGCGAGTCTGTCTGGCTGCCAGTTTCATCAGACTCATTTGCCTCTTGTGAAATATTTCCTGCACGTCGCTCAGCTTCTGCAAGACTTTCTGGGCTTTAGCCTATGAGAACAAAAAGTAGATCATGAGCTGGTGGCTCTGCACTGAATCTGAGAACAGGAGGCATTCCCTTTCTCCCATCTTCCCCTCTTCTCTGAGCATCCATATGCAGGTCATTCCATATCTTGCCTTGTACAGAATTGTGCTTCTAAGAGCCTGTACCTCCCATTTGATTGTTAGCGGTTGTATTCTTTTCACCACTGTATCTCCAGCACCTGGAACACTGCCAGGCACCGAGTGGTTCAGTTCAGTTCAGCTCAGTTCAGTCACTCAGTCGTGTCCGACTCTTTGCCACCCGATGGATGCAGCAGGCCAGGCTTCCCTGTCGATATCAACAACTCCCAGAGCTTACTGAAACTCATGCCCATTGAGTTGGTGATGCCATCCAACCATCTCATCCTCTGTCGTCCCCTTCCCCTCCCACCTTCAATCTTTCCCAGCATCAGGGTCTTTTCAAATGAGTCAGTTCTTTGCATCAGGTGGCCAAAGAATTGTAGTTTCAGCTTCAAAATCAGTCCTTCCAATGAATATTCAGGACTGATTTAATTTAGGATGGACTGGTTGGATCCCCTTGCTGTCCAAGGGACTCTCAAGAGTCTTCTCCAACATCACAGTCCAAAAGCATCAATTCTTTGGCACTCAGCTTTCTTTATAGTCCAACTTTCACATCCATAAATGACTACTGGAAAAACCAAAGCTTTGCATAGATGGACCTTGGTTGGCAAAGTAATGTCTCTGCTTTTTAATATGCTGTCTACATTGGCCATAACTTTTCTTCCAAGGAGCAAGCGTCTTTTAATTTCATGGCTGCAGTCACCATTTGCAGTGATTTTGGAGCCCCCCAAAATAAAGTCAACCACTGTTTCCCCATCTATTTGCCATGAAGTGATGGGACCAGATGCCATGATCTTCGTTTTCTGAATGTTGAGCTTTAAGCCAGCTTTTTCACTCTCCTCTTTCACTTTCATCAAGAGTCTCTTTAATTCTTCTTCGCTTTCTGCCATAAGGGTGGTATCATCTGCATATCTGAGGTTATTAGTATTTCTCCCAGCAATCTTGATTCCAGCTTGTGCTTCATCCAGTCCAACATTTCTCATGATGTACTCTGCATATAAGTTAAATAAGCAGAGTGACAATATACAGCCTTAATGTACTCCTTTTCCGATTTGGAACCAGTCTGTTGTTCCATGTCCAGTTCTAACAGTTGCTTCCTCACCTGCATACAGATTTCTCAGGAGGCAGGTCAGGGGGTCTGGTATTCCCATCTCTTTCAGAATTTTCCACAGTTTGTTGTGATCCACACAGTCAAAGGCTTTGGTGTAGTCATAAAGCAGAAGGAGATGCTTTTCTGAAATTCTCTCGCTTTTTCAATGATCCAACAGATGTTGGCAGTTTGATTTCTGTTTCCTCTGCTTTTTCTAAATCCACCTTGAACATCTGGAAGTTCATTGTTCATGTACTGTTGAAGCCTGGCTTGGAGAATTTTGAGCATTACTTTGCTAGTGTGTGAGATGAGTGCAGTTGTAAGGTAGTTGAGCATTCTTTGGCATTGCCTTTCTTTGGGATTCGAATGAAAACTTTTTGAATGAAAAATGACCTTTTCCAGTCCTGTGGCCACTGCTGAGGTTTCCAAATTTGCTGGCATATTGAGTGCAGCACTTTCACAGCATCATCTTTTAGGATCTGAAATAGCTCAACTGGAATTCCATCGCCTCCACTAGCTGTGTTCATAGTGATGCTTCCTAAGGCCCAGTTGACTTGGCATTCCAGGATGTCTGGCTCTAGGTGAGTGATCACACCATTGTGATTATCTGGGTCATGAAGATCTTTTTTGTACAGTTCTTCTGTGTATTCTTGCTACCCCTTCTTAATATCTTCTGCTTCTGTGAGATCCATACCATTTCTGTCCTTCATTGTCCCGTCTTTGCATGAAATGTTCCCTTGTTATCTCTAATTTTCTTAGAGAGATCTCATCTTTCCCATTCTGTTGTTTTCCTCTATTTCTTTGCACTGATCACTGAGGAAGGCTTTCTTGTTTCTCCTTGCTATTCTTTGGAACTCTGCATTCAAATGGGTGTATCTTTCCTTTTCTCCTTTGCCTTTCGCTTCTCTTCTTTTCACAGCTATTTGCAAGGCTTCTTCAGACAACCATTTGGCCCTTTTTGCATTTCTTTTTCTTGGGGATGGTGTTGATCCCTTCCTCCTGTACAATGTCATGAACCTCCATCCATAATTCTTCAGGCACTCTGTCTATCAGATATAATCCCTTGAATCTATTTCTCACTTCCACTGTATAATCGTAAGGGATTTGATTGGTGGCTCAGAGGTTAAAGCATGTGCCTGGAATGCGGGAGACCCCGGTTTGATCCCTGGGTCGGGAAGATCCCCTGGAGAAGGAAATGGCAACCCACTCCAGTTCTCTTGCCTGGAGAATTCCATGGGGGAGGAGCCTGGTAGGCTACAGTTCATGAGATCGAAAAGAGTCGGACACGACTGAGCGACTTCACTTCCACTTTCACTTTAATGGTCTGGTGGTTTTCCCTACTTTCTTCAATTTAAGTCTGAATTTGGCAATAAGGAGTTCATGATCTGAGCCACAGCCAGCTCCCGGTCTTGTTTTTTGCTGACTGTATAGAGCTTCTCCATCTTTGTCTGCAAAGAATATAATCAATCTGATTTTGGTGTTGACCATCTGGTGATGTCCATGTGTAGAGTCTTCTCTTGTGTTGTTGGAAGAGGGTGTTTGCTATGACCAGTGCATTCTCTTGGCAAAACTCTATTAGCCTTTGCCCTGCTTTATTCTATACTCCAAGGCCAAATTAGCCTGTTACTCCAGGTGTTTCTTGACTTCCTACTTTTGCATTCCTGTCCTCTATAATGAAAAGGACATCTTTTTTAGGTGTTAGTTCTAGAAGGTCTTGTAGGTCTTCATAGAACCATTCAACTTCAACTTCTTCAGCATTACTGTTCAGGGCATAGACTTGGATTACTGTAATATTGAATGGTTTGCCTTGGAAACAAGCAGAGATCATTCTGTCATTTTTGAAATTGCATCCAATTACTGCAAATACTTCGGACTCTTTTGTTGACTATGAGTTAATATATGCTGAGCAGGTAAATGCACACTAAGCCAAATCCATTCATGGTAGAAAAGGATGTCACAGGCCAACTTACAAAAGAATGATTCCAAAATGAGAAATGTAACCTGAATAAAGGCCCTGGTGGAGAAAAGACTGTAAGTATTGTAGGGGAAGGAGAGCTTAATTTTGAGGCAGGATCAAGGGAACCACAAGGATGTGTGATGAAAAGGATATACATTTAAATTTTATTCTGTGAGACCTCTTCTCTCTATATAAGTAGGAAAGAAATAAACTGATGAAGTACCAGGAGAAAGATGGAACTCAAACATGTTCTCATAAGGGACTATGTTCCCTAAGGCAGAGGTTCAGGAGAACAAGAAACCAGAACTGCTTCACCTGGGTTTCCCCAAGGCCTGAATCCAGCTGAAATACGTTTCTTTCAGCATGATGTCCCTGCAGTTCTGGTGGGTCAAGGAAGTGGGTAGCTTTCTCTCTGTCATGCTGACTCTGACTTCCATCTTGTGGATGATTTCAACCACCAAAGGAGGGACTCAGAAGAGCTGAACCACCATAACCCATGCAGGGTGGTCCGAGGATGCCAAATTTCAAAAGTGCAGGCTCAGCACACATCCAGGGAAGTTGCCACATTTTGCAACTGGAAAAAGTAAATTTGTCTTTTCTATGCTGAACCATCTTCTGAGGAAAGAGCAAAGATCCCTGAGGACTGGAATGTTAGCTATGGAACAACTCTTCCCCTATAGCCCAAGGCCCTGTCGAGACTGACCTCTGCACTAAAATCTGAGGCTGGCCTCACTCCTTGGAGGACCTGAAGGCAGACCTGAACTGTCCATTGGATACCCACTGGCCACATGTGGTTAGTGAGCACCTGGAATGCGGCTAGTCTGAATTGAGCTGCATTGTTTAAATACACACTGGATTTTGAACATTTACTTGAAAAAAGAACATAAAATATGTCATTAAATTATAATTAATTATACGACAGTGATTTTATGTTGAAATATTTTGCACAAAGGTGGAATAAAACATTATTAAAATTGATTTAATTTCTTTTTATTTTTTAAAATGCAGCTACCAGAAAATCTTGAATTACATTATATTTCTTTTGAAAAGTTTTGATCTAGACCACAGATTGACAGTTTTTTTGAAAAGGACCAAACAGTAAATATTTCAAGCTCTAGCTCTGATGAATCTGCCAAGCTTGGCTCTTTTAGCACAAAAGCAGTCATAGATGATAGATAACACATAAATGAAAGTGAGCAACTGTGTTCTGATAAAACTTTGATTTATAAAAATAGGTAGCAATCCCTTATGATTATACAGTGGAGGTGACGAATAGATGTACTCCTTTCCCAATTTTGAATGATGTTCATGTTCATGGAACATTGTTCCATGTCCAGTTCTAAGTATAAGTTACTTCATGGCAAAAAAAAGGAGATATAGTGGAAGCACTGACTGATTTTATTTTCTTGGGCTCCAAAGTCACTGCAGACAGTGACTGCAGCCATGAAATTAAAAGACGATTGCTCCTTGGAAGAAAAGCTATGACAAATCTAGACAGCTTTGCCAACAAAAGTCTATATAGTCAAAGCTATGGTTTGTATGGTTTGTAGTCGTGAGAGTTGGACCATAATGAAGGCTGAGTGCCGAAGAATTGATGCTTTCGAATTGTGGCGTTGGAGAAGACTTTTGAGAGTCCCTTGGACAGCAAGGAGATCAAATCAGTCAATCCTAAAGGAAATCAACCCTGGATATTCCATTGGAAGGACTGATGCTGAAGCTGAAACTCCAATACTTTGCTACCTGATGTGAAGAACTGACTCATTTGAAAAGACCCTGATGCTGGGAAAGATCGTCATTTCCTCCTCTAGGGGATCTTTCTGACCCAGGGATTAAATCCATGTCTCCTGCATCTCCTGCATTGCAGGCGAATTATTTACCACTGAGCCACTGGGAAGCTTCCCATTAATATTTACTTTATAGATTTAGGTTTTCCTATACTAGGTGCATATATGTTAATAAGAGTTATACCCCTTGTATATTATTGTATTGATCCCTTTATCATTAAATAATACCCTTCTTTGTCCTTTGTTATAGACTTTGTTTTAAAGTCCATTTTGTCTGATATTACTACCTTCTCTTTATTGCTGTTTCCATTTGTACAAAAAATCTTTTTCCATCCTCTCACTTTCAGTCTGTGTGTTTTAGCTCTGAAGTGAGACTCTTGTAAGTCACATATAGAGAGGTATTCTTTTTTAATCCAATCAGCCATTCTGTCTTTTGACTGGAGAATTTATTCCACTGACATATAATTATTGATAGTTTTGTACTTACTGCCATTTTGTTACTTGTTTTCTGGTTTTTGTAGCTGTTGTCTGTCCTTTCCTTCTTTTAGTTTCTTAACTTGTGGTTTCAAGATTTTCTTTAGTGGAATGCTCGTGTTCCTCTCTCTCTGATTTTTGTATATCTGTTGTGGGTTTTGCTTTGTGGTTATTATGGAGTTCATATATGTTTATCTGTAACTATAACTATATTCACTTGTTTCAAACTGGTACTCATTTAAATTAAAACACATTCTAAAACAGCTACACTTTTTTACTGCCCCTCCCTCATGTTTTGTGTTTTTGATGTGTATTTTACATCTTCATGAGTACCTCTTCACTGTTCACTGTAGTTACGTTTAATTTTATGATTTTTTATCTTTTAATCTTCCTACCAGCTTAGTTAAATGGTTCATCCACAGCCTTCACTACATACTTGCTTTTACTATTGGAATTTTTCCTTTCCTATAGATTCTTACTTCTTGTAACATTTTCTTTCCACTTTGGATCATCTGTTTTTAACATTTATTTAGTATTGATGAACTCTTTTAGTTTTTGCTCATCTAATAAGTTATTTCTCATTCAATTCTAAAAGATAATCTTACTGTGTAGAGTATCATACATTGTAGGTTTTTTTTCTTTCAGCATTTAAATTAAAATATATCATAACTACTCACTCTAGACTGCAAAGTTTCTGCAGAAAACTCAGCTGATAGCCTTATGGGGGTTCCCTTGTATATAACTCTTTTTTTCCTCCCGCTCTTGTTGCCTTTAGAACTCTCTTTATCTTCAGCTTTTGTCACCTAGTGTGGATCTCTTTGGGTTCATCTGGTGTGGGCTGCTCTGTGCTTCTTATACCTGGTTATCTGTTTCCTTCCTCAGGTTTGGGAAGTTTTCAGCTATATTTCATCAAATACATTTTTGACTCCTCTCTCTCTCTCTCTCTCTCTCTCTCTCTTTTCCTTCTGGGGCCTCTATAATGCAAATGCTGGTATGCTTAATGTTGTTCCAGTTCAGTTCAGTTCAGTTCAGTCGCTCAGTCGTGTCCGACTCTTTGCAGGGGTCCCTTTGTCTATTCTTATTTTTAAAATTTGTTTTCTTTCTGCTATTCTGATTGGTTAGTTTCCATTATTCTGTCTTCCAGACCACTTGTGTATTCTTCTGTTTCACCTGGTCTGCTGTTAATTCCTTCTAGTGTGTTTTTTCATTTCAGTTATTGTATTCTTAAGTTCTGACTGGTTCTTTTTTATACTTTTTAGTTCCTTGTTAATATTTCCACTGTGTTCACCTATTCTTTCCCCTAGTTCAGTTAGCATTCGTATTACCAACACTTTAAACTATTCATCTGGTAAATTATTTATCTCTGTTTCATTAGTTGTTCTTTCAGATTTTTTTTTCTTGTTCATTTGAAACAACTTTTACTGTCTTTTTTATTCTGCTTAACTTTTTCTGTCTTTATGAAATTAGATGAACTAGTTCTCTATCCTGGTCTTGAAGGGGTGTCCTTGTGCGGGAGCATCCACAGATAGTCTGCACGTGCCCAGTGGCTTTGGTGGCAGAGCTGGATCTGACATGAGCACAAGTCGTATCTTTCCTCAGGGTGTGCTGGCAGCTAGCACCTTGGTAGGTTATGGGCTGGAGATGGAGGGGCTGAAGCCAGAGCCAGGTATGACTCAGATTTCCCCTCAGCTCATTGGCCATCACTGCCCTATTGGGTGAGGGGTCTGATCTCAGATTGCTAGAACAGAGGCCCTGAGAGTTGGGTCTGAGGTGGTTCTATTCTGTGTGCTCTCCCCCTTTCCCCAGAATTGCCTCAGAGGGAAGCAGTGCTGGAACAAAAGGGGTCAGAGTGGGCACCTGGTGTGGACTGGGGTGTGTGCTGGATTGGTCCCAGCACATAAGTCAGAATTCAGACTACTCTGGATCGCCTCCTCCATGAGCACCAGTAACGGCTGCCCTCGCCCCAGTTTGGGTGCTGTGCCAAGTCTGAGCCAGCTCCACGCCCCAACCCCCACAACTGTACTCTTTCAAAAGCTGTGGAAGCTCTTGCCCTAGTGTCAAGCTGCACCACAGAGCAAGAACAGCCAAGTGAGCACTTAGCTTGGGCTGAGTCAGTCATTGGTGCAGACACAGGAAACTAGCCAGAATCCTGGGGAATTTCAATGTGCTTCATCCACCTTGTTTCCAGTTTTCAAACCAACTAAAGGGACTCATCCTTGTTGCAGATCCCAGGGCTGGGGTGCCCATATGTGGTTCAAACTGCTCACTCCCTAAAAGGCCTGTGTAATCCCCCTCCTTTTTCGTGTCCTCTCCCAGGGGTGTGGTCCTGACCTAATTCCATATGGATATTTCTTATAGCTTTGGTTCTATAAGTGTCTTTCTACCAGTCTCATTTGTTTTCAGTGAGAATTGTTTCACATGTCGATGTAATCTTGATGTGTTTTTTGGGAGAGGTGAACTTCGCATCCCCCTACTCTGCAATCTTGATAACCCTTTCTAGGATCGTTTTGTACATTTCCTTTCCCAATCCTAGATATGGCCATTTCTCCAAGGAGCCCAGTTCTCTTTTACTGGAGAATGGTATTAGAAACTAAGATATCAGAGGTGGGTGTGCTCATTGATGTTAGAGGTCTTGTTTCTATGCCTGGAACCAACTGTCCAACTAAGGAGATACTTGTATCTGTACCAATGTGTGTATATGCATATAACAAGGATTATTTCTATGTCTATAGAATACCCACTTTGAAAACCAAGTCATTACTCCTCAGTGGATAAAATTCTCTGACAGAATAGGATATCTGAACATTAACATCTAGAATTTTACTCCAAACCAAAAGAAGAAAAAGATGGGTTTCGGGGACTTGGAGGGTCCATTTTGGGTTTTAAAAATAAATTTCTCTTCTGGTCTTCTCCTTCCTCCTTGTTTCTGCCTATTTCCTGGAAGTGGTTATTAAGTTTTACTCATTTTCTGGTGGGAGATGTGGCTATAACGTTTGCTGGTGTTGGCCAAAATGGCATCTGTAGCCACAAATCTCCCTGGTTGACCTGATAAACTTGTTTCTGCAGCTAATGGACGTGGAGCTAAATGAGACTGTTCTGCTTTGGGAATACAATCTGAGGCTACCAAATCCTGGGTCTACAATACAGCACAGATGCTAGATGCACCTTCTCTTTGTCCACTCTGTAGGGAAGTAGAAGGGTCCCTGTGTTAGGGAAAGGGGACCAGCCTAACTAGCCCCAACACCACTCTAAGATCATATCTTAACACCAAAACCCACCAGGAAGAGTCAGGGAAAGACTATCACTGAGGCACAACCCCACTCCAAGCTGCCCTCACTGTACTTGGCCCACTTGCCACCTGCCTGTCCATTTTTCAACAAACATGGACTGTAAGATACCAGGCACAGGCTAGGCACAGAAACAAAGAGGTGGGTGAGGCTCTTGCCTCACTGCAGCTTCCAGTATAATAAACAAGACAGACATTAAAAATAAATAACTAGAATACAGTTTGCTATGTATCATTTTGGAGCAAAGGATCTTAGCCTGGATCCATGGATATCCTTCAAGGTATTCCCTTAAAATTAATCATAAAAGCTATACATACTGGGCATTCCTTGTTTGCTCCCCCATTACATCTTCTCTACACTGCTCTGTGTCCCAGGAAGCTGACCTCTACAGTTGCCATCAAATGGGCTCACTAGAGGCCCATGGGCTTTTAGTTGGATTTGGCCAGTGAGATGAAACACTAGGAAATCTGAGAGGGAGAGAAAAGTAGGGCTATATATTTCCCCACCAGCTGTGGCCTCTGCCCAAGGCCACAGCTCTTACAGGCTATCTCTCTTACAGCCACAGCTATAGTGCTTCTTGAGTTCCCATTTGTCTTTCAGGCTTAGTGGTGGTAACTGTTCCCTGTTTCTTGCTAGTCTGGGGTGCTTCACCATCCATATTGGGTTTCCTAAATTCTGCCCACTCTTTGTAAACAGTACCTACATCAAGTTCCATTCAATCATTCTGAGTACAGAACCGTAAAAATATGTGTATCAGATTCTCCAAAGGGTCCATGACTCAAAAGAGGTTTAAAAAAGCCCCTTCAGCAGAAGTGCATACAAGGTGATGTGGCTCTAAGGAAAGTGTACTATCTATATCTCTGTTGGCTTCACAGAGTAAGTGCTCCTCTTGAAAGGCAAATCTGATCTAGTTATTCTCCTTCTTAAATCCTTCAGTGGTTCTCAGAATAAAGACCAAACTCCTTCATATGCTCCACAAAGCCCCAACTCATCTACACCTCTCTAATCTCACCCCAAACACTCTTTGTGTTCTGTATTCCAGCTGTTCTGAATTTGGGGTTCTGAACTTGTGCCAGGCTCCCTTCAGCCCTGAAACCTTGGACATGCTGATCCTTCAATCTGGAAAGCCTTTCCCATCTTCTCTATTCATTTTCTGGGCCTTGGCTCAAGTGAATCTTCCCAGGGAACTTCCCTGACCCTCCAGGTTAAGTTCTTCTGTTTTATACCCAATAGAACCCTGAATACATCCTCTTAAGCACTTACCTTAGTTTGCAATACATTTTTGTGTTTTGTATTTGATATTTATTAATGTCAGCCTCTCCCGTACATAAACTGTAAGTTCAGTGAAGGATGGAACCACATCTATTTCTGCTCATAACTGTGTCCTTGGCCTTCAACACAGAGCATGATATGTCAGAGTTGCTCATAAGTATTTGCAGAGAAATGAATGACAGAGAATGAAAGTTATTTGAATCAAGCCATGAAGGGTCAGTTTTCCAGGAAGCACAGACCAGGAGTCTAAGAGGCCACTTGAGAGCTGGTTAATCTGCTCAGTGCATCCAACATAAATTTGCTTGGGCAACATGCAATGTCCCCCCAGATCCCTTTCCCAACCACGGATCAAAATAACTCAGAAACATTACCTTTATATCAAGAGTGAGCATCAATTCATACTGGTTGTAAAACTCCTTGGAGCTGGGCAACTGTACTCCTTTGCTGTGCCCAGGAATGTCTCAATGTCATTTAAGGCAATGTCAATGCCCTCTCGGGACTGGCATTTGTCTACAGCTTGGGAAGCCAAGAGGTAGACTCCTGCTTCACACCACTGGCTGACCTTTTGGAAAGAAACACAGTGCCCTGTGGAGTTAGCCTGCCCACAGCTCAGCCACCACCATTCTCAGGAGGTCCAAGCTCATATGGGGTACACAAGGATTCTGAGACAACAGGCAATTATCATGAGATGTCATTCACCTAGGATCAAGTTTAGAAGTCCAAAAATATAACCATGAGGTAGACAAGCCCAAATCAATTTTATATCTGCAGACTTTTTAGGAAAGTCACTTAATCAAAAAATAAATCACATAAACATTCTTCTCCACTGACAATAATTGCCACATCTCTAAGAGGAGCGAGTTGAGTTGTTTCTGTTTGGTCTAACCATTGAAAAATACAACAAATGGCTTTTTGGGTCTAACCTCTAGGCCACTTTTCTTGCATCTTAATTGGTTACAAGAGCACAGAGTGAAAAATGAGGCTTCAGGCCTGGGCCCTCCATGCCCTCCTGATAGAGGGGATGTCTCCTTTAACAAGAATAACATTTTCCTCTGTCCACATTTCTATTTGTCTTTCCAAGGGAAGAATCTAAGGATGCAAAACTCTTGACTCAGAATAGCAGTACTTAAACTTTCCAGAATGTCGGGAGGAAATCACATAGGTAAAGAATTCTAACAATTTGATTTTTAAAAAACTTAAACAGAAAGACAAGGGCCCTTGTGCTGTCTGAATATTTATATGAAAAGAAGCTACCCTTGCAAGTACATCTGCATTACCATTTATTACGTGACCTAAAGAGCAATGTAAAATAACTGTACAGAGAAACAAAGATCCAAAGGGAGCTCCAAAGTAGTTATCTCTAAGTGGGAAAATTATAGGCAACTTAAGTTTGTCTTGACTTTTCCCCTAAATTACCTATACCGAATGTGTACTACTTTTAGAATTACAAAGCAACATATAAATATATATTAAAATGGATGATTCCCATTGGGTGGGGATGAGGAGGGGAGTGGAATGTAAGTAGCATCAATGAATAATTGTTTTCCTCCTCCTGATATTTTTGAATTTTCAAAATATGAAATTATGCTTTGATACATACTGTGAAAACTTTCTCTTTAAAATCATGCCTATATCTGCAGAAAATACTAGGATCAGGTCTTCTGCAGAGTCACAGCAGCTACTTGTTCCCTCACACACACACACACACACACACACACACACACACACTCCACAGATCACATTAGGCTATTATGTCTGGAGCAGAAATGGAGTGAGGGAAACAGCAGCTAGCTAATCTTGCTAAGAGCACAGCACACAGAGCAGGCTGTGCTCCAGGCCCTTCTGAGCCACTTGCTTCTGGAGCAGCTGTATTTCCTTGACACTAAAATCCCTGCGGCAATGGGGTGATGTAAACAACCTGGGCGGGTGCTCCCAGCTAGCAGAGAGAAACAACTGTGGGAATGGAGCATGCTGACTCATGGTATGAGCCCTGTGTTGGCTGGAACAGCTGATAGGGAAGGCTCCAGAAGTCAAGGCCCCTGCTGACTGGCCACCTGCCTCAGAGATTACCACTGAAGGGCAGTGGGGTGTGGGCGGAGGCACCTCCTCCCCATGAGCACTCTGCATACAGAGTTGCAGTCTAGTCTAAGGAGTCTGGGTCTTGGAATTTGGCCATCCTGACCCGAAATCTGCAATCCCCTATTTACCCCATGTGTGGTCTTGGGCAACCTTTTATTCCAGAGTTCCTCAGTGTTGTCTAGGTACCACCTGCACCAAATTACCTGGACACTTGATGAAAATATTGATTTTGGGGCATCATCCCAGACTTACTGAATCAGAGTCTTCAGAGTGGTCCATCAGGAAATCTGCAATTATAGCATGCTCACCTTATGTACTAAATGCTGTGACTCATTGACCCATTCAACTATGTTGAATATCAATTTCTATCTCTTAAATGAGGCCATTATTATCTTCCTACAGGTTATGTTAAGGATTAAATAGATGATGCAATTATGCTCCTGGTAGAAACACAGTAGGTGCTCAATATATGGTAGGAGTGTATAATGGTCATTATTACTTAAGCTTCTTCAAAAGGATTCACAAGCTGATGCCTTTAATGAGGAGAAGCACTTTGCAACTATAGTGCTTGGTTCTCTGTACACTTGATGGGGCATCAAGAAGGGCTGGGTCGGTCAAAACACATTTTAAGTCTGAGTCCACACAGAAGATGTGGACTTTTTTTCATTCACATGGAATGTGGTGGATGGCTAGGGCATTTTTCACCTTCAAAACTTCTATAACTTCAGATTGGTACAGTTTTTAATGCCTCTTGAGTGCTGTTCCACATGAAGCACTTTATCCTTTCAACAATAATGAGGGGTAGGGAGGGCAAATATGATTAAGACTTCTTCACAGGACATTTTGCACACATCATGGTCACAGCTTAGTTTTGCTCACCTTGTCCAACCTTCTATGCAACTCCAAGGACTTTTCTAAAATGTCATGTTTCTTTTTGTTTTCATTGATGAAGTCATCACAAAGGTGCCTGAGCTCCGCACACCTGGGTCTGATGGAGTCCACTGCATAATGGTGGCTTTGGATAAGCTGGTCCCCAATTACTGCAAGCAGCTGGGCCTTTTCCAAGGACTCCTGCAAAGTGAACATCCACAGCCAAGCATCAGAAACTGAGTCAGGGAGAGGCCGGGATTTGCCTGGCACTGTGTGCTTCAAATCTGGGGAGAGGTTAGGGAAATAAATGGTGATCAGGTTTTAGGCTAAGAGCATGAGAAAGCACTGGGGTGGTTCAAGGTCCCCAGAAGGCCTAGCCTAGTCCAGGGTCATCTGCACTCTGAAGAAAAGCAAGTCATTCATTCAGATATTTGTTGAGTTCTGGGTTAGGCACTGAGGATATAGCATTAACAAGATAGGATTTTTCAGTTCAATGGAGAACTCAGATACTAAATGAATTATATAAATAATTAACTTATTACAACTCTGAAAATTCTAGGGCAGAAGAGCATGAAGTGTTACGCTGGAGAGAATTGGAGACTGAATTATCCTGTCAACTGAATGAAAAGGAAAAGAGATAGACATGTTGCCCCAAGGAGAGAGGAAAGTGAGTTGAGGTTGAGAAAATGGTTAAAAATCTGCTTTGGGCAATCCTATGGAGAGATCATGAGACTTAAGAAATATGTTTGTCTAAGCTGTTTCCTGCAGCCCACAAGGTCCCTGTCTGCTCTCAACTCATCAGCTCAGCAACCGCATCTCCTACCTCTTTCGGCACAGCTTGTTTTGGTCTAACTACATGTGCCATGTTTTCCTGTTTTTAATTCATTCATCATGTTATATTATTGAGTACCCACCATGTACCAAGCACTGTCCAGGTGCTGGGGGTTTGGTGGTAAACAAACCAGGCAAAAATCCCTCCCCTCACGAAGCTTACATTTTAGTAAGAGATGCAGGCAATAAACAAATATGTAGATGATATAGTATGTCAGTGATGAGTGCTATGGAGAAAAAGTAAACAGGGAGAGGAGGGCAGGGAGTGCTGGTGGAGGAGCTGCTATTTTAAAGAGGGTGGTGAGAGAAGGGCTCACTGGGAAGGTGCTAGCCATGCTGTGCAGAAAAGTTAGCACAGCAGCCTGAGACTGTCGTCCTTAGAAAGGTCTGTTTGCAAGGCCAGTCCGTGGCTGGCACCTGGGAAAGTCAGGAAGGTTCCTATCATCCTTAATTAGAATGACTCAAGGGACTTCCCTGGTGGTAGAGTGGATAGAATCTGCCTGCCAGTGCTGGGGTTATGGGTTCAATTCCTGGTTAGAGATGATTCCACATGCCATGGAGCAACTAAGCCCAGGAGACACAACTACTAAGCCTGTGCTCTACAGCCCTCAAGCTGCAACTACTGAGCCTGCATGCCTAGAGCCTGTGCTCCACAAGAGAAGCCACTTCAGTGAGAAGCCTGAGTACTGCAGTGAAGACCCAGAGCAACCCCCCCCCCAAATTTTTTTTAAAAAAAGAATGCTCATGATACCTAAACTGTTTGTGCAAAGAGTATGCTTTATGTTGAAGACCTGCTTTCTTTTGAGAGTCTGGAATTCTGCTTTATGCTGGCAGAGGCCACCAACATGACACAAGAGCCAAAACCTAAAGTGAAGGACAACCATGCAGCACTTGGCAGAAAGATGGGGGCATGTTTGACATGTTCAGGCAGCAGGAGGAAGCCACTGGGGCTGCAGCAGAGAAGGCAGGGAGGAAAGAAGAGGGTCTGACCAGGGAGGGCCTTGCTGCCATTGTGGGTGCTTTGTCTTTTACTCATTATGACATGGGGTGTGCAGAAGGGTTTTGAGGAGAAGATTTCATTCATAGTTTTGAAAGGATTGCTTCAGCTGTGGCAGAGAATAGGGAAAGCAAGGAGACCAGTTACGGAGTGCCCTGCGGTAATCCAGATGAGCAACCAGACTAGCTGCTATCTCGGCACCCTTCCCTGGGATGTTCCTCCCAGGGCGAAGCTCTTAGCCAACCTCCCAGGTCCTCTCCCTCACTCTGTTTTCATTTTTTAAAACCACTTACCTCTATCTGAAAGTATTTTCTTTCTTTACTTTAATATATGATTCCTTCTTCTTCCACCCATGCCCACTATTACATAAGCTCCATGAGATCACTTAGCAGGCATTCCATAAATATTTGGCCAATAAGATAAAAGAACAAATGAACCAATGAACTGGGGGATGCAGTAATCTGCTTGGCTGGAACTGTGTGAGCGACACTGACCTGAGTCAGACAGAGGACTGCCAGGTCCTCAAAGGCCTCACGACAGAAGGCCCACTCACACCCTCACTGACCATGCTGAGCATCCAAGCTACCACATGTGCCCTGGCTTAGCTTCTCATAGTAACACAAGGAATCATGATGACCCCAGATGATGACAACGTGACACTCTCTTAATTTACGGTGGTTTATGATTTCAACAAGTTTAAAGCCGCTGCTTCCCACTCAGTCAATCATTCACCAAGTCCCACAGAACACACCTCCTTCTTAATACCTTGGAACTCTGAGCCCTTCCCTACCACCTCCTTGTCACTGTGTGTTCAGACCTTGGTGCTTTCTGACTGAGACAGCTGGTCTCCTTGATTTCCTTTAAACTCTCCTTCAAGTCATGCTCCACACTGCGGATGAAGCAGCAATTCCATCATGATGTCTGTCCATGTCTATATCACTTCAGAGCCTCAGAGCCTTTCTTGACTCCCTGCCGTCTTCAGGAGGAAGTTCAAACTCCTGAGAAATGCACAAAAGGTCTTTCACTACCTGGCTCACACCTGGGCCTCCTCCTTGCTCACTCTGTCACCCTGTCCTCTGCTGTAACTGGACTAATGACTCCTTTGTAGTTCTCCAAGTAGTCAGATGACTTTGAGCCTCCATACCTTCTCTACTCAATCTCTCTGCATAGAAAGCCCCATCCTTCCCTCATCAACCCTCCCCTTACCTCCTCACCCCTCCCCACGTACCCACACTACTCTGGAACTAACTCCAAACCACCGTTCAGAGTTCATCTACTTCAGGAAACTTTCTCTGACTCCACCATTTTATTTTGGTGCCCCTCCTCTGAGCTCCCATAACACTCTATGCCTTTTTCAACCAAAACATGAACTTGACTCTGTTGTGATCAGCTATCTACTGCCCGCTGCCCGCATTATCCCACAGACAATTGTTGGCATGCACCAGCTCTTTTTCAGCTGCTCTTTAAGAGTACAAAGCATATATTAGATACTTAAGAACAAATGATTGTTGTTTTGGGATAATGATATGGGAATAAAATGATATGAATCAAGCAGGGTTATTTAGAAGAACTTAGGGACAAATACCCAGTACACTTATTCAAAACAGCAAAGGCCCAGATAGAGGCATTAGTCACCATCACTCAAAGAAGGTTACAATTCCTTGGACTGTTTCGTTCACTCCTGTGTCCAGAACTCAGAGCAGTGTGGCATGATAGGAAATCAATAAATATTTGCGGGATGAATATAAGAAGTAGAACTGTTCAGCCAATGAAGATTGAACCTAGGAACATTCTGCAGCCCAGAATTTACCCCACCACCTCTGTGATATCAACAAAAACATTCCTCAAGGGCTTACCATTTGCTAAGTACTGTTCTGAATGTTTACATTAACTATTCCTTTAACTCTTCACAATAAACCTTTAATGTAGGGGGGTGTTTTACAAAAAGGAGTGGAGACACAATGGCCCAAGGTGACCTGGGTAGGAAAGAGAAGAGCCAGGCTTCAAACTGAAGCAGTCTGGCTCCAGAATCTAGCTGCGGCCAACACATACAGAGAAAAATGGCTGTGCTTGTCCTGCCTGAGCTCAGAGACCTCATTTGGTTGATTGAACCTGTCTGACTTTAGCCAAGTATAGAAACAGGAAAACTTGGCCAGGAAATCTCTGTTGACTTTTTTTCTAAGTCCAGCACCTAATTTATTAAGAATAGTGCAAGTTTTCTGGGCCCAGGGAACTTTACCAATGGATGCTCCCTGGGCATCCTGTGGTGGTCATAGCTGCCCCAGATTTGGCATGCCGCATCACACCTTCTGAACTGTTCTTAAAACTTTTGCAATGTTGGAGGAAAGATGTGAGTAATAGGTCTAAATAGATTTGGAGAAGAGATCCATAAATATAACACATAAGTCAATACCAGATGGCTGGAAAATTACTGAAATGAATGGATATTATTAATAGCTTCTAAGCTCTGACCACCTACTACGTTCCAGGCACTCACTAAGCCTTTACTATACATCAGGTTCACTCATCTTCCCAGGGACTCTTGTGAGGTAGGAATCATTATTATCCATTTTATAGATGAGAGGATACATTCAGAAAGGCTAAGAAACTTAGTGTCACACAATTGGTAGCTGTTAGAGCCAAGATTTGAATCCAGTTCCATCTGACTCCAAAGCCTGTGTCTTACCACCTTCCAGTCCACATGGTCTCCCCACACGTGCTAGAATAATGGCTGTACAGCTATGACTATCAAATCCTTTAGTTGCTTGCAAAGAACTTTACTGAAAAACCTCCAGATTGCAGCTTGTTTTCAGTCTATATAGCTTCTGCTCAAGGTAATCAGGGAACAAAACTTACAAAGTAAAAAAAGAAATAATAAGAAAGAAATAGCTGAAATCCAGTGCTCTGATCATAAGTCTGCCTGGCATCTCTCAGATGCTGAAAAATTCAGAAGGCTGGATGGTCAAGTTGCAGCTTGTAATTCAAAGCCTTTATTGTAATAACAAGTTATCATACCCCCCACCCGCCAAAGACTCTACTGCTATAATGGAAGGTGGGCATGTCTACTGTAGAAGAAAATGGTGAAGAAGGGGTGATGCTGCCATATCAGGGAACCCAGAACAGATTCACAGATACTAACAGCAGAGGAGTGGAATGCATGCGTGGAGAAATGAGCAGGTGAAACAAGAAAGGTAGAAAGTTAATGGTTGTTGGAACTGAGCTATAGACACATGGGTGTCCCTTGTACTAGTCAACCTACTTTTTTGTGTACTTAAAATTTTTCACTACAAAAAAAAAAAAGCCATGTAGCCCTTCCAGCTACATTATATCTCTAGGTTAATGATCTGGGTTCCATGCCTTCTTAGACACAGTAAGGTAACTCCTGGGCCCTAACCCTGGAGGGAGATGTCAAGGCTGAAAAAGTATTGGGTCTCACTGTTTTGTCTGGATCCATTCCTTGCTGGCCAATTACCAAAGGCCTGAGTCAAAATTTTCACAGCCAAAATCCTATAGGAAGTTCTCCTTTTAAAGAAGTGAGGGGGACTGAAACCATCGCTTCTAAGAATGAGAGCTGAGCACCCAAAAGACAAACCCTCAAACCAGAACAGGGTAAAAGGGCAGGTTCAATTAGTATGCAAGAGGATCTGGTTAGAGCTGACTCAGAGGTAACCTGTGAGGATGATACCACTACACAGAATAAGGAACCTGGCAACAACCCAGAAATCAATGTGTGGTTATGCTGCAAAAGAAGCTCAGAAAGTGCTAAGAAAAGACAAACCTCAAGCATATTTAGTAGATTCTATCCAAACATCACCTCTTTCCTTTAACAATTACAGGACAAAGAGATTAGCCAAGCCCATATCACTTGAAGAAACAATTCCACTTAGAAATCTGAGTGAGGGTATGTTTAAAAAGTCCCGATTATGATTAGATGGCTTTGTTTAGATCACTCAAAGGCAAATGGAAAGATCTACTGCAGCCTTTAGAAACAAGTAAAAAACCAGGGTAAACAAGACACAGAATGGGTAAAACCAATGTGGACTCTGTGGGTCATCTGCAGTGGGTGAGTCCAACTAGTTCAGGAACATTGCCCAAGAAAGATGTCCTGTGACCACAGGTTTCGCCCCTACCCACAGTCAGCGATTTTTAAAGTACGTACCAAAGATCACAAGTCTAATGAGGTGGGCAGAAGAGAGAATGTGAATGCAGTCATGCAGATCCACCCTCAGTACTTAAACACAACCCAGAGCACTGTCCAACAGCTTTCCATTCCGCTGAGAATAAAATCTAATCCTCACCACCAGTGCTCCTACTTGTTCTTTCCTAGCTCACCACAGTCCAGCCACACTACTGGGACCCCCACCTCATTTCCACCTCAAGACCTTTGTCCTTGCAGCTTCTCTGCCTTGACTGCTATTCCCTAAATCTTTGCATGGCTATCCAGATCTCAGATCAAAGGTCTGAGAGGCCTTTCCTAACTACTAAAGTAGTACCCCCCACTCACTTTCTCTCATATCCCGTAATTTTCTCCATCTCATTTGCCACTATCTGATATTGATTTATCTGATTACTGTCACTTATCTGTCTCTCCTCAGTAGAACCCAACTTGTGTGAAAATAGGGTCTTGACTGATCAGTCCTGGGTGTTCACTGGAAGGACTGATATTGAAGCTGAAACTCCAACACGTTGGCCACCTGATGCGAAGAGCTGACTCATTAGAAAAGACCCTGATGCTGGGAAAGATTGAGGGCAGGAGGAGTAGGGGACGACAGAGGATGAGATGGTTGAATGGCATCACCAACTCAATGAACATGGATTTGGGTAGACTCCAGCAGTTGGTGATGGACAGGGAGGCCGGCGTGCTGCGGTTCATAGGGTCACAAAGAATCAGACATGACTGAGCGACTGAACTGAAACTGAACTGAACTGTCTGGTTCACTACTTATAGCCACAGAATCTAAGACAGGGAATACCTGGTGATGAATGAATACCTTTCTATCAGGTCAGCAGCTACCTTTGTGTATGTATTTATATATAAAGCAATATTTTTCAAACCAAAAATGAAGGTACTGGGATTGATGAGGATATTTTCTCTAAAATATGAATGTACATAATAAATACATAGTATCCACATTTAATAAGGAGTTCACTTGAAAAAAACTAAAATTACATAAAATTGAGACTCTGAGACTGAGTATCTTGGAGACTCCGAGACAGATATCACATACACAAAATTCAGCTTTTTTTCACTGTTTAATAAATATTTCTCATAACTCATGCCTTCAGCACTAAAGCGATTAGCTGTCAACGATCATGGATAACAGGGTGCTCACAAGGGAAGGGTGGGACTGCTGAGTGAGAGTCTGTGTGCACAGGTCGGCCAGTGTTCTCATACACTGCAAAAGTACTTTCAGCTCAGAACTTACAACTGATAGCTCTTAAAGCCAGACTGGCCTTGGCTTACATTTGTTACCATTTTTTAAGGGAATTTCCTCACTGGCTCAGTGGTAAAGAATCTGCCCACCAACGTAGGAGACGCAGGTTCAATCCCTGGGTCAGGAAGATTCCCTGGAGGAGGAAATGGCACCTACTCCAGTATTCTCGCCTGGAAAATTCCATGGACAGAGGAGCCTGGCGGGCTACAGTCCATGGGGTTACAAAGAGTTGGAAACGACTTAGCAACCAAACAACAACAAAAAAATGTCTCTAACAATAATGTGAATGTCAAATGCTTAACTTTAATGTGCATGTCAAACACCTGGAGATCTTACTAAAATGCAGATTTTGATTCTGAGGCAGGGCCTGAGATTTCCCCATATTTCTAATAAGTTCTCACTGAGGTGATATCTATGCTGCTGGCCAAAGGATCACATTTTAGAAGCAAACCTCTAGTACCATGAAATTACCATTTACCATAATCTAGAGGAAGGACACCTCCAGATTAGCTCAGAATGGAAATGGCAACTATAGAAGACTTCCCAAGAGACAAAAAGGGGACCCTAGTTAAAGAAAAGCAGAGAGGAACTTCTCTGGTAAGAACTGACTGGTCTTTCTTAATTTGTAACAATCAAATCTGAAAGATTGAAGATAGACCTACTCCTAAGTGTTGATCTGTGTACAGATCTGGGAAACTGTTTAACTTGGGTATGAGGACTTGAGGTATATATTCCTTTACAAGTCTGATATTTACAACTCTTTGAGCATGAGAAAGGAGAAAGCTTTACCAACTCTGTGTAGCAACAGAACTAATGTGGACCAATTTCCCCTTTTTCACCATCTTGCTTATTATAAAACTAGTTTTGTTTCTGGTTTCTCCTTTTAAAGTTTCCCCTCCTTACCACCAAGCCCGCCTCCACATCCGGCCCAGTGGGTAACACACCCAATGTGACCTTACTTCCTGCTAATCCTCCCTAGCCTTGTCACTGAATGAATGGGCAGGGCCACCTGGAACCCTACCTAAGCCTCCAGCCTCAACTGGGTGCTCCCGCAGCCTTAACAGAACTCTGTACTGCCTGCATTATTCCTCATGGTTGTTAATGTGCATAATTCCCTGGGGACCTGAGGGTGGGAGTGGGGTCACTAAAAAGTCAGTATTTGGGCAATCCTGGCACTCCACTCCAGTACTCTTGCCTGGAAAATCCCATGGACAGAGGAGCCTGGTAGGCTGCAGTCTATGGGGTCACTAAGAGTCAGGCACAACTGAGCGACTTCACTTTCACTTTTCATTTTCACGCATTGGAGAAGGAAATGGCAACCCACTCCAATGTTCTTGCCTGGAGAATCCCGGGGACGGGGAGCCTGTTGGGCTGCTGTCTATGGGGTTGCACAGAGTCGGACACGACTGAGGTGACTCAGCAGCAGCAGCAGCAGTGTCCTTTGGCAACCTTCTAACAATTAGGAGTGGCCGTGATCTGTCACTATCCACAGGGACCTTCTTCCCAGTCCACAAAACTGGAAAAAGCACACAAACCAACCTGGCCTTCTCCTTCCAGTTTGTTGTGTTCCTTAAGAAGCTGTTCCACACGCATCACACTGTCTCCGATGTCTGAAAACTCTGCTTGCTCTGCCAACAAGTTGTCCAGGGCTAGCTTAACCTACAAGACATATTAGAAAGCCCAGAAATAAGCCAATGGACATCCCATCTGCAGGTATAGTGTTAGTCGCTCAGTCATGCCCGACTCTGCCACCCCATGGACTGCAGTCCACCAGGCTCCTCCATCCATGAGATTTTCCAGGCAAAGATACTGGAGTGGGTTGCTAGACAACTTGAAAATCTAAAAATGATTCAGGATATGTATATATCTATATAGACTTTTTTTTAAACAGCTCATCAACTTTCAGATTAAGCTGGGGGTACTGAAATGCCTTAATGTGTGTGTGTTAGTCGCTCAGTCGTGTCTGACTCTTTGCGACCCCTTGGACTGTAGCCCACCAGGCTTCTCTGTCCATGGAATTTTCCAGGCAAGAATACTGGAGTGGATTGCCATTCCCTTCTCCAGAGGAACTTCCCAACCCAGGAATCGAACCCTGGTCTCCTGCATGGCAGGCAGATTCTTTACCGTTTGAGCTACAGGGAAGTCTTGTGAAATGCCTTAATAAATACCTCATAAATGTGATGAATGACTGAAGAATAAATGCAAAATGCAAATAACAATGTTAAAAGCATATCATCTAATCCTTAATTAAAATAAATGAATTATGTAAGAAAAAAACACCACCACCACCTGAAGGTGCTGAGACAATGTGTAGATGGAATATTGAAGCTACACTGAATCAAAAATGAAGGTAAACCATCACTGAAATACCATGTGGGAAAATGAGATTCTGGTACATTGCTATCCCCACTAAAAAGGTGAGAATAGGAATCAAAAATATATGGAAGGGACTGGACTAGGGAGAGGATGCAGAGCCTGATACCCAAATTTAAGGGGAATGAGAGAACCAGAAGTCACGGAACTGTGCACTCCCCTAACAGAATCATAAAAGGAAGTTTTATTAAACAAGAAAATAACACCTCACAAAAGCTGTGTTCAAAGTGCTGTAGTTGTAGGTATTGATTAAGCTTCAGGTGATGCTCAGACCAGAAATGACTAAAGGCTTTTTCTGTTTCATCCAACTGACCTAATAACCTGTCAAGAAAGAACAAGAAAGGGCATGTGATTAGCGTTCATTTCCACAGGCTCATGCAGATAACACCTGTGTTTTCAGTCAGGGTTACTAATTGTGATGATCTCCTTACTTTGAAGTGTATGTCACCTATGACTTTCTCATGCTTCAGCTGGTTCCCCTGTTTTCCATTTTTCAATCAGGACACCCTCAGCACTAGGCAAAAACCTCAGATGCAGCTGCCATGCTTTAAAATGTGCCCCTGGTAACCTTTAAAATGTGCTCCAGGTAACCTTACCTTTCTATTTCTTTCCACCTAAGAAGACAGGTGTGCAAACACAGCACCTAATCAAACAGTTTTTTGGCAATGAAGGTTCAGAAAATACTACCATATTCCTTGACATCCTGGGATGAAAGCAGATCATAGGAGGATGGAATGGCTTTCTCATAAAAAGATCTCTGTAGATGGATGCCAGAAGGACACTATGGTTTTTCCTTTGTTGTCTCAAATATTCTTCTTCCTTGACCCCACCAAGACCCATTGGCAGCTGTTCCAATCTGTTCTTGGTTGTTTCACATCATCTAGTTCTATGTATTCTCTTCAGAAAAAGCAGATACCACCCTTCTCACTCACCTTTCCATGGTAGTTACATTCTCAACTTCATTGAGACTGAGTTTGCTGGTGGGACTTTTGGTTGCTGGTTCTTGCATGCATGACAACAATGTGGCCCCTTGCCTTCCAAGTAATTTCAGCTTATCCTAGAGAAAGGAAAATACAATCTCTCTTAGAAGAAGTTAAAAGCAAATTCTAGGTAGACTTCAGATGAGTGCAGTGGGCATGTGTGCGTGCTAAGTTGCCACAGTCTGACTCTTTATGACCCTATGAACTATAGCCCACCAGGATCCTCTGTCCCTGGGATTCTCCAGGCAAGAATAATGGAGTGGGGTGCCATTGCCTCCTCCAGGGGATCTTCCCAATCCAGGGATCGAACCCGAGTCTCTTATGTCTCCTGCATTGGCAAGTCAGGTTCTTTACCACTAGCACCACCTGGGAAGCCTGAGTATAATGGTAAGTATATTTTTATTATATTATTATATTTAGCAAGTTAAGTACTAAGTAGAAGTCAAGCTATAGCTTTTTAAATTGATTAACTTGCTTCTAATGGATAATACAAACACATGATACAAATTTCAAAATATACAAAACAGTACATATTGAAAAGGGGCTTCCAAGGTGGTGCTAATGGTAGAGAACCTGCCTGCCAATGCAGGAGACATAAGAGATGCATATTTGATCCCTGGGTCAGGAAGATCCCTTGGAGGAGGGCATGACAACCGACTCCAGTATTCATGCCTAGAGAATCCCATGGACAGAAGAGCCTGGTGGGCTATAGTCCATGGCATCGCAAGAGTCAGACATGACTAAAGTGACTTAGCATGCACACATGCACATATTGAAAAACCGTGTGTTATGTCCACAGCCCATCCACATTCCCACTCCAAAAGCAACAACTCTTAAATTTTGTGCATATCTCAAGTTACTATAAATTTAAATTAATTAGTTAATAAAGTCTGTTTTTTAATCCAAGATAGTGGCCAGAAATAAGAAAATGACAGATATCAAATGGAAGTGATGGAAGATGCCATACAGTTAACCATGAAAAAAACTTCATCTGGTCTCATCAATAAATACCTGCCAGTCCTGCCCCTATCCCAAAGTGTGGCCTTGTTCAGCTATCAAAGGACAGAGGAGATGAGCAGCAATTTCAGTTTGACATGGGAAGATTCATATTTCCAAGGCAATTCTATTCTCTCTTTTTACATGGGGACTTAGGGCATTGCAACTGCGGAAGATGTCGGTTATCTCCTTCCAAATCCAGTGGCTCTAGTCCTCTACTTGCATAGTGCAGGCAATCTCTCAATGCCCTGATCATTACATATAAGGTAGGCCAAAAGGGATGGAGTCTGGCCTACAGTTTTGCGGCTGTGAGTTGGGGTTTGATTCCTGGATCACTCAAGATGCCAGTTTGGTATGCCTTAAAGGTAAGAAGATCCAACTGCAAGGAGATCCAACCAGTCCATTCTGAAGATCAACCCTGGGATTTCTTTGGAAGGAATGATGCTAAAGCTGAAACTCCAGTACTTTGGCCACCTCATGCGAAGAGTTGACTCATTGGAAAAGACTGTGATGCTGGGAGGGATTGGGGGCAGGAGGAGAAGGGGACGACCGAGGATGAGATGGCTGGATGGCATCACGGACTCAATGGACGTGAGTCTGAGTGAACTCCGGGAGTTGGTGATGGACAGGGAGGCCTGGCATGCTGCGATTCATGGGGTCTCAAAGAGTCGGACACGACTGAGTGACTGAACTGAACTGAACTGAAAGGTAAGAAAAGGCCCATAATTACCAAGCAATCTCTTTGATGCACACAAACACAAAATCTCTTCCTGAAGGCTAGCCACCACCAACCTCACTGATGCAGAGCACATTCATCCCCCGTGGAAGGGCTTTACACTCTCCACTTCAGTCACACAGAAATTCAGGCCGTCTCAACCTTATACCTTTGTTCCTTGTCCCCCACCTCACCTCAGGATTCACCCTTGAGAAGGCATCCACTACCTACACCCAGCCTCAAACTTGTCCTAAGATCTGGGCTGATGACGGATTTGACTCCTCTGATCAAAATTCTATGGACAGACCCTGTGGATCTGTCCTCTCAAAGTAATGCCCCAAGTTGGCCACCTGACTGGTATTCCTGCCTGGGAACTGGACATAACCCTTCTTTTCCACTCTGAGGTATCAGCCCTCATTTCTTATCTCATCAGTGCTCATTAAATATTTATAGGTTGGATGAATTAAAAATAGTCTAAAGAAATTAGTTTCAGATGGATTAACAACAAGATATGATGGGGGGAGAAAAAAGCAGTCATTGGTAAATGCTCTTAGTTTTTCCCTTCTCCTTCTCCCTATAGCAAAGCTTCAATAAGGTTACCAAAATCTGCCATAACATAGAGGGAAAGACTGAGGAACTATGGTACTTAGACAGCATAAAGGTAAGCTGCCCAACCCCAAAATGGAGTTTGTCCTTGTTCACAGTGGTGACAATTCAAAATATTTAATACCTATATGGAGCAGACTACTGACAAATCAGCACAGAAGTCAGACACAACCTGATGATTGATGATTGTTGCCCTAGTCATTTATTTCATTAGGATTTTCTAACTCTGTTATTTGTTTACATTTATTAGCTATTTCCTGAAAAAAAAAAAAAAAAGAGAGAGACTTTTCATGTTTCAAACTTTAAAATTTTGAAATGAAAACAGACTTACAAAGAACTCCCGTATACTTTTTCATCCCTATTCACCAACTGTTCATGTTTTGTCACATTTGCTTTCTCTCTCCTTCCTTCTATTCCTTCTTTTCTCCCTGTCCCATAAATTGTTTCTGAACCATCTAACGTCATTCACTGATATTGTGCACCTTTTGCCCTAAGAGCATGACTCTTAAATAAGCACAATAGTAAAAAAAAATATATAGATGTTTAACACTGATACAATATCTAATATGCAAATTTCATATTCAGATTTCTCCTCTTGTCCCAGTAACATCCCTTATAAAATTCCTTTTTCTATAATCCAGGGTCCAGTCTAGACTTGAACACTGTTATTTAATTGTCATATCTCTTTAGTCTTTAATCAGGACCAGTTCTTTGGCCTTTTATTCTTTTAATCACTCACATTTTAAAAGAGTATAGGCCACTAGATAAGTTTTCTATTATTTGGGGGGTTATTATTACATACTCAAATTTTTATTTTTTAGTATGTTAGTCAGTTGTAGTCATTATTGTTTTTGATGGTTAAAGTGTCCAATTTTGGCCATTGTGAGCCCCTCTTGATTAATTTTGGGACCTTTCTAGGTTTTTGGCAAAACAAAATATTCCAGGTCCTTCTTGTATTTTCCTTTCTTGTCTTTTATATTTTCCTATTTCTTCAAGGAGTCTTGCTTTCTTTTGATAAAAAGTGATATTTATAAATCAAGATCTGAGTGCTAGCTGGCATATGCATTGTTATTAGGGTGTCTTTGCTTCCAGGTCCTTTTGAGTGGACAAAGCCAGGAAACATGTTTTCAAAAACCATCAGATTATACAGGTATTTTAAACTCCAAATAAAATTAACATTATTATTGGGATTTCCTACAAAGAAAATAGAGTCAAATTTACAATGCCAGCACAGTTGTCCCTTGGTATCCACAGGGGATTGGTTCCAGGACCCACCTCCGATACCAAAATCTGCAGATGCTCAAGTCCATTATATAAAATGATATAGTATTTGCATATAACATACAGACATCTTCCTGCATATTTTAAGCCATCTCTAGATTACTTATAATACCTAATACAATGTAAATGCTATGTAGGTCATTTCCAGGTACAAGGCAATTTACATTTTTTGCTTTTATCTGGAATTTTTTAAAAGTATTTTCAAACCACAGTAGTTTGAATTCTTGTATTAAGAACCGTAAATACAGCAGTCAGACTGCATAGTGATCCTAGTAGGTATATCATTGCAGTTTTTATTTTTACTTCTCTACTGATGTTGCAGATGTCTTCACGTGCTTTGTGCTCAGTTGCTCAGTTGTGTCTGACTTGTTGTGATTCCATGGACTGTCGTCCACCAGGCTCCTTAGTCTGTGGGATTTCCCAGGCAAGAATACTGTAGTGGGTTGCCACTTCCTTCTCCAGGGCATCTTCCCCATCCAGGGACTGAATCTGTGTCTCCTGCATCTCCTGTACTGGCGGGCAGATTCTTAACCACTGAGCTACCTGGGAATTAATAAGTCATTTATATAACTTCTTTGGATATATGTGTGTGTGCTAAATAACTTTAGTTGTGTTTGACTGTTTGCAATCCATGTCTATTCAAACCTTTGCCCATTTTTATTTTTTAATTTTTCCTTATTTTTTGTTTGGCATTGTTGTGGCTTACGGGATCTTAGTTCCCAGATCAGGGATTGAACCCAGGCCCTCAGCAGTGACAGCAAGGAGTCCTAACTACTTTTGCTTGTTTTAAAATTGAGTTACTTGTCTTTTTATGGTTAAGTTGCAAGAATTGGTGTCATATCTACAAAACCATTGCTTAATCTAAAGTCGTGAAGATTTACATCTGTATTTTCCTCTAAGTGTTTTATAGTTTTAGACTTTACATTTAGTTCTTTGATCAATTTTAGAGAATCTTTATATATGGTGTGAGGCAAGCCTCAATTTCCCTTGCTTCATGTAGATGAGAACTTGCTTCCCAGTTGTCTTACAGCCCAAGGATCTTTAGTTTTGTCCCTATGGAAAGAAAATATCCTTGGTCTTCAGGTTGGAGGAGGAGCTCAGGGACTTGCTTCTGGGAACATCTATATATGTTTTTGGGGGCTTCCATGAGTTTCCTCTTGTGCAGGTAGGATCCTAGTGGCAGCAAATGAGTGTAGCCATATTGCTTGTACACTGAGAGATGGCCTGTATTCTGTCAAGGCTGCCTTTCCTCAGAAAATGAGAGCTCTCCTTGGAGAAGGATCCAATTTTCAGAGGAGTTTGAGGTCCCTTTGTGTACATGCTCTAAATGTATGCTCCAGCTGTTCATCCACGTGCAAGAAGCAGATGCAGGGACGGGATGAGTGTGCTGAGTTACGTGTGCTTGTCTTGACTTATGAGGACCTTAGTCTCCCCCAAAAGAAGACCAATGCTGAATGTGTGTATAGGACTCTCTCTTCCTCAGATGGTATAGCAAAGTGAAGTGAAGTGAAAGTCACTCAGTTATGTCCGACTCTTTGTGACTCCATGGATTATACGGTCCATGAAATTCTCCAGGCCAGAATACTGGAGTGGGTAGCCCTTCCCTTCTCCAGGGGATCTTCCCAACGCAGGGATCGAATCCAGGTCTCCTGCATTGCGGAAGAATATTTACCAGCTGAGCCACAAGGGAAGCCCATGGTATAGCGAAATCACAGAGAAAATCAAGTTTCAAGTCTTAGTAGGAAGCCCAAGTGCCCACAATCTGATTGGACAGAAAATAGCACATATTGCTATTGAGAGCCTTTTTGATCATAAATATGGATTAAGAGCCAACGCATGGCTCTGCCTTAAGGAAAGAATTTATGTTTCTCCTAGAGAAGAGCTCCTTTAAAGTGCTAAGGTTGCTTGAAAGTTTGATTTGTTTCTTCTGCTATGTATGTTCTGAGACTATTTCTTTGTAACCAGATTGGTTTGATATATGAGCGTGGTCAAGACAGAAGAGATTCTTTTGGACGATAATTCTGAAGAATGTGGTAACAACTACATACAGAATCAGTGCATAGGCCATAAAAGTTCTCAAGTTCAACAACTCTCCTACTTTCATTGGCTGATTGTAGAGGTAACTATGTACTTATGTGAATCTAAAATAAGGGCTCTCAAAGATCCCCTGGGGAAAGGAAATCAAGAAATTAAACCAAGTCTCTTAATGCTGTGCTGTTCAGACGAAAGCTCTACAGACTAGGAGGAAGCCATAAATCACACACTGTGACTTGTATGGATATTTAAATGGACTTAAAAGCACACTGTTCTGAGAATCAATCTTACACTATTTTTTCATTTGGAAAAGATGCTTTCTAAATGAAAAAAATATTCAATTATAGAAACTTTGGTTTAAAAAATAGGTAAAATACTCTAATCAAAATAAAATTATATATAAGTGATCATAAAACTGAGTTATTAGTAAAAGTTTAAACAGTGTTCCTTTTTTCATAATATAAACCCTTTCTCTCTAAATCATTTTTGGATCAGAAAGAGGAAAAAATCTAAATCTAGTTTAATGATTTTGAAATTTTTGCTTCTAATTTATAAGATATGAAGCAAAGAAATCAAAGTTGTACCAGGTCAACAATTAGTAATCACAGAAGAAACACTATGTATTGTCTTTAAAAGAATATTAATATTACTTGGCAAATAAAGACAGAATAAATTTAACCCCAATTCACTTAATACTCTTTTTTCTTCCAGTTCTAATGAGATATAATTGACATATAGCACTGTGTAAGTTTCAGAGTGTACAGCATAATAATTTGACTTGGACACATCCTGTTTTAATTCCAAGAACTGCTGGCTACTGTGAACTAAAAAAAATGACATTACTCCATCTCAGAGGCTGGTTCTTTCCCTCCCTTTACCTGTGTGGAACTCTGCCTGTGTAGAGATGACAGAATACTTACTCATCTACCTTCCCTGTGAACCCTCACTGCACCTACAGCTGGTTTCACCCCTCAGATATGTGTCCTCATCTAAAATCCAATTTCTGTTTATCTTTTCCCCAGAGGCCTCCCTGATTGGCTCCCTGGTCATCTTGATGCTTCTGCTCTGCAACCTCTCCCAGCCCTTCTTGGAACGACATACAGAACACACTTGCTCATGAGCCCAGGCTGGAGCCTGTTCACAATGCCTTCCTACAAGCTCTGATGTTCAGCATCACACCCATACATTAACTGATGCTCTGCAGTCTCCTGTGGTCTGTAACCTGTGGGCATGGATCACCAGTCCTTTTCTAGAAGACTTCAGAGAGGTGCCCTAGACCCAGCCTTTCACACCTCATGCCATCTTTCAAGAACCATGGGAGGTGAACTTGGCCAATATGTTTGGCAATGAAATAGGTCAAGCTTCTAAAAGTCATTTCCAGGGAATTTTCAGGTTTCTATAGCTTCAAACCAGACCTTTTCATTACTCAGAGTAATTCTGAGAATATATTTTGAACTCTTTTTGGTAACTAAGACCCTTAAAGAAAGAATTAAATAGTTTTCCCTGACACATGGAAGAATTAATTTGCCTCAACTATCTGACTCTGACTTCCCTAACCAAACTGTGTTCTTTGAGTTTGCATTTTGTTTGTTTCCTTGGAATGTGATGGTAGGTCATAAATATATGCTGAATAAAAACTCAACCACCTAGCAAAGCAAAATTTTTGCATATTTTGGTCACAGATAAGAGAGTTCAGCTCTTCTTATGCTCAACACAGCAAGAATACATGTAATGCTATGGTGTATCAACCTTCTATCCTTGATTTGCTGCCTTGTTGAGTACTGGAGTGCTTGTGTGCTTAGTCTCTCAGTGGTGTCTGACTCTTTGTGATCCCATGGACTGTAGCTGGCCAGGCTCCGCTGTCCATGGGATTTTTCAGGCAAAAATACTAGAGTGAGTTGTCATCTCCTCCTCCAGGGAATCTTCCCAACCCAGGGATTGCAAACAGATTGTTTACTCACTGAGCCACTGGGGAAGGCCTCTCTTGCCAAATAATAGCTTTGGTCTGTTTGTGCTTCTGGTGGTGGAAAGGGGCTGACACCCAACCAGTAAGACCTGAGAAGATTTCTCTTTACTGCATGGCCTACAAGAATCTGCCAAGCTGCCTTCCCAGCAAGTTCTGACATGCTTTTATGAATCCTTTAATAGGTGCCTCTCCTTAAATCCAATTCAGAGCACTTTCATAGTCCTATTTCTCAAATTGGTTCCCAGATAAAAAGACACATCCCTGAGAGAAGTGAAGCAATAAGTCAGTTTATTATTCTGCCCCCAAACTTCACAACCACCTCAGGAAAACTTACGCTTCAAGAGCCAACTCTCATCCCTCCCTCCTTCCCTGCAGTTTTGGTCCATTGTATCCTGTTCTGTCCTGAGCAGATTATAGGAGTGTGCACCTTGAATGGATGCTCACATCCCTTGTCTCACCAGCACCAAGCCGGAATGAGTTCCCTTTGGAGGGGCTGCTTTTCACAGGGTCTTACCTTCAGTCCTTTTACATGTACTACCAGTCATTCAAAGATTTTTCTCTTCATATATTGCCTATCTAGAAGATTAAGGGTGATTAGTGTCTGCCAAGTCACTGGAGAAGAGGGCTTAACTTTTACTTTTGCTCCTAGAACTCTCCAAGAAGCTGACCATCTGCCAGCACAGAGGCTGACCGTTGAGAGATCACTGATCACTCACCTGCAACTTGTTCCGCGCCTCATGTGGGACATGAGAAGGTCTTCAGTGGAAGGGATGCTTCTGGGCAGCTCTGTTGTAGCCAGGCAGGCCCCAAAAGTCTGAAGCATCTGGGCAGTGGTCTTCAATGCCAGAGCAAAGTTTTCAATGGCCTGGAAGGTCAGACAATCATAACAATGTGAATGTTTTCACCAATATGCTGTTTTGACAGGACAGAAGTATTTCCTGAGTATACACAGCAGGCCATGCATTGAACTTTGTGCTCTACATTTGTCTAGCACCTCAGTAATCTAGAGTGGGAGGCATTTTATCTCCATTTGATAGAAGAGAGAACTAAAGTTCTAACAGGTCAAATGAACTGGCCAAGATCATATTACTAGGGCAGTAAGGAAGGAAAGAAGGCAGGATCCAGTCAATCTGTTTTTTGTTTTATTTTCTTTTTAGGAGTTTTTTTTTTTTTTTTTTACTTGAAAGGAATGGCAAATTTGAAAGGATCTTGGGCACAGATGAGTACCTCACAAACCTAACAGTAAGAATTAAAACAATCAGGTGTAAGGCCTGGAAATGTTATCCTAGAAATAGGGGAAAGCCAGAGGTTTCCTGTGGTGAGTCCTATTAACAAAATAACTTGATTCCATGCATCTGATTAGTGAATAATCACTAAGTGGAAAAGGTGCAAAGGAACTGACCCTAATAGGGTGACTCAAAAAAATTTGATCTTAGTCTTGGCTCTGCCACAACTTGACCCTATGACCTTAGATAAATTACCTCTTCACTCTGAAGGTCTGTTCCTTTATCTGTGAAATAATTCTTTACTGTGGGGACCTGTCTAGGGCATTATACGATGTTTTGCAGCATCCTTGGCCTCTACCCAGGATATACCAGTTAACATCCTTCTCCCCAAGTTATGATTATAAAAAATGTCTGCCTAAAAACATTGACAAATGTCCTCTGCAGGCAATATTGCCTTCAGCTGAGAACCCACTGTGTTAGTCCCATTTTAACAGAGGAGCAAACAAACTTAGAGAGGTTTAGTACCTCCCTGAGCTCAGACAATACGCAATGGTGTCTACATTCAGATGCAGCTTCTTCTGACTTGGCAGGTTTGAATCTGTCTGTACACTAGAATTATCTGGGGAGCTCGTGGCCCACTAATGCCTGACAGTCATCCCAGATCAAGTATATTAAATTCCTTGAGGTACAGCAGAGTATTGGTATTTTGCAAACTCCCTGGGTACACTCTAAATCAAGTCCCCCAAGACTGCTATACCAGAAAATGAGGCAAGATCAAAGTAATCAGCAGGAGAAGCCCTAGCTTTTATCCTTCTACCCTTTCTCTCCCCCAGCCTGTCACTTAGAAAACCCAACCTTCCCAATGTTAGGTAGTCCAGGGAAATGACTGTCCAACAGTTGATCTTTAAGTCCCTGTGTCTAAAACACCAGGAGGGACACTGAAAAGGGCACATAAGTTGGTACTCACGGTTCGATGATTTATCCACTGACTGTGGCGATATTCCAAAGTTCCCCCTAAGTCCGCTGTCAATTGGCTTTTGTCAATGTAGTCATGAAGGTCAGAAATGGAGTTTAACATAACAATCTATAACAGAAAAAACCTAATATATTCCTCACAGATAATTAAGTAGCTCATCAAGATTCTACTAAATAGTACTTTAACTTGGCCTGATCAGGCATTTATATCCAGTAGAGAAACATTTGAAAATCTCTATTTCCCCACTTTGAGAGAGGAATAGGAGTGTTGAATAGCCTACAACAAAATAATGAGCTCAGTTCTAAGCTACCTTTAAGTCAGGTCTTGTTTAGCTAAATTTTTGTCAAAAGTTTCCAGGTTAAGATACACCCCTCAGCCACCAAAAGCAAATGCTGTCCTGAGACCTAAAAATCTGCAATGAATATTCTAATAAAGGGTGGACTGGTAAATATGAAAATAAAATTATAACGAGACCCATTGAAGAGTATAGACTGAGAAGATTCACTACACTGATGTCCCTTCTATGAAGAATGGTGATATGCCCCCAGCTAATCTTGTGTGATGCTAAAGCTGAACTCCAGTACTTTGGCCACCTCATGCGAAGAGTTGACTCACTGGAAAAGACTCTGATGCTGGGAGGAATTGGGGGCAGGAGGAGAAGGGGACAAAAGAGGATGAGATGGCTGGATGGCATCACTGACTTGATGGACGAGAGTCTGCGTGAACTCCGGGAGTTGGTGATGGACAAGGAGGCCTGGTGTGCTGCAATTCATGGGGTTGCAAAGAGTCGGACATGACTGAGCGACTAAACTGACTCAATCTTGTGTGGAGGAAGTTTTGAGGTGATAGGGAGTGGGTTTTCATAAATTAGCGAGCCTGCTGCTGAATGAATGCCCAGACATCTACAGAAGGATGACACACTCCAAACTGTCCCTTTATCCTCCTCTGCAGTGGTCCTGCAAAGGGCATGGTCCCAGCTCTGTCCCAAGGACCATATCATACCCCCTACTCACTCCCATCTCTGAGACACACCCTATTATAGCCTTTAACTAATGACTTATATTTCTTCAGTCATTGATTGTTTTGACCAGTAAGTATAATAAACTTCTTCCTTCAAAGCCTTGCCTTCTTTTCTTCCGGTAGCAGTACTAACTTTACCATGTCATATCCAACATGTACATTCTTAGAACAGATTCTTAGTCAGAGGACATAAGAATATATGCTTTTTCCCTAATATTACATCATATTAGTCAAGTGATAAATCTACTTTAGAATGAAACAACATGGATGTTGTTTTATGTTTTATGCTAAGTGAAAGAAGTCAGACTGTTTTATGCTAAGTGAAAGTCCAAATGTTTTATGCTAAGTGAAAGAAGTCAGACTCAAAAGGCACTGTCAGGAAAAGGCAAAATTCTAGGGATGGAAAACAGATCAGTGGCTGCTGGGGTTAGAGCTGAGTACAAAGGGGCAATATCAGGAGATTTTGGAGGGTGATGAAACCAGTGTGTTTCTTTACTGTGGTTTTGGTTAATCAACACCATGCGTTTGTCAAAACTCATACAACTGATGCTGGGAAAGATGGAGGGCAAGGGAAGAGGGGGTGACAGAGGCTAAGATAGTTGGATGGCATCACTGACTCAATGGACATGAGTTTGAGCAAACTCTGGGAGTTGGTGATGGACAGGGAAGCCTGGCATGCTGCAGTCCATGGAGTCACAAAAAGTCAGACACGACTGAACAACAACATTCAACTCAACATCAAAAAGAGTAAATTTTACTGCATGCAAATTAAAAAAAAAATGGAGAGGCAGTTTCACCATGAAACTTTTTTTCTCTTTTAATCTTTAATGGGTCAAGAAGGAAAAACATTTTAAATTCTACATAAGAGGGGAAGCAGAATAATTTCACTCATCAAACTCACAGAACACAATGAGTATGTAAACTTGGCCTTTAAATAGTTATTCTGTATTTTCTTAGATTCTGAATTTGTCTATTTGGCATCCTTTCTTCATAGGGTCAGTTATATTAACTAAATTAACTTATTTTCTGTATTCTTGATGTTCTGGCATTTATGGTCTCACTGACTGGGGAGAGGCTAATTAATTTTTAGAGATTAAAAAAAAGGACTGGAGGGAGCACATCTATCATATGAAAACCAATTCCAAGCCAGTGTCCCCCAACTGCTTTCTTAAACTCTCAACTTTCTCTAACTCTCAACAGCAAGTCAACCTTTCTGCTGCCCTAAATCATCCTAGGGGACTTCCCTGCTGGTCCAGTGGTGAAGAATTCACCTGCTAATGCAGGGGACATGGGTTCAATCCCTGATCCAGGAAGATTCCACATGCTGCAGAGCAACTAAACCTGTGCACCACAACCACTGAGCTCATGCTCTAGAGCTCTTGAGCTACAACTACTGAGCCGTGTGCTACAACTATGTTCATGCGCCCTAGTGCCTATGCTGTGCAACAAGAGAAGCCACCACAATAGGAAGCCTGCACATCACAACTAGAGAACAGCCCTTGCTCACCACAACTAGAGAAAGCCCATGTGCAACGATGATGACCCAGTGCAGACAATTATAATAATAATAAAATGAAACGAAAAATTTAAAAAAAATCTCCCAGGGTCAGGTAACAGGCAACTAGAGATTCACTGTCCCCAAAGCCGGCTGGAACTGCTTCAACCAGTCAATTCTAAACTGGTTACCCTGCCCTGCCTTGCCTTTCTAATGGAAACCCCAGTAAAGGTTCTGGTCTATACTTTCCCTTCCCCTCTGCTTCTGCCTCCTGGTCAAAACTTGCTGCTTCCCTGTGGCCCTGAAAGGCATGTGATGACCCTCCAACCTCCTTTGGGACCTTTGAGTTTAAGAAACTTCTTCCTTCAAAGCCTCCTTTTCATTTCCTCCTGTGGCTGGTACTGACATACCATTTCCAACATGCACATTCTTAGAACAGCTATTTCACATGAAGAATGTCATATTTTTTAAATTTCAGTATACGTTTATGTTCTTATCTCTAGTTTCTTAAACAGTTGTTTAAGTTGCTTTCAAAGAGAACTATGATATTTAATTTTGAAAGGAGAATTTCCTGTCAGTTAGGTTCAGTCGCTCAGTCATGTCCGACTCTTTGCGATCCCATGAATCGCAGCACGCCAGGCCTCCCTGTCCATCACCAACTCCTGGAGTTCACTCAGACTCACGTCCATCGAGTCAGTGATGCCATCCAGCCATCTCATCCTCGGTCGTCCCCTTCTCCTCCTGCCCCCAATCCCTCCCAGCATCAGGGTCTTTTCCAATGACTCAACTCTTCGCATAAGGTGGCCAAAGTACTGGAGCTTCATCTTTAGCATCATTCCTTCCAAAGAAATCCCAGGGCTGATCTCCTTCAGAATGGACTGGTTGGATCTCCTTGCAGTCCAAGGGACTCTCAAGAGTCTTCTCCAACACCACAGTTCAATAGCATCAATTCTTCGGTGCTCAGCCATCTTCACAGTCCAACTCTCACATCCATACATGACCACAGGAAAAACCATAGCCTTGACTAGACGGACCTTAGTCGGCAAAATAATGTCTCTGCTTTTGAATATACTATCTAGGTTGGTCATAACTTTTCTTCCAAGGAGTAAGCGCCTTTTAATTTCAGGCTGCAGTCACCATCTGCAGTGATTTTGGAGCCCAAAAAAATAAAGTCTGACATTGTTTCTACTGTTTCCCCATCTATTTCCCATGAAGTGATGGGGCCAGATGCCATGATCTTCGTTTTCTGAATGTTGAGCTTTAAGCCAACTTTTTCACTCTCCTCTTTCACTTTCAACAAGAGGCTCTTTAGTTCCTCTTCACTTTCTGCCATAAGGGTGGTGTCATCTGCATATCTGAGGTGATTGATATTTCTCCCGGCAATATTGATTCCAGCTTGTGTTTCTTCCAATCCAGTGTTTCTCATAATGTACTCTGCATATAAGTTAAAGAAGCAGGGTGACAATATACAGCCTTGACGTACTCCTTTTCCTATATGGAACCAGTCTGTTGTTCCATGTCCAGTTCTAACTGTTGCTTCCTGTCCTGCATACAGATTTCTCAAGAGGCAGGTTAGGTGGTCTGGTATTCCCATCTCTTTCAGAATTTTCCACAGTTTATTGTGATCCACACAGAATGTGGTCCACTGAAGAAGGGAATGGCAAGCCACTTCAGTATTCTTGCCTTGAGAACCCCATGAACAGTATGAATTTCCTGTATTCTGTTGCAAAGTTCATTTTAAGAAACCAATTTGCATGTCCATAAGCCACCTCAGGTGAAGAGCTGACTCAATGGAAAAGACCCTGACACTGTGAGGGATTAGGGGCAGGAGGAGAAGGGGACGACAGAGGATGAGATGGCTGGTTGGCATCACGCACTCAATGGACATGAGTTTGAGTGAATTCCGGGAGTTAGTGAGGGACAGGGAGGCTGGCGTCCTGTGATTCATGGGGTCGCAAAGAGTTGGACACGACTGAGTGACTGAACTGACTGATTGACTGAGCCTCTTTAGGGATTTTTGCAAGACTGGCTGGGCCACTTCACATAATTTTGTGAGGCAGCCATGAATACAGCTGTTCCAAGATAGACAAGTGCCAGCAACATGCATTTAGAAACCACTTGCCGTATCAAAGCACCCCTCTCCTCAATAAAGGTACAGCAAGGCTCAGTGACTTAATTGTAATTACAACCTTGGTCCACTTGATTCTTTTGAGTCATGCAAAATGAACTCCCTTTTCCTTCAACCTGTGAAAATATAATTATTACCTAACTAGAAATAAGCAGGGAGATGCTACAGTAAGACGGGCCAGAGAGCTGTAAGATAAAGTACTAATATTGCAACCATATTTTAAAAACAAAGTAAAGAAGACAAACCAACAACAAAGCAGCTTGAACTGTCATTTAAAAGGCAAAATAGGTCTGGCAATTTCACTCATGGATATTTATTTGAAGAAAACCAAAACACTAATCAGAAAAGATATATGTACCCCTATATTCACTGTGGCATTATTTACAATAGCCAAGATATGTATGCAACTGAAATATCTATCAATAGATGAATGGATAAAGAATATGCAGCATATTCATTCAATAGAATATTACTCAGCCATAGAAAGAATAAAATCTTACCACTTGTGACAACACAGATGGACCTAGGAAGTATTATGCTAAGTGAAATAGGAAAGGAATATACTATATGATTTCACTTCCATGTGGAATCTAAACAAATGTGCAAACATTAACAACACAGAAACAGTCATAGAAACAGAAAACAAACAGTTGGTTGCCAGAGGGGAGGCAGGTGGGAGAAGAAAGAAATAGGTGAGGGAGATTAAATGATACAAACTTCCAGTTGCAAAATAAATGAGTTATGGATATGAAATGTACAGTGTGGGGAATATAATCAAATACTATGTAATATCTTTGTATGGTGACCTAACTAGACTTATCATCATGATGATCAGTTTGAAATGCATAGAAATATCAAATCACTCTGTTATGTAACAGGAACTAACAGTGTTGTAGATCAACTATACTTCAAAAACAAATAAGCAAATCCATAGAAAAAGACAAAATTGTGGTTACCAGAAACAGGGATGAGGGGAGGGGAATTAGATGAAGGTGGTCAAAAGGTGCAAATTTCCTGTTATAAGATAAAACAAGTACTAGTATATAATATGTAACATGATGAAGATAATTAATACTGCTGTTTGTTATATATGAAAATTGTTAAGAGAGTAAATACTGAGTTCTCATCATAAGAAAAAAATGTATTTTTTAAATTTTGTAATCTATGAGATGATGGATGTTCACTAAACTTACTGTGAAAAATCACTTCATGGTGTAAGTAAACCAAATCATTATGCTGTACACTTTAAACTTATGCAGTGCTGTATGTCAGCTGTATCGCAGTAAAACTGGAAGAAACAAACAAAGGAAAAGGCAAAATATATGCTGAAGTTTGAATACATCGAGCTTGGTAACTAGGCCTCTGAATTCTGTAGTGCAACAGAGTCTCCTATGGAAGGCTAGACTATGAGGTAAACATTTTGCATTGAAATTGCATTCCTACTATATGAGCCCATATTTTGGTGACTAAGAGCTTTTTTAAAAGTTCATTTAGGGTAAAATTAAAAGTATATTGATGTGAAGAAGACTCCTGAAAGTCCCTTGGACAACAAGGAGATCAAACCAGTCAATCTTAAGGGAAATCAACCCTGAATAGTCATTGGAAGGACTGTGCTGAAACTGAAGCTCCAATATTTGGTCATCTGATGCAAATAACTAACTCATTGGAGAAGTCCCTGATTCTGGGAGAGATTGAGGGCAGAAGGAGAAGAGGGCATCAGAGGATGAGATGGCTGGATGACATCACAAATGCAATGGATATGAACTTGGGTCAACTTCAGGAGATGGTGAGGGACAGGGAAACTTGGTGTGCTGCAGTTCATGCTGCAGTCGCAAACAGTTGGACATGACTGGGCAACTGAACAATGTATTGGTAGGGAATACACCATTACAAATAGAAGCAGTTAAAGACAGTATCAAGATAAAGCAGACTTAGTGTCAATGGACCACATGAAAAGCAAGGCATAAACCACAAACATGTCTGTCAATATATTATCACTTGCAGAGGTGTGTTTAATACACACCCAGGGCAAGATGCATGATGTGTGTCAAATGTTCAGTTCAAGTCCAAACCTTTTGAGTTATAAGAAGCAATTGTCTAGTCGTCATCTCTGAAGGGGAAGAAAGCTTATGAGGCTCATGGCAAGTTTACTAACTTCTTGTAAGGACTCATCCCTTCTCTAATATTAACTGTCACTCAATTCAGGAAAGTAAAATTAAAAAACTCCATGGCTCACATTTCCCTTAAACACTCAAATATTTTAAAATAAGTATTTACAATAGAATGGAAAATTCATTTTGATTCTGGTTAATACCAAAGTATAGGGAGACAGTATTTTAAGAAGTTTGGTTATTAATACAAAATAGAACTATTAACAGAGAGAAAATAAGAATGGAAAAGAAAAAAATTCCTTCTTTGAGATGATCAGTTTTCACTAAGAAGAGCTACATATTTTCTCAGAGCAATTTAAATTAAAGTCGGGGTGTTTTGGGATTTATTTTAAACAGACAATATATGTAGGTGGTAACAAATTCAAATAGGAAAAGACTACAGTAATAGGAAAATAGTCTTCTTCTCACCCCTCCCCATAGACCTCCAGCTCTACATCCCAACCACTTTCCTCAAAAGTTCCCTTAGGCCTCCTTCAGGTGTCCACTATCTCCACCACTAACAGCAGCCACTGTTTTAATTTTCTATCACCATAGCTTAGTTTTACTACTTCTTGAAATTTATGTAAAAAGAATCACAGGGTATACAATGTCTAGCTTCTTTCTTTTAAGAGAATATTTCTTTTAAGAATTTCTGAGATAAAACCACATTATTACATGCTTAGTACTTCATTCCTGTTTGTTGCATAATGTTTTTCTTTTATATTAATTTGCCACAATTTCTTTATCTATTCATCCATTATTGGGCATGTATTTTCATTTCTCTTGGGTGGATCATGGGGCAGGTGTATGTTTAACTTTACAAGAAACTGCCAACTGTTTCTACCATGGTTGTACCACACCTTACCACTTTTGATGGCTGTAAAGTATTTAATTGCTTGGGTAGACCATAATTTATTTAACCAGTCCCTTGTTGTGGGCGTTATGTTTTTTCCAACCATTTACCATCACAATTTGGTAATGAATATCATTATATTTACAGTTTTATGTACATGTGTGATGTATCTGCAGAATAACTCACAGGTAGGTCAGAGAGTGTGTACATTTTAATTTTTGATAAATACTGTCAATTAGTCTTTCATATTAATAGTCACTACCAACTTCAATCCAATCAACAAAGTCTGAAATGATGGTTTGCCCCATATCTCTGCCAAAATTAGAGGTAAAATTTTTAATCTTGTCATTTTAATTAGTTTTCCTTTTTTGCATGGGCTTCCCTGATAGCTCAGTTGGTAAAGAGTCTATCTGCAATGCAGGAGACTCCGGTTCAATTCTTGAGTTGGGAAGATCCCCTGGAGAAGGGATAGGCTACCCACCTCAGTATTTTTGTGCTTCCCTTGTGGCTCAGCTGGTAAAGAATCCACCTGCAATGTGGGAGACCTGAGTTTGATTCCTGGGTTGAGAAGATCCCCTGGAGAAGGGGAAGGCTACCCACTCCAGTATTTTGGCCTTGAAAATTCCATAGACTGTACAGTTCATGGGATCACAAAGAGTTGGACACGAATGAGTGACTTTCACTTTCACTTGTATGCATATCACAAGGTTGGTTTTAATTTTTACTCATTTATATAATTCCAGTACTCCTTTACCCAAGTCACTACCCAACTCAAAAACCTTCACTGGATCCCCATTGCTTACTGAATTAAATCTAGACCTCCTGTCCTTACATACAGGATAATCTTTTGGAAGAAAAGGTAAGACATATTCCATGTGCCTTTCCTTTTCTTCCAAAAGATTATCCTATATGTAATTCCAATAAGAATGGGGCTTCCCCATGGACTTCACATAAAGTGTGTACTTCCTGCTTCCGTGTCCTTACACACGCCATTCCTCTCTGCCTAGAATGCCCTCCTCTTTCTCTACCTTCCTTAAAAACAAGCTCATGTTCTATCTTCTCCCCATGCACTAAATAAATGCAGACAAGACAAAAAGGTCATGCTACCGGCACTTTCATTTTAAATTCATCTCTATAGTACTTAATGCCAATGTCAGTGAATGTTCTCTGGATAAAGCGAGATGGACGAAGAATGAATATGAGCTGCAAGTTTCCTGGAAATGCTACCTGGAAGGATCATAAAAAGTGTCAACGCAAATGTCACATCAATTAGTCTCCTCTTGCCCAAGATTATAGATGACAAAGTTAAAGTGGACACCCTGGATGCCTAAGAATTAGAATATATTTCACAGCTGAAAGAGATCTTACTGCTCATATAATCCAAACTCCTCCTTAAAAAACAAATTAACCAAACAAAAATTTTTTTCTGACTAAAAAAATAATTTACACTCTTTATAGAAAAATTCAAAAATTCATAATAAAGTATACATTAGAATAAGAAAACCACCCATGATTTCATAGCCACTCTTAATATTTTAATCTAATTTTTTGATGTTTAGTTACTACATTATGTTTGACTCTTTGTGACCCCATGGACTGTAGCACACCAGGTTTCCCTGTCCTTCACTTCTAGGCCATTTTCTTGGCTTAAATATCTTTATCATAAACTCAAACTGTAGAAACATTTTGAAATCTGTCTTCTAACTTAGTATTATACCATGAGCTTTTATTCTTGATATTAAAAATTCCTTGGAATATTTTCATGGGTGTGCAATTTATTTAAACAATCCCTTACTGTTAGTGATTTAGACTCCTCCACACTTTTACTATCATAAATAACAGTAAAATGAAATCTTTACACATTTTGGAACATTCTTCTAGCTTCCTAGAAGAATTTCTGAGTCAAAGATTTAGTATTTTAAGGGTTCTTGAGGCATCTTACAGAGAAGACAATGGCACCCCAGTCCAGTACTCTTCCCTGGAAAATCCCATGGATGGAGGAGCCTGGTAGGCTGCAGTTCATGGGGTCACTGAGGGTTGGACACGACTGAACGACTTCACTTTCACTTTTCATTTTCATGCATTGGAGAAGGAAATGGCAACCCATTCCAACATTCTTGCCTGGAAATCCCAGGGACGGGAGAGCCTGGTGGACTGCCATCTATGGGGTCGCACAGATTCGGACACGACTGAAGCAACTTAGCAGCAGCAGCAGCAGCAAGGCATCTTATTTGGAGAAGGCAATGGCACCCCACTCCAGTACTCTTGCCTGGAAAATCCCATGGATGGAGGAGCCTGGTAGGCTGCAGTCCATGAGGTCACAAAGAGTCAGACATGACTGAGAGACTTCACTTTCATTTTTCACTTTCATGCATTGGAGAAGGAAATGGCAACCCACTCCAGTATTCTTGCATGGAGAATCCCAGGGACGGGGGAGCCTGGTGGGCTGCCATCTATGGGGTTGCACAGAGTCAGACATGACTGAAGCGACTTAGCAGCAGCAGCAGCAGCAAGGCATCTTATTGCTAAGTTGCTCTCAAGAAGCATTGCCCTCATCTTGAGGTAAGGGCCTGAGTAATGAGAAAACAGGTTCATTTAACAACTTAGTGGCAAAATTGAGAATTCAAGTTTCCCATTGCTCATGGTTATCCATTCTTTCAGGAGTTCTCAAGAACAACCTCCTGAAGTGTTTATTAAAAAATAACCTGGTTTTTACTCTGGAATATTCTGGCTCATTAGGACTTTATCATTAGGATAAAGTCCAGATATCTGTATCTTTAACAAGCACATGAACAGATTCTGACTGGTAGTCATATTTTGTATCCCAGCACTACAGCATCTTTTACACATAAAGGCGATCAGTGTAATTCTTGGACAAATTAGACTCAAGTATTAGATGATTCAAGTATTATCTATGAACCCTGGGAAACCAGAACTCTCTAGAGGCCAGAACTTTTGAAGAGTCATGGGCACTGTCAACTGTCTGTGGCTGAGTTCATGTGGCTCAGTCCTTGGTCTAAGGTCCCTACAGGGAAAGGATGTATACACTTGCAGGAAGGGAATAAATAGGGGTAAAAATCAGACTAATAAGATGGAAAAGGAAAACAATCCAAGGTTGTGCAATTTAATGCTAAAAGCAAGCTCATGTTTATACTGTCTGATTTTGCTAGTGTCTTTTGAATTTGTGAAAAAATAATTTGAATACTAAAATGAAGACTGTTGTAAAATTAAGTGATCCCCAAAGCAAACCTTAAAATGAGGATTTGGGTCTCAAGAGTTTACTAAAGAGGTAATCCCAGGAAACAGTTGGGAGTATGGGGTGATGGTGAGACAGGATGGCTAGAGAGCCAGTGTATCAATGAGGGGAACTGCTATGGGCAAGAAGGGCTGGGTCTTCTGAAATTCTGTGTGGAATATATCTCAGAACTGCCCCACTGAGGGGTGCAAATGCTGGGGTGTTTGTCCACTAATGCCCATAACGCAGTAGTTGCAGGTCACCTCTGGAGCATTAGCTTCCCAGCACTCTCTACCTGCTCCACTCCAGTGAGCAGAAAGGTCAATAAGGTAGAGAGACTCATGCCCAGGAATGGTCTGCAAATGACCTTCAGGCAGCAGAGAGGATATGGACATGACACAACAGCCCCTGCTACAAAGACCTTCCCAAACTTGGCATAAAATAACTGCTACTTCCTGGTGACTTTGATGCAAAATAGTTGAATAGATAGTTTACATTATCTTTATAATACAATATAAAAATAAATATTTACAGCTATTCGTGTCAAGGATGCTTTTATGGAGCTCCACTTGTCCCTTCGTCTGTCGATAACAATGACGAACCCGATGCTGGCAGCCTCCATGCTGCAAAAAAGGGTGGTCAGTATCAGAGACAGTGAAACACATGGATTCTGTTGGGCTCCCTCAGCAGAATGATTCCACTGCCTTCGTGTCACTCTAGGTTGCTGTGTAAACGCCTTGCAGAGCATGAGGGGATAACACGGTCTGACTTCCCCAAGAAAGGAACCGGCTTCCTCTCATCTTAGCTGGCAGCCTTCACAAGGCAGAAATATTTCACGTCTCAAACCCTCTCAAGGGCTCTATTTCTGGCTGGCAAATGTATGAAACCCTCAACAAGCAGAAGGATTCATGTAAGTTGAGCACCACATGTCCCAGGTAGACAGAGGACCTTGAGGTCGAGCTCTGCTATCTTTCCACTCCTAAGACTGACGCTTATGGAGCTATCAACATGCTTCCCTAGAAGTCAGTCTCACAGATGTTTGGAAATAACACACGTCAATGGGAAAAATAGCTCCTTTCCAGCGCCTGGTCATAAATGGTCAAAAAACCGTTAGTAGAAGGAGATATCAACTTCATTAAGAACAAAAAAAGCTGTTTGTTCCCCTCTGAAGTCACTACAAAATTCTCACAAAATTTTTAAAAACTAAAGTCCTAAAAGGAAAAAATATTTTTCTCTCTCTTTGGGAGGAAACTATGGGAGGAAAGAGCAAGAGCTTTGGAATCTGGTTCAAATCCTAGTGCTGCCACTTTACTAGCACTGAGACGTGGGGCAATCACCTAACCTCTCTAACCCTATTCCCTTATCTGTAAGATGAGAAAGTGAAAGTCACTCAGTCATGTCCAGCTCTGCAACCCCATGAACTATACAGTCCATGGAAATCTCCAGGCCAGAATACTAGAGTGGGCAGCCTTTCCCTTCTCCAGGGGATCTTCGCAACCCAGGGATAAAACTCAGGTCTCCCATATTGCAGGCAGATTTTTTACCACCTGAGCCACCAGGGAAGCCTGAACAATACCAATCATGAAGTAGTTATGAGCACAAATTCTGAAACCAGAATGCTGAAATTTGAAACATGAATTTATATATTTGTGTGTATGCATGTATGTGTATATGTAAAATTTTCAACTCAGAAAGTGAGAAATCTTTGGAGAGACACTTTAAGATCATACAAATAGCCAAAAAAATCACCAGGGATATAGATATGACTTTGAAGAATTCAGCATCTGTTCTTTTCAAATGTACATAGGACATTCATCAAATAGTCCATTATCCATTATCCCAGGCCACAAAGCAAAATTCAACAAATTTTAAAGAATTTCAATCATACAGGCTGTACTTCTGATCACTATGGAATTAAATTGGAATTCTATTACTCTGTTTTATTTTCAACTCCCTCCTCCCTCTTCCTTCCTTCCTTTCTTTTTCTTTCTTTCTTTCTAATCTCCTTCCTTTTCTTTTGTATGGATTTAATTGCCAGTGAATTTTAACTTCTTAAGGTAGAAAATTATATCACTGATTTTACACATTTCTTCTCTATTATTATAAGTACTTAAAGCTATGTGTGTGCGCTCAGTAGCTCAGTCATGTCTGACTCCTTGTGATTCCCTGGGCTATAGCCAGCTAGGCTCCTCTGTTCATGGGATTTTCCAGGTAAGAATACTGGAATGGGTTGCTATTTCCTTCTGCAGGGAATCTTCCTGACCCAGGGATTTAACCCATATCTCCTGCATTGGTTGGTGAATTCTTTACCACTGAGCCACCAGGTAGCCATTTAAAGCTATAATTCCTTCTTAAACACTGCTTTGTGAGAGTTGGACCATAAAGAAAGCTGAGCGCCAAAGAATTGACGCTTTTGAACTGTGGTGTTGGAGAAGACTCTTGAAAGTCCCTTGGACTGCAAGGAGAGAAAACCAGTCAAACCTAAAGGAAAGCAGTCTTGAATATTTATTGGAAGAACTGATGCTGAAGCTGAAGCTCTAATACTTTGGCCACCTGATGCAAAGAACTGACTCACTGGGAAAGATCCTGATGCTGGGAAAGACTGAAGGATGGAGGAGAATGGGATGACAGAGGATGAGATGGTTGGATGGCATCATCGACTCAGTGGACATGAGTTTGAGTAAAGTCCCGGAATTGGTAACGGACAGGGAAGCCTGGCATGATGCAGTCCATGGGGTCACAAAGAGTCAGACACAACTGAGTGACTGAACTGAACTGAAACACTGCTTTAGCTACATCACATAAATGTTGATATACTCTTTTTATTATTGTTCAGCTAAAAATGCTTTCTAGTTTCCTTTATGATTTCTTCTTTAGTTTATGGATTGTTTAGAGGTGGTTGCTTGGCTTCCAAATATTTATATATATATATATATATATTTGTAATTTTTTCTAGTCAACTTGGGGAAGAGAAGGGATGGAATGCAGATATTGATAGAAAAGAAACCTTCTTTTCAGGAGGAAACCTTCCCAGTTGTTACATAGTATATAGATAGGTATATATTCATCAAGCTATACAGTTGACATGTATATACTTTATATAAATTATAATTTAGCTTAAAAACCCAAGGAATTAAATAAATTCAAGTTGCAAAAAAGGAAAAATATTATATACCTTTTAAAAAAAGACCAAACTTAGCGAGTGCACAATAGGTATCAGGCACTGATCAAAGGGCATACAACAAAACCATTCTGTAGTACAGCAAAAACAAATAACAATAATTTGTTATTAACAAATTAATAACATTAATAACAACAATAATCTTAAACAATTATAGCTATGTGTATCTTGAGTTCCTATCAGTTGTCAGGCATCTTTATGTTTTATTTCACTTCATCTTATGAAATAGATATTATTATCTCCATTTTACAGATGAGGAAACAAAGGCTGATAGAAATAAAATAACTTGCCAGACATCACACTAGCAAAACTGGATTTCAAAGTCAGAGCTCTCTGATAGCAGTGCTTATGCTCTTAACCCCATCCCAAGGTGCCCCTTCAGTTTTTTCTTACAGCAAATCTGCTTGTATCTTCTGGCAGTTGTATTTTGTATATTTTGCTGTTACTAGTGTTTCCTATGTCTTTTCTTTTTCCTTTAAAACAAAAAATTATTCAATTTAATGCTTCAAGTGTTGAAGTGGAGCTTCAACCACTTCTTTAAGTGAGGTGGAACTGAGAGAGGCTCAGTAAATATGATTATAGTACACAAACACAGAATGTTCTTTGATCTATGAAATAAACAGCTCTCTGCCTACCCTCCCTGTGGCTTCCCCAGCCAGGTTGAGGGTAAATGCTCCTCAGTTCCCTGCACACCATAGCCGAAGACCAGAGCATCTTGGGTAAAGAGGGCGGGATCTGCTGGGAAGATAAAGAACAGTGTCTTCTGACACAATTGTGTACAGGCAATAGTTCAGAAATAAGGGTTAATGAATCATGACAAAATTTTAAATATAATCCCTCACATAAAGAATGCATTCTAAACAACATGAAAATTGTATCAGCTACTGAAGGGATTATTTTTCTACCCCATCTGGTTCAACAAAAGAATCAAAACCTCAACTAAACCAAATGCACAAGAAATGGGGTTTCTAGCCCATGTATTTCTTTAGGTAACACTTGGCTGTTTTAATCCCTATTATTCTTGTTAACACTAAGATCCTATGATCTTAGTTAGCTGCATAAATACCATTTAATATAATCCTCACAACCACCCTCACAGTCAGGTTGGTGATAATATTTCCACTTTATAAACGAGGAAACTAATCCTAAAGATGGTTAAAATTATAATAACTTGTCCAAAGTCATATATTATATGCAGAGTTAAGATTCAAATCTTCTGAATTCAAGAGCAACACTCAAGTCACAAAGTTCATACTCTCTTGGTATAGAAAATATTTTGATACTATATTCCTTCATTTCAATCTTAGTAATTCTTCTGTAAAAAATATAATTGAATTTTTGATGTGTCAAAATTTTGAATATGATTAAGTATAATATTGGGTTGACCAAAAAGTTCATTTGGGTGTTTCCCTAACATCTTACAGAAACCCAAAAGAACTCTTTGGCCAACCCAATACATGAGTGTAAGAGACTGAGGTAAATGTGTTCTGACCCCAAAATACCAGATCAGTTTTATGGTTGATATAGCATATAGTTTCTTAATTAAGCTCTAATATTAATATATTTTCTATTGCCTTTTTCTATAAGCTTGGTATTTGTTGTTCAGTTGCTAAGTTGTGTCCAGCTCTTTGCAACCTCATGGACTGAAGCAGAAACACCTCAGGATCTTCTCTTCTCCACTATCTCCTAGGTATAGAAAATATTTAGCTAACTGAAAGTATACTACATTGCCATAAGACTGAGTCGAATGTAGAGTAATCAACTATCCTGGTTTGTCCAAAATACCGTCCCCAACATGAGTGGGCATCATTCAACCCACTGAGGACCTGAGTAGAACAAAAATTGAAGGATGATAGGATTCATGCTCTCTCTCAATCTCACTGTTGAGCTGGGACACTGATCTTCTGGCTTCAGTGATTCTGACTCTCAGGCCTTTAAGCTCAGACTAGAATCTAAAAAACTGTCTCTCTGATTTTTAGGCTTTCAGACTATACCACTGGCCTTCTTGGGTCTCCTTCTGAGCCTCCATAATTGTATAAGCCAGTGCCTTATAATAAATACCTACATCTACATATCAGGGTTCCTAGAGAAATGTAACCAACAACATATATATGTGTGTGTGTGTGTGTGTGTGTGTGTGTGTGTATACATATATACTCACACATATATATTTATAAAGAGATTTATTACAGAATTGGCTCAGGTAGTTATAGTGACCAAAAAGTTCTGTGATCTGTCATCTGCAAGCTAAAGAACCAGAAACACTGGTGGTATAACAATCCAAGTCCAAGGCCACGGAATGGAGGAACTGATGATTTAAAGCCTGATCTGAGTCTGAAAGCACAAAATCCAAGAGCACTGATGTCCAGGGGAAAGAGAAGATGACGTCCAAGCTCAAGTAGAGAGAGAATTCACCTTTATTTTGCCTTTTTGTTCTGTTCAGGCATTGAATGGACTGGGTGATGCCCACTCACACTGGGGAGGGCAATCTACTCTACTCAAATATCCTTATAGACACATCTGAAAATAATTTTTTGCCAGCTGAATGGGCATCCCTTAGCCCAGTCAAGTTAACACACTAAATTAACCATAATATGTATGCAGACATCCTTGGTTCTATTTCTCTGAGGAACTCTGATTAATACATATGGAGAGTCAAGAGAAGAGGCAATGGAAATAAAAGATTTTTCCAGAAAAGTATACCCTAAGTGCAAAAATACTGAAAACAGAGTTCTGGTACATCAGGGCACTGACTAGAGAAGGACTCAAAGAGACAGGGTTGGAAAGACAAAGCTCTCGGAGAGAAAAAGAAAGGAAAATAAAGGTGGTGACTGTGATAAAAGCAAAAAGAAGCAAGAGGTAAATTTATCATCCTACATGATAAAAAAATAAATTTAGGATACACACACTTTTCCTTAACAAAAAAAAAGTGTTTTAAGTTTATTAATAAAAGAAACTATATTTAGAAACTATATATAACATGGTGTTCTTAACTAGGAATCATATAAACTACCCTAAACCACCAAACTTGTTTACTGATTGCAAAGATGCACGAATATTCCTATATACAAAGCTAATATAATGGGGGAAAAATATGAATCAAAACTTTTTAGCTTTAAGAGAATAAGAAGGCCACAAACTGGTAGAAAATATTTACAAAAGATATATCTGATAAAGAACCATTATACAATAAGAAAACAAACAACCCAATTAAAAACTGGGGAAAAAACCAAAACAGATATTGAACAAAAAATATATATACAGATGGAAAATGAGCATATGAAAAGATGTTTGACAATATATATCATTAGGAAACTGTGAATTAAAACAATAACATTCCACTATACATCCATTATAACGGCCAAAATCCTAAACACTGACAATACCAAATTTTGGCAAGGATGTGGAGGAATACTCACATCCTCACATTGTGAACTCTTACTCATTTTTGGTGGGTATTCAAAATGGTACAGCCACTTTGAAATACAGTCTGGCAGTTTCTTACAAAACTAAGCATACTCATATCATGTGATTCAACAAGTGTAACTACCTGGTGTTTACCTAAGTGAGTTGAACACTATGTCCACATAATAACTCATACATGGATATTTACATTAATAGAAAAGAAAGAAAGTGAAGTCATTCAGTTGTGTCTGACTCTTTGTGACCCCATGGGCTATAGCCTACCAGGCTCCTCCGTCCATGGAATTTTCCAGGCAAGAGTACTGGAATGGGGTGCCATTTCCTTCTCCAGGGATCTTCCCAATCCAGGGATCGAACCCGGGTCTCCCACATTGCAGGCAGTAAGCTAGTCTCTGTTTCTGTTTCCTCTATGGGCTTTAGTCTGTTTAAACTTTATATTTTTAATGAGGTCAATTTTGGTAAATGTATTTTCCCAGGAAATAACCTACTTTTGTCTTGGTTTTCAAGTTTATCTAAATAGAGGTATGCAAAGTAATTTCTAAAACTTAAATTTTCTTGGGTTTCAGTGCTTATTTTTCTGTTTGCTATTTCTTAGTTTGTATACCTGTGCTTTGTCCATTTCCTCAGTCCAGAGTCCTTCCATCTGAGCCACCAGGGAAGCCCATTAATAGAAGCTTTATTCCTAATTGTCAAAACTTGGAAGCAAACAAGATATCCTTCAGAAGGTGAATGGATAAACTGTAGTATATCCAGACAGTAAACTATTATTCAAAATAAATGAGCTATCACGTCATGGGAAGACAAGAAGGAAACAAATGCATATTACTAAAGGAAAAAAGCCAATCTGAAAAGGTTACATATTGTATGATTACAACTATATAAGATTCTGCACAATGCAAAACTATGGAGATGGTAAAATGATAGTTGCAAGGGGTTGAGGGCTGGGAGTATAGGACAGATGAATAATAGGTGTAGCACAGAGGGCTTTTAGGTCAGTGAAACCAATCTGTATGACGCTACAATGGTGGATATAGGTCATCGTGTGTGTGTGTGTGTGTGTGTGTGTTAGTCGCTCAGTCGTGTCCGACTCTGCGACCCCATGGACTGCAGCCCGCCAGGCTCCTCTGTCCGTGGGATTCTCCAGGCAAGAGTGCTGGAGTGGGGTGCCGTTTCCTTCTCCAGTAGGTCATCAAGCATTTGTCCAAATCCTAAGTATGTATAATACCAAGACTGACTCCTAATATAAACTATGAACTCTGGGGGTTGTTTTCAACTCAAATGAAAAAAAATAAAGCAAGCCAAAAGAAATCACAAGGAAGAAAATATTAAAGATAAAGCAGAATGAATAAAGTAGAAGACAGAAAAGCCAACAGATCTGATTAAAAAATCAGAATCCCATTTTTTTAAATTAACAAAATAAGACACTAGCTTACTTAATCAAGGAGGGGGGAAATGGACAAAGCACAGGTATACAAACTAAGAAATGCAAACAGAAAAACAAGTACTGAAACCCAAGAAAATTTAAGTTTTAGAAAGTACTTTGCATACCTCTATTTAGATAAACTTGAAAACCAAGACAAAAGTAGGTTATTTCCTGGGAAAATACAGTTTACCAAAATTGACCTCATTAAAAATATAAAGTTTAAACAGACTAAAGTCCATAGAGGAAACAGAGACAGTTATCAAGGCCAAAATTCACAGGGGAATTTCACAGGGGAATTCAAATCATCAATGGCTATAAAGTCCCAATCCCACAAGAATAGTTTCTGAGCCTAAAAACTGAAAGAGAACTTCAAAATGCCATTGATGAAGCAAATATGACATTGATATCTATACCTAATTTAACAGCAAAATAAAATGACCAGTTAATAGTAGAGCTACTAGCAACAAACATAAAATAATTAGGAATAAACTTAATAATATAAAAACTATGTCAGGAAAATTTCAAACACTGCCAAAAGACACAAAAGTGGATTTTAACAAAAAGAAAGACTTTTCTTCTTCTTGATAGGATGATTTTACCACCATAAATATGTGACTTGTTCCTGAGTAAATTTATAAAGTTAATAGTCTCAGTGAAAAGGCCAAAGAGTTTTCTTTTTTCATTTTCTAAAAATGGAGGTATACAAATAGATAGAAAACAAGAAAGAACAGTAGAAAAATGTGAAAAAAGTAAGTAAGGACCCAGTAGGGTAGGGAGAATTAATCGTAGCAAATATTAAACATACTTAACTCACTCACGTCAATCGAGTGAGTCTGAGTGAACTCCAGGAGTTGGTGATGGACAGGGAGGCCTGGCATGCTGCGATTCATGGGGTTGCAAAGAGTCAGACACAACTGTGCGACTGAACTGAACTGAACGGAACTGAACTCCTCTTAGGGCTTCCTGGTGGCTCAGTGGTAAAAAAAATCTGCCTGCCAATGCAGGAGAGGTGGGTTCGAATCCTGGGTTGGAAAGAGCCCCTGGAGAAGGAAATGGTAACCCATTCCAGTATTCCTGCCTGGAGATTCCGTGGACAGAGGAGCATTGCGGGTTACAGTCCATGGAGTCACAAAAAGTCGGACACAACTGAGCAACTCTCACTTTTCACATACTTATATGATATATAGAACATATACATATATTAAAATGTAAAGTGATAAAGAGATGAAAAACACAAAAGAAAAATTAAAGACACAGAAGAGAAACTCAGAAGATGCATTGTCCCTCTAATTTGAGTTTCAGAATCAGAGTTGTAGAACAGAAACAAGCAGAGATAACAGGAAAAAAATTCTAAGCCTAAGAGAGACTTGAATCTTCCATTCAAAGACACAGCAGTATGAAAGAAAATGTTTGAAATTTCAAACTTGCAAAACATAAAAAAGCCCAAAAGCTTCTTATGCAGAGAGACAAGCAGCTGACCTATGAAGGGATGACAATCAGATCCTGTGACAAGGAACAACTTTGTTATCAGTTAATACTGAATGCTAAAAATCAATGGATCAATGTTATTTTACAAAAAAAGAAAAAAACTCCATGCTCAGATTGCCAATCAACTGTGAGATCAAAATGAGCCATTTTCTGACATTCAAGATGTAAAACTCACTTACCATACACACTTTTTAAAAAAAGAAATAACTTAAAAGTTTTTAAATGAAAATGAAATCCCAAAATGAAGAATGACCTTCCCGAGATAAAAAACAATCCCAGGTTGACAACTTGCAGCAGGTTTACACAGCAACCAGGCTGTATTGTGAATAGCTCAGAGAGGCTCAAAAGAATATCTCCAAGAAGAAAATGTATGCACTAGATGAATTCTATGACAAAGAATCTATAAGATGTTAATAATATAATAAAGATAGATGCCATGCTATAAACAAGAAAAAAAACAAAGGCAATTAAAAATGCTAGGGGAAAAGGTACATAAAAAGTCATTGTCCACGTCTGAAATAAATTAAACTGTGGCATGATTTTGAGCAACCCATGGAGTATGAGAAAAGAGAACCTATTTTACCATAACACCTGTAGCATTCTCCTTTGAGTGACACAGTTTAAGGACTTAGGATTACATCTCTCATTCCAGAGGTCCAATCATATTACATACATAAATACATTCCACTGATTTCTGTTATTTAGGATCAACTTATAATCAAAGAACAACATTTATAGTAGTGTGTAAAATACATTATAATGCCTAGTAATGAAATGTAGAATATAGGTAGAAGAACTTAAAGGCTGAGAGTAAAGAACGATGTAAATACATAGTAGTGAAATCAACAGGTACAATTGGCCCTCCATACCTGTAGGCTCCACATCTGTGGATATGGACAGCTGACTGTACTGTACCACTTTGCATAAGCGACTTGAGCATAGGAGAATTTTGGTGTGCTCAAGGTTCTCGGGATCAACCCCCTGTTTGTTTCTGATGTTAGATTGCATAAATTCTTTGTATATTTTGGATATTAACCCCTTATCAGATATATCATTTGCAAATATCTTCTTCCATTCAGTAAGTGGACTTTTGTTTTATTGACATGAATGTTTTCCTTTGCTAGGCAAAAAGGTTTTTAGTTTGATATAGACCCAGTTATTTATTTTTGCTTTAGTTTCTCTTGATGAAAGTGAAAGAGGAGAGTGAAAAAGTTGGCTTAAAGCTCAACATTCAGAAAACTAAGAATCATGGCATCCGGTCCCATCACTTCATGGCAAATAGATGGGGAAACACTGGAAACAGTGGCTGACTTTATTTTGGAGGCTCCAAAATCACTGCAGATGGTGATTGCAGCCATGAAATTAAAAGACACTTACTCTTTGGAAGGAAAGTTATGACCAACCTAGACAGCATATTAAAAAGCAGAGACATTACTTTGCCAACAAAGGTCCATCTAGTCAAGGCTATGGTTTTTCCAGTAGTCATGTATGGATGTGAGAGTTGAACTATAAAGAAAGCTGAGTGCTGAAGAATTGATGCTTTTGAGCTGTGGTGTTCGAGAAGACTCTTGAGAGTCCCTTGGACTGCAAGGAGATCCAACCAGTCCATCCTAAAGGAGATCACTCCTGGATGTTCATTGAAGGACTGATGTTGAAGCTGAAACTCCAATACTTTGGCCACATGATGTGAAGAGCTGACTCATTTGAAAAGACCCTGATGCTGGGAAAGATTGAGGGAAGGAAAAGGGGATGACAGAGGATGAGATGGCTGGATGGCATCATGGACTCGATGGGCGTGAGTCTGAGTGAATTCCGGGAGTTGGTGATGTACAGGGAGGCCTGGCATGCTCTGGTTCATGGGGTCTCAAACAGTCGGACACAACTGAGTGACTGAACTAGTTTCTCATGCCTGCAGAGACATATCCAAAAAAAATTACAAATACCATGTCAAAGAATATATAACCTATGTTTTCTTCTAGGAGCTTTATGCTTTCAGGTCTTACATTTACATCTTTAATCCATTTTGAATTTATTTTGTGTGTGGTGTGAGAGAGTAGTCCAACTTGATTCTTTCACATGTAGCTATCCAGTATTTCCAGCACCACTTATTTAAGGGGTTGTCTTTTCTCCATTGTATATTTTTTCCTTCTTTGTCATAAATTAATTGCCTATTTGAATGTAGGCTCATTTCTGGGATCTCTATTCTGTATCATTGATCTATGTTTCTGTTTTGTGCCTGTATTATACTGCTTTGATTACTATAGCTTTGCAATATAGTTTGAAACCAGTGTGTATAATCCCTTCAGCTTTGTTCTTCTTTCTTAAGATTATTTTGGCTATATGGGGTCTTTGGTGATTACATACCAATTTTAGAAAACCAAATTGATGAAACTTTAGCCAAACTCATCAAGAAAAAAACAGACAATCTATATTAATAAAGTCAGAAATGAAAAAGATATTATAACTGATACCATTGAAACATAACATAAATGATCATAAGCAATTACTATGAACAAGTATATGCCAATAAAATGGACAACCTAGAAAACATGGACAAACTCCTAGAATTGTGCAATCTCCCAAGACTGAACAATGAAGAAACAGAAGTATGAGCAGACCAATTACCAGTTAAAAACTTAATCAGTAATAAGTAAAATTCCCAAAAACCAAGTCCAGGACCAGATCACTTCACAGGTGAATTCTATCAGACATTTAGAGAAGAGTTAACACCTATTCTTCTCAAATTATTCCAAAAAATTGCCCAGGAAGGAACACTTCCTAACTCATTCTATGAGGCTGGCATTGCCCTGATACCAAAACAAAGATATCACCAAAGAAGAAAATTGCAGCCTAATATCAGTGATGAACATAGATGTAAAAATCATCCAACAAAATATCTGCAAACCAAATTCAACAATACAATAAAGGAATCATACACTACAGTCAAGTGGGCTTTATCCCATGAACACAAAAATGATTTAATACCCAAAAGTCAATCAATGGACAAAGGACAACCTAGAAGAAATGGACAAATTCTCAGAACTGTATAATCTCCCAAGACTGAACAATAAAAAAAATTTTCATACCAATTACCAGTAACAAAATTGAATCAATAATAAGAATATTAATATGGCATATTAACAAATTAAAGAATAAAAATCATATGATCATCTCAATAGATTCAGAAAATGTTTTTGACAAAATTGAACATCCATTTATGATTTTAAAAAGACTGTCAACAAAGTTATAAAGGGGACATAAAGGGTTATAAAGGGGACATACTTTGACATAACTAGAGTTATCAGACGATCCTGCAATCCCACTCCTATGCAAATATCTGGAGAAAACCATAACTTGGAAAGAGACATGAGCCCCAGTGTCCACTGCAGCATTCTTTAGAATAGCCAAGATGGGAGGCAACCTAAACGCCTATCAACAGATGAATGGATAAAGAAGAGGAGATATATATACACACTAGAATATTATTCAGCCATAAGAAAGAATGAAATAAAGTAGCAATAGGAACAGACATAGAGATTGTCATACTAAGCAAAGTAAACCAGACAAAGGAAGACAAATCTCATATATCACTTGCATGTGAAATCTAAAAAAAAAATCATACAGATGAACTTATTTATAAAACAGAAATAGACCCACATACACAGAAAACGAACTTATGATTACAAAAGGGAAAGGGGCAGGGGGATAAATTAGGAGTTTGGGATTAACATATACATGTGCGTGCATGCTCAGTCACTCAGTCACGTCTGACTCTTTGTGACCCTATGGACTGCAGTGCATCAGGTTCTTCTGTCCCTGAGATTCTCCAGGCAAGAATACTGGAGTGGGTTGCCATTTCTTCCTCCAGGGGATCTTCCCGACTCAGGGTCAGAACTCCTGCATCTCCTTGCATTGGCTGGCAGATTCTTTACCACTGAGCCACCTGGGAAGCCCCAACATAGATACACTACCATATGTGAAATAGATAACCAATAGATGCCTACTGGATAGCACAGGGAACTATAATCAATATTTTATAATAACCTATAAGGGAAAAGAATCTGAAAAAGAAAAGAGATACACACACACACACACACACACACACACATAATCACTTTGTTGTATACCTGAAACTAACACCACATTGTAAATCAAGAGAAGCAAAGTAAAGTGTTAGTTGCTCAGTTGTATCGTACTCATTTCGACATGGACTGTAGCCCATCAGGCTCCTCTGTACATATAATTCTCCAGACAAAAATACTAGAGTGGGTAGCCATTACCTTCTCCAGGGGATCTTCCCAATCCAGGGATTGAACCTGGTCTCCTGCATTGCAGGCAGATTCTTTATGGTCTGAGTCACCAGCATAGCCCTGTAACTCTACTTCAATTAAAAAAAAAATTAAATAAAGCCCACAGCTAACACCATACTCAACCATGAAAAGTTTAATGCATTTCCTTCTAAAATCAGGAACAAGACAAGAACTCACTCTTGCCACTTTTATTCAACATAATATTGGAAGTCCTAGCCACAGCAATAAGACAGCAGGGAAAATTAAAAGAATCCAAATTGGAAAGGAAGAAGTAAAACTCTGTTTGCAGATGACATGATACTATACACAGAAAATCCTAAAGATGCCACCAGAAAACTAACAGGGCTCATCAATGAATTCAGTAAAGTTCCAGGATACAAAATGAATATTCAGAAACTGTTGCATTTCTATACAATAACACAAACTACCAGAAATGGAAATTAGGAAACAATCTCATTTATAACTGCATCAAAAAATAAAATATCTAGGAATAAATCTAACTAAGGAGTTAAAGGGACCATACACAAAAATAAACTCAAAATGAATTAAAGATCTAAACATAAGACCAGAAACTACAAAACCCCTAGAAGAAAGCATAGGCAAAACACTCTCTGCCATAAATCACACCAGGATCCTCTATGACCCACCTCCTAGAATATTGGAAATAAAAGCAAAAATAAATGGGACCTAATTAAACTTAAAAGCTTTTGCACAACAAAGGAAACTATAAGCAAGGTGAAAAGACAGCCTTCAGAATGGGAGAAAATAATAGCAAACAAAGCAACTGACAAAGAATTAAACTCAAAAATATACAAGCAGCTCCTGCAGCTCAATTCTAGAAAAATAAACGACCTAATCAAAAAATGGGCCAAAGAACTAAACAGGCATTTCTCCAAAAAAGACATACAGATGGCTAACAAACACATGAAAAGACATTCAACATCACTCATTATCAGAGAAATGCAAATCAAAACCACAATGAGGTACCATCTCATGCCAGTCAGAATGGGGGCTATCAAAAAGTCTACAAACAATAAATGCTGGAGAGAGTGCAGAGAAAAGGAAACCCTCTCACACTGTTGGTGGGAATGCAAACTAGTACAGCCATTATGGAGAACAGTGTGGAGATTCCTTAAAAAACTGGAAATAGAACTGCCATACGACTCAGCAATCCCACCCCTGGGCATACACACCAAGGAAACCAGAATTGAAAGAGACATGTGTACCGCAGTGTTCATCGCAGCACTGTTTACAATAGCCAGGACATGGAAGCAACCTAGATGTCCATCAGCAGATGAATGGATAAGAAAGTTGTCGTATATATACACAATGGAATATTATTCAGCCATTAAAAAGAATGCATTTGAATCAGTTCTGAGGTAGATGAAACTGGAGCCTGTTATACAGAGTGAAGTAAGCAGAAAGAAAAACACCAATACAGTATACCAGCACATATATATGGAATTTAGAAAGATGGTAATGATGACCCTATATGTAAGACAGCAAAAGAGACACAGATGTAAAGAACAGTCTTTTGGACTCTGTGAGAGAAGGCGAGGGTGGGATGATTTGAGAGAATAGCACTGAAACATGCATATTATCATATGTGAAACAGACTGCCAGTACAAGTTCGATGCATGAGACAGGGTGCTCAGGGCTGGTGCACTGGGATGATCCAGAGGGATGGGATGGGGAGGGAGGTGGGAGGGGGGTTCAGGATGGGGAACACATGTACACCCATGGCTGATTCATGTCAATGTATGGCAAAACCACTACAATACTGTAAAGTAATTAGCCTGCAATTAAAATAAATAAATAAATATTTTTTTAAAAAGGAGTTAAAGGGTCTGTACTGGGAAAATTATAAGACCTTGATGAAAGAAGTTGAAGACAATACAAACAAATGGAAAGATATACCAAGTTAATGGATTAAAAGAATTAGTATCATGACAGTGACCAAACTACCCAAGGCAATCTACAGATTCAACCCAATCCCTATCAAAATACCAAGGGCATTTTCCACAGAGCTAGAGCAATTATCTTTTTTATAATCGATAATACCACTGAGTAAGAAAAGACTCCAGATATTTATAATCACTGAAGTGAAGTGAAGTTGCTCAGTCATGTCTGACTCTTTGCAACCCCATGGACTGTAGCCCATCAGGCTCCTCCATCCATAGAATTTTCTAGGCAAGAGTACTGGAGTGGGTTGCCTTTTCCTTCTCCATTAGAACCAATACAAGCAAGAGGCTGTGTTTTGAATGTCTAAAAAAACCTGAATTATCAGAAAAGAGAAATTGAGCCCCTACCTCACAGGATGACAAAAAGGCAGAATATAGCACAGGATTCTAAAACAATCACTCAAACAAAAGAACAAATGTCTTATACACACTAAGTCATTCTACTAGGGAGAAATGTCAGACTCCCTGGTTCTTACACAAGAAGAACAGGAATCTGGCATATTAAATTTTTTCCCTATCCTGTAATATAATCCATTCAAATACTCCTAGCATATAGACTTACTTGCCAATATCAAACATTTATTTATAATAAGTCTACGGGATGTGCTCTAATTTTGAGCCTCACTTGTGTGCCTAAGGTCTGGTCTCTCAAAGTATCCTTCCAGAGGGTTCTGAAGCAAATTTATCCATCTTGTACAAGACAACAGCCCAGTAGGACTTCCCACTCTGAACTTCTATTCTAGAAGTCAAATGGATGATTCCATTTTCCTGATTTGGGGGAGCAATTCCACAGCCAGACCAGGAAACAACACATCTTGCCTTAGCTACTCAATCAAAGCAGCACTTTTCCTGTTTATAGTATTTAAAACTACTTAAAATCAGGGGCTTTTTCTACTGCCTTCATAATAGTAAGAAGCCCAGATCAAACTCACTTCTCTGATAAGGCTGTTTTTTAAAGCTGACAGATTGTTACAATCCTATTCGGTCTTTCAATACAAAGGAGCAAGTCTCCTTAGAATTCACAGGCCAAATAATAATGCTGTCCTCCTCCCCTCTTCCCAAAGTAGAAATGTCAGACAGCATTCTATGAGACAGCATATCATAAAAGAGGATATGAGTCTTCTCAAGGACTATTCATCAGACTCTATGGAAGAAAAATGGACATGCAAGAATTTTCCAAACTTAAATAGGCTTCTCAACAGATTCATTATAGAAAAAGACCTTTAGAAGTAGTAAATAATCATAAAATTCACAGTTATGAAATATGGCTCTTGTTTATATCTAATAAAAGTAACTTCTCCAATCCCTCTCAAGTAATGAACACACAACTGTGAGTAAAACATAGAAACCAAATAGAGAAATAGGGTAATAAAAATGTATCCTTAGTTATACAAATACAATTTTTAGAAAAGCAATTGGAATGTTTAAAAAGTTGGCCATTTCTGTGCCTCAGAATATTTTACTAATGCCTTTTCAAACCTCTCAGCTACAATCTGTAGCCCTGAAGACATGTTTAAAATGAAACCTCAAAATGGCAACCCACTCCAGTGTTCTTGCCTGGAGAATCCCAGGGATGGAGGAGCCTGGTGAGCTGCCATCTATGGGGTCGCACAAAGTCAGACACAACTGAAGTGACTTAGCAGCAGCAGCAGACATGTAAAAGCATAAAGATCTGACTGTGAATAGAATTCCTAAAGCTAAGGATCACGGCTCCTCACTCTCCTTCCCTGCTCCACCAGTCCCCAGGGCCTGTTCCTTCCATCTATCCCTTTCTGTCTAGTCCTCTTGCCCTCAGGCAGCTCACCCCCTCTTCACTTGCACCTATTCCAGAAGTCATGTATGGATGTGAGAACTGGACCACAAAGAAAGCTGAGTGCCAAAGAATTGATGCTTTTGAGCTGTGGTGCTAGGGAAGATTCTTGAGAGTCCCTTGAACAGCAAAAAGGTCAAACCAGTCAGTCCTAAAGGAAATCAACCCTGAATATTCATTGGAAGGACTGATGCTGAAGCTGAAGCTCCAATACTTTGGCCACCTGATACAAACAGCCAACTCATTAGAAAAGCCCCTGATGCTGGGAAAGATTGAAGGCAGGAGGAAAAGTGGGTGACAGAGGATAAGATGTTTGGATGGCATTACCAACTCAAACACCATGAGTTTGAGCAAACTCCAGGAGATAGTGAAGGACAGAGAAGCCCAGCGTGCTGCAGTCCATGGGGTCACAAAGAGTCAGACATGAACAACAACAGGGCAGAATCCCCGAACTGGTCTCCCTTCCTTCCTTCCTCCACTCCTTCTGGCCCATCCTCACACCACCACCACATTCATCTGGTTGCCATTTTTTCCTCCTCAGAAAGTCCAATGGCCTGGTCTTGCTCACTGTGTCTAAACTTCTTAACTTGGTGGAAAACACCTTGCCCAGTCTGTTCCCAACTGTCTATCCAGATCTCATTTCTCACTACTATCCGAAAAGGATCCTCACCCTGTTATGGACAACCTCAATAGTCTGTAATTCCCTAAACAAGTCTATTTAAAACTTCAAAATCCAGGGGGTTTGGAAATAGAAGCCATGTCACTTGCCCCAGATAACACAGCTAGCAACCATAGAATCTGGATTTCAATCCAGGTTAGAGCTGTGTCCAAAGTTCTTAAACACCACCCTGTTCTCTCTCTCTGAAATGTCCCTCTCTGATCTATATGTGGAAATCTCATCCTCTTTCAAGGCCACTTCACTCCTGAAGCTTTCCTTGTTTTTTCCTGTCTGAAGTGCTTCTTCTCTCTTCTGAGCTCTTATAGCATTTTCTTCACATATTTCACAAAATATCATACCAACAGAGTCATGTGAGATTCAAGACATTGTTATATGGTCTTGTGGTCCTTTATGGCACCTAACATACCTCTCTAAACACTGATGGCACTCAGCAAAGATCTGATAAAAAATGAGCTGTGGGAAGCCTTTCAGTACCCACCCAACCCGACCACAATGGGAGACCCTTATTAATTTCAGGCACAGAGCTCTCCTTTCCCTGCCCTGAGCACTCTCTCTTTCTCCTCTCCTAGTGCATCAGTTGTGCATACATTCCTTGTTGTATGTCATGCCACCTGCCTATAAACCATTGTACAACCTGGGAAAAGTTCTGGTGTCTGGTAACCACTGTAACATTTAGGAAGATGCAAACTGTGATAAATAGAAATCATAAAAAGGAACAAGAGTGGTTTCATTCTTTGGAACCTGAAATGGCAACTGGGAAACAAAGTTCAGGTCAAATTCTCCTTTCAAGCCTTCTTACTCATTGTCTCTGATTTATGTTGAAAGGAACAAGGGGTGGGGCAGTGAGCTAGTATGAACAAATGCCAGCAAGAAGAAAAGGGGAATAACTGGTTAGCTACTCTTTCTCAAGAGACAAACTGCATTCTAGGAAAGGAAATACTACCAAGTTGACAAGAAATTATACAAGAACACAGAGCAGAAAAGGTAAATTAGGCCTAAACAGTAGCCTCTTGATTTTTCTTTCTTTTTATTTTTTTGCCTGTGAGATAGGGTTTCACCACTTAATGCTTTCCCTCCACACTGTGTCATGTGGCACTCAATGTCTGGTCCTCAGTGTGGCGGCTCAGGAAAGGCTGCAAATATAATATGAAAATGCCCCATTTAATTTAGCATATGACTCCATCCACTGAGTAGGTACAATTAGATTGTAAGTTTAAAGCAATATAATGATAATGAGGAAGAGGCACTTCTATCTGTAACCCACCTCCCTGCTCACCCTCTTGCATGCTGCTCCTCACAGAAGTTGCTAAACTGATAGGTCAATGTTCTGGAAGGCAACTGAGCCAAAGAGGGAGACCAAGTTCAATTCCCTATAACTCTGGGAGGAAAAGGCAGGAGTGAGAAGTTGGGTTCCCCTCTCTCTCTCAGTGTCCTGCTTCTCACCATATAACAAACACCCTTTGATTGAAATGAACCAGATCAGAACTGGAAATTTCACCAACATTACTTCTTGAGAAACTACCATGTGCTGGGCTAGAAGGGAAAAAAAGAAAAGAAGCATTGGCCCCCTATTCTTGAGTAGTTCACAGTCTAATAGGAGAAGCACAAATAATTTCCATATACCATAGCATTATACAAGGGGTACTGTGGAAATAAAGTCTGTGGAAATAAAGAGTCTGTGAGAGCAGAATTGGGGTCAAGGCAAGTTTCTGTGAAGAAGTGAGATCAGACTGAGGGCTGATGATTTTGCAAGAGTCAGCCAGGCCCAGAAGGGTGGCAGAGGTGTTCCTGCAGAGAGAACCATGTAAGCAAAGCCCAGAGATGTACAGCATCCTTCTCTCAAACCAACAAAGTCCGAATCCTCTCCTGTCTATATAATGTCTACAATACTCTTGTGTGAGAGATAAAGAATAAGGTAAAATATAATTTAAGCACTGACCTTTGAAGAAATACACTAAAAATAAATCCATAGCTTTCTCTGAAGAAGAAAGAAGGGTAAAAAAAACAAAACAAAACAAAAAATCTCTTAGAGTGGGTTTGGTTAAAGCAAACTAATTAACTTCCTAATCTCTGCAGGTGGATCAGGCTCCAGGTGGACTTTTAATCATAGAGTTTACCTCTAAATCATATGAGGCAGATGGAAAGCAAGCAAAACAGCACACCCCTGGCTGTTGTGTAAACTCCTAACCACAAAGCATTTAAGTAACAGACAGTATCAAAAGCGACACAGACCCATGGAAGGTAGGGCCTTTATGGACTAAGTCTGCTCCCCAGGGAGTTTGGACTCCACAGTCAGCTCCACCTCTGTCTGAAATATTTGTCACCAATATGAACTCTGTCCCACATTCCATCCCTAGGAGACCTGGCTATTTATTGACTTAATGGCATAAATATGTGAGACCTGGGCCCAAGAGGGTAGAAGTAGCAGATGCCCCAAAATATCTGTTTCAATCTCAGCTATAGGCACAGTTTTAATTTCCGGACTTTTAGTTTCCTTGCTCTGTGACTTCTCCATCTGACAATGATAGTTATAAAATCTACCCTTAAATTCTTTATTTAGGGGAAATAAATGAAGTGACTCCTAACTTGGCTTGAGACTCCTGAGCAGCAGCCAGGTGTCTTAGACAACAGACCCCAGGAAACCAGGATCTCCTTAACCTAGAGCAATGAACCCGAAGGAACAAAATCAGCGTTAGCTTGTCAATCAATTATTCATTCACTTAACAATGTTTCTTAAGTACTTCATAAGTACATACCATAATAAAACTGACGCTCATGTAACTTTGTTCTCTAGTCTCTTTCCACATCCCTTGTTTTGACTGATGGATAAGTGAAATTGGCCATAACACAGCAGTGTGAGCTGGGCTCATGGAAGATCCCATCCCAGCCCAGTACTACCACATGGGAAATTCAGGATAAACCCAGTGACAAGGAAGGCAGCAGAGTACTGTATTCAGCTTACCTGGGGACACTAGTTAGGTAGGTCATAACATTCAGGAAGTCTTCATCTGGGATGTGCTTGAACCCCACAAACTCTGGAAAAGTGATGATGGGGGCACCATCTTTCCCTCGGCCTCCTGCAACAAAATTGGGTAGTCAAATGTTAACAAAATATTTCCAAAATGTTTACCTTTGCAGGTAAAGGACTCAGGCTAATATCAACTTGAGATGTGCGTTGGTATCCCCCTTTTTTGTCTGTATTATTTTAGAGCAGGAGGTGGGAAAGTTGACACTGAATTATTTCGAACAAGCCTCTCTTCTTCAAGCTTGTTTAGGGGTGTTGTGAGAATTCAATTTTTTCAATCCTTTGCAGATAATTATAAAAGACAACACTGATTTATTTTAGTATAGATGGAATAGTAAATAATGCCAACACAAACACATAATATTGCTCTTCATTTATGTAGTTCAGTTCAGTCTGAGTTGTGTCCAACTCTTTGCAACTCCATGAACCGCAGCACGCCAGGCCTCCCTGTCCATTACCAACTCCCAGAATTTACCCAAACTCATGTCCATTGAGTCGGTGATGCCATCCAACCATCTCATCCTCTGTTGTCCCCTTCTCCTCCCGCCTTCAATCTTTCCCATCATCAGGGTCTTTTCAAATGAGTCAGGTATTTGCATCAGGTGGCCAAAGTATTGGAGTTTCAGCTTCAACATCAGTCCTTCCAATAAACATTCAGGACTGATCTTCTTTAGGATGGACTGGTTGGATCTCCTTGCAGTCCAAGGGACTCTCAAGAGTCTTCTCCGACATCACAGTTCAAAAGCATCAATTCTTCACTGCTCAGCTTTCTTTATAGTCCAACTCTCACATCCATACATGACTACTGGAAAAACCATAGCCTTGACTAGATGGACCTTTGTTGACCTTTTTAATATGCTGTCTACATTGGCCGTAACTTTCCTTCAGCAAATATCAAATGTAAAATTGTATGGAGGTTAAGAGAGTTGGCTCTATGGACTTCCCTGGCAGTCCAGTGGTTAGGATTCCATGCTTCTACTGCAGGGGGCACAGGTTTAATCCCTGTTCAGGGAATTAAGATCCTACATGCTGTGTAGTGTGATCAAAAAAGAGAAAGAGAGAGAGAGTTGGCTCTAAAATCAGACAACTTTATTCAATTCTTCTTTACCACTTAATTTCTATGTGATTCTATGCAAGATATTTAATTAAACAGAAGTTTCCTTTTATATGCAAATATGTATCTTCCCTGGTGGCTCAGATGGTAAAGCATCTGTCTACAATGTGGGAGACCTGGGTTCCATCCCCAGGTCAGGAAGTTCCCTGGAGAAGGAAATGACAATCCACTCCAGTACTCTTGCCTAGAAAATCCCATGGACTAGAGGGCCTGGTGTCCATGGGGTTGCAAAGAGTCGGACATGACTGAGCAACTTCACTTTCTTTCTTTCCTTTTATATGCAAAATATGTATCTATGTAATAGGAATATTACCTATACTTTCCTCAAAAGGTATTGTAAGGATTAAGTGAGAGCATATATGAAGAGCACTTTAGCAGACTGTTTATTATATATAAGTGCTCCATAAATGGTAACCTTTATTATGGTTATATTCTTGTAAGACAAGGCTTCCCTGGTGGCTCAGATGGTAAAAAATCTGCCAGCAATTCAAGAGACCAGGGTTCAATGCCTGGGTTGGGAAGATCCACTGAAGAAGGGAATGGCAACCCACTCCATTATTCTTGCCTGTAGAATCCCCATGGACAGAGGAGCCTGGTAGGCTACAGTCCATGAGGTCACAAAGAGTTGGACAGGACTGAGTGACTAAGCACCCATTGTTAAGCACATTCTTGCAAGGCAGCTGCCCTTGAATAACTCATAAACAGATATAAGACATCCTTGTGAGAATAAAAACATAAAATAAGTATTTAAATATTTTATTCATTAAAGCAGATGCCACTAGACTAGATTATATTTCCCAATCTCTTTGCAGCTAGGTGTACCCACAAGACTATGTTTCAGCCCCATGGTTCCCAAACAGGGATGCACAGTGAATTCACAAAAGTGCCCATGAGTATTTTAAATTTAGGGGGAAAACAGTATTAGTTGGCATCTGTCAGATGCCATGCTTGCTACTAGCTTGCAGTAGTTTGGAATTTCAACATTAAATTGTGCAATATTCTTTTAATGGCATTACATCTTTGGAGAACTGAGGGTTTGGTGGCTGCTGGTGTTAAAAGTAAGTGTAATATGAAAATCAGTGTGAAATAGGAAATGCAAGTGGTGATATCCAGACTGATTCCAAGGTTTGAGATCACTGTGGTTCTCTAAAAATGAAAGTTAAATCTGACTTTTTCTTTCAACTGTGTGTATCTATTTTTTTCAAATAGCTACTAAGTTGTCAGGACATATAGATTTAAGTTGTTTAACCTGTCAGGTATTGCTTTTGGCCAAAAAGGACTGTGAAAAACTGACTGAGCTGCTAAGGCACTAAGGACTAAGGAACTTGGAGCACTTGTGCCCCAGGCAGAGGGACATGAGCCGAAACGCTGGGAGCACCTTCTGTGCTGTGCCCAGGGAGGGAGTCTACTTCCAGTGGAATGCAGCTCCCAAGTGAAGCCAACTACAAATGACTGCACCTATTTCGTATATCTAACGCAAGAGTCATCAGTGCATGGTGTGGTTTAACGAGGACTGTATGATTACTGAGGGTGTGGAATCAATGAAGAAATTACAGGAAAGGCAGACTGAGAGAAGCAAAGGCAGGCACCTCTCCTAAGGAGAGAGACTCCTGGCCTGCTCTGTGGAGAATCCAGGTCATGTTGCTAGTCTATCTAATGGCGGTGTCATTGAGATCATCCAACCCACTCTGCTGCTCTCAATCCACACCTGGTATCTTCCGATTACACTCTGATATCCCATGTACGTTTGTTTCATGGGAGAGAACATGCTACCTAGCAAACGTGAGTGTTTCTATCATGGAAAGAGTAAGTCGGCACTGTAGTTTTTCTACACAAGTCTCTTGTACGTATTGTTAACGTGAGTCTTGTGCTCTCAGAGACCACTCTGTGATATGTGTCTCGACAACCAGTCATCTCCAGGAAATGCCTCCTGATTAATCCTGTACACTTAAATTAAAAAAAAAAAAACAACCCTGCAGATTAGGTGTTTGACAAGGAGATTGAGCTACCTTGTTACATTGACTGAAACAATCTAGATGAAGATGCTATTAGCTTTCAACTAAAATATATTCTTCTTCTTTCCAGTTTCACAATCACAGGGGTTTGCGAGAAATGTGAATTAAGAGAAGTTACATGTTGAGTAAAGGCTAAATTTAGAATGCATTATAACACTATACTAACTGTATAAACAATATCTGCCAAGAAAATGGCTAAAACATTTCAAGGAACCAAAACTGTAAAATATTCATAAGGATATACCTTTTCATGATTTAATCTTTTCATTAACTAAAATTAAAGGTATTCATGCCTAAATAGAGAAAGATGGGTAGAGTTTTCTTATATCATGGTTAACACTGAGAACAAACACCAGAAAGTCAAGGGGTTAACTGGGGACACTCGCTATTGACTTTTAATCTGTTAGTCTTAGAGGCAGAAGCACCAAGGAAACAAAACTAGGCCTCCATCCTACTACAAGGCAGTCAGTGCCACCTTGTGAGGGAGCATGGAAATGCAGAAGGAAGAAAGACTGCTGCTTTATTGACTATGCCAAAGCCTTTGACTATGTGGATCACAATAAACTGTGGAAAATTCTGAAAGAGATGGGAATACCAGACCACCTAACCTGCCTCTTGAGAAACCTGTATGCAGGTCAGGAAGCAACAGTTAGAACTGGACATGGAACAACAGACTGGTTCCAAATAGGAAAAGGAGTACGTCAAGGCTGTATATTGTCACCCTGCTTATTTAACTTCTATGCAGAGTACATCATGAGAAATGCTGGACTGAGATGTGTATAAGAGACAGCCAGTGCGCCTACCACGCGGGTACCAACCAGCGTGCCCGCCAGAGCGCCAGTCAGTGCGCCTGCCATCCGGCGTGCCAAGAAGTGTGCCCACCAGTGCGCCTGCCAGTCGGGTGCCAGCCAGAGTACCCGCCAGTGCGCCTGCCATCTGGCGTGCCAGGCAGTGTGCCCGCCAGTTCGCCTGCTAGTCGGGTGTCAGCCACAGTGCCCACCACTGCGCCTGCCAGTCGGGTGCCAGCCAGAGTGCC
>SJXQ01009615.1:71135-161336 GCA_006408695.1 Aepyceros melampus | reverse complement strand
TCTTTTAATTTCATGGCTGCAGTCACCATCTGCAGTGATTTTGGAGCCCCCAAAAATAAGGTCAGCCACTGTTTCCACTGTTTCCCCACCTATTTCCCATGAAGTGATGGGACTAGATGCCATGAACTTTGGTTTCTGAATGTTGAGCTTTAAGCCAGCTTTTTCACTCTCCTCTTTCATTTTCATCAAGAAGCTCTTTAGTTCTTCACTTTCTGCCATAAGGGTGGTGTTATCTGCATATCTGAGGTTATTGATATTTCTCCCAGCAATCTTGATTCCAGCTTGGGCTTTATCCAGCCTGGCATTTCACATGATGTACTCTGCATACAAGTTGAACAAGCAGGGTGACAATATACAGCCCTGATGTACTCCTTTTCCATATCCAGTTCTAACTGTTGCTTCTTGACCTGCATACAGATTTCTCAGGAGGCAGGTCAGGTGGTCTGGTATTCACTCCTCTTTAAGAATTTTCCACATTTTGTTGTGAATCACACAGTCAAAGGCTTTGTTGTAGTCAATAAAGCAGAAGTAGATGTTTTTCTGGACCTCTCTTGCCTTTTCAGTGATCCAGTGGATGTTTGCAATTTTATCTCTGGGTCCTTTGCCTTTTGTAAATCCAGCTTGAACATCTGGAAGTTCATGGTTCAGATACTGTTGAAACCTGGCTTGAAGAATTTTGAGCATTACTTTGCTAGAGTGTGAGATGAAGGTAGTTGTGTGGTAATTTGAGCATTCTTTGGCATTGAAATGAAAACTGACCTTTTCCAGTCCTGTGGCCACTTCTGCATTTTCCAGATTTTCTGGCATATTGAGTGCAGCACTTTCACAGAGTCATCTTTTAGGATTTGAAAAAGCTCAACTGGAATTCTGTTACCTCCACTAGCTTTGTTTGTAGTGATGCTTCCTAAGGCCCACTTGACTTCACATTCTAGGATATCTGGCACTAGTCCAGTGATCACACCATCGTGGTTATCTGGGTCATGAAGATTTTTTTTTGTATAGTTATTCTGTGTATTCTTGCCACCTCTTCTTAGTATCTTTTGCTTCTGTTAGTTTCATACCATTCTGTCCTTTATTGTGCCCATCTTGGCATGAAATGTTCTCTTGATAACTAACTGATAATTTCCTTTGGAAATATTCCTATAAAAACTAACCATGCCATATTTTGGGGCTCTCTCTCTGTCTCTTTCACCTTCTGAGATGGCCCATACTCTCTGTGCGGAGTGTGTTTTCTCCTATTTATCCAGTTCTTACCTACCGCTTTGTCTCTGAATTCTTTTGTGACGAAGCAAGAACTGCAGATTCACTGGGCCATGACTATGAACAGGAAGAATGACTAGAGATTGTTCAGTTGCTCTAACCCCGTCAGGCCACCCTGCGCCTGCAGGTAGAGGCAGCATGATGGCAGCTCCCCTGAAAATTCCACAGTGACTCGGTGTGAGGAAGGGGGGAGAGTGAAAAGGAACCTATGGTTTGTATTTCACATCTGTGCTTGGTATCTTACAGTCGCCATCTTTTTTAAATTTATTTTTCGCTGTGGTGGGTCTTTGTTGCTTTCGGTGCTTACAGAGAGCAAGGGTTACTGTCTAGTTGTGGTCCATGGGGCTTTCATTGTGCGGGCTTCTCTTGTGGAGCACAGGCTTCATAGTTGTGACGCTTGCTCTTGACTGCTCTGAGGCATGTGATATCTTCATGGATCAGGGATAAAACCCATGTCTCCTACACTGGCAAGAGGTTTCCTTACCACGGAGCCACCAGGGAAACCCTATCACCTTGTTTAATCTTCACATCACATTGGTGAGGAAGTGTCATGTCCTACCATACAGAGCATAGGAGACTTTGATCCAGGCAGGTCACCCCAGCCATTCCTATGAGGTGGGATTCCTTGACATATTTCCAGGTATTTTGATGAAGCAAAGTTTGCAAAGGAGAAGAGATTCTTTTTTTATTGAAAATGCACAGTATTATTCTCATTCTTAAAGGAAGACATCTGAACTTCTCAGTCACCAAGGGGGCATCCTGGCTTTCTGCATTTCACAAAGTGACTTCCATGAGGGCAGCAGCCCTAGAAATTCCTAGGAAATCAGCACATTTCCCCTTTCCCAATTTAAGTGGTTTCTTCCCTTTAAAACTAGGGCTTCCTGCAAATCCTCAAGGGCTTCCTTAGTGCCTCAGATAGTGGATTGAGAATCCTTTGCAAATTAAGAATCCATTTGCAATGCAGGAGACCTGGGTTTGACCCCTGGATTTCGAAGATCCCCTGGAGGAGGGCATGGCAACCCACTCCAGTATTCTTGCCTGGAAAATCCCCATGCATGGAGGTGAGCTACAGTCATGGGGTCCCAAAGAGTTAGACACGACTGAGCGACTAAGCATAGCACAGCACAGGAAGTCCTCAGAGCAATCCATTTCTATGCTGCCTCTTCTGGTGGCCTTTCTTACTGAGGGATCTTTAATGTAGTAATTTGGGGAATTATTTTTGAAAGTAGTTGTCAGCACTTACAGAGTGATCATTCTAATTTGAGTCACCCTTGCAGTGTCTGGTGCAGAATGAAAAACGGAGGCTGATCACGTCTCGGCGCCATTCCCCAGTCAGGGCTTCTTAAAATCCTGGGTGTTATTCTCCAGTGACAGTATTTTTCAGCTTCCTGAGGCAGCTAGCGAAACTCTGATGTAAAAGGATTTGTCATTTTGATTCTAGTCGAAATGAAGCATTTTGTACAGTACATGAAAAAATATAGAAGTCTTTTCAGTGGATGAACAACCTATTATCCATAGCAAAACTACTGTGTTTTATGTCTGTCTGAGAATTACCCATTGCAGCCACAGCCCAGGCGGGAGGCAACTAAGCTGCTGCTAAATTGTCATGGCCTGGAAATGGATGGAAACTTCATTTTTTTTGAAGTATTTTCAATTGGTGCCATAGTCTCCATTTTCTAAAGTACAAATGAGCTCTTTGCTTAGAAATCCTGAGGGTAAAAGGCAGCCCCGTAAATGGAGGAGACGTTCTCTGACGGACCGGTCGGTTTTGGAGCTGGAGGGGAGTGATGGATCACCCATTCATTCCACTGGTGACAAAGCTGCCTCTTTGAAACCAGTTTACTTTTACAGGATGATCCATCAGCGTTTCCCAGTTGCGTCTGTGATGACCGCTTTGAGGGCAAGATCAGTGCCTTTTATGACTAATGTGTCTTAATTTTGGCAAGATCACAAAACAGTCTTTTATGGAGACTTACTGCAGCTTCAGTGTTTAGATGTCATAGCTGCCAAAGTTTAAGCTTGCCTGTTTCTTGGGTATAAAAACTCTGACTTCAGGAATGGGAGACAGAAAGAAAATGTAATCACAGGAGGAGTCATTGCTATAAAATAAAGTAAAATTAAAAAAAAAATTTTTTTGTAGTAATCCTAATGATAAAAAGCTTTCTGTTCTTATACCCAGGATCTGCTTCATGGGTGTGCAGACCAAACAGTTGCTCAGGGCTGGATTCCAGAAGGGCCTCTTGCTTGGTTTGATGCCCTGCTCTCCCCTTCTTGAAATTCTTCATTTTTGAGCAGGAAATCCTTCATGTTTATTTTTCACTGAGCTCCACAAATCATGTAGCCGATCTTGCTTGTAGTTGAGTCTTAAAAGATGATGAGCAGGGACTCTGGCCAAGTAGGGCCAGGTGGAGCTAGTGGTAAAGAACCTGCCTGCCAATGCAGGAGATGAAGAGGTGCGGGTTTGATCCTTGGGTTGGGAAGTTCCCCTGGAGGAGGGCATGGCAACCCACTCCAATATTCTTGCATGGAGAATCCCATGGACAGAGGGGCCTGGCAGACAAAACAGTCCATGGGATCGCAAAGAGTTGGACACAACTGAAACACCTTAGCACGCACGTACACAGGGGGGTAATTGATCCCATGCCAGTCGGTAGATTTGAAATATAAGTTGAGAACTTACAAGAACTTTCACTTCTGGGAACATAGCTGCGTTCCTAAATTATTTATCTTCTGCTATCCTGCACCATCAAAGCGTTATGGGTATTCCAGATATTTTATTGATGCCAAGTTTAGCATCCAGTCAATGATCAGGAAATATTAGACACCAGGTAGATATTCCGTCAGTTCCCTCAACTTGCTGTCATTGGAGCGGCTTCTGCAGTGGCTGGAGAGATAGTCCTTGGCAGTTAATATCTGGGTCCTCTGCTCCTGCATAGCACACAGATTGCCACAAATATGCAGGCAAGACCCTTTGTGCTAGGTGAGATTGCCTCAGTAAAGTTGGACTGTTGTACTCTATAAAATGAAATAATCTATACTTCCCTTTGGATTCTGTTCATGTGCAATGAATGATGCTTTTTTTTTTGCCTTCTTGTTTTCCATAATTGAGGATGAAATTATTTAGTGAACTGCACTGGCTACTTAGCATTCCTGCATTACCCAAGGTAATTGTTACTCAGAGCCAGTTCCTTATTGCTTGCATTTAAAGGTTTATTTTTCTTTTGTTGTAGTTTCTTGACTTGGCTTCGCGTAGGGCAGACAAATTAATAGGCATCAGGTACAAAAGTCTTGCAATTAAAGCCAAGTGGTAATAAAGGTGACCTTTTCCAAGAAAGCTTTTCTTTAAAATGAAAAAGAAAAAACCCTGCTTAAATCAATGCCCATTGTACATGGATTGCTCTCTTTGCTGCAACCCCCTTTCCATAGTCAGAGTTTAAATACTTTTACGTTCATTTAAAATGGGTAACGATCGCAACTGTTAAATCTTTAGCTTTACTACAGTTCCTTGAGTGTTGTCAATTGCGTTTTGAGCTAGATCTCCCTTATATAAGAGAGACAGAAATAATGGCACTTATTTTAGTCCCCATCCCATTCATTTGTTCAACAAATACTATGTCTTTTTAAAAATTAATTTAATTTTTATTGAAGGCTAATCGCTTTACAGAATTTTGCTTTTTCTGTCAAACCTCAACATGAATCAAGCCTTTTATTTTATACTGGAGTAGAGCTGATTAACAGTGTTGGGATAGTTTCAGGTGGACAGCAAAGGGAATCAGCCATATGTATACATGTATCCATTCTCCCCCAGACTCCCTTCCCATCCAGGCTGCCACATAATACTGAGCTGAGTACTTGTTATGTGCTTGCAGTTGGGATATAAAGATATAAGACTATGGACTGTCCCCTTGAGGTGTCACAATTCAATAGAGAGAGACAGACGGAGGAATAATTGCCAAGTTATGTGATTAGCTGAACAATAAGGAATATTGGAAATACAGAGGAGACTTTAATTAACTCTATCTCAAACAGTAGTCTTTTTTTTTAATATTTTCTTTTTTTTAATTTTCTAACTAAAAAGTTTATTGGACTGTAGTTGATTTACAGTGTATATTAGTTTCAGGTATATAGCCAAGTGAATCATTATACGTATACATATATCCACTGTTTTTTTTCTAGATTATTTTCCCATATAGTCCATTAGAGAGTATTGAGTAGAGTTCCCTGGGCTATACAGCAGGTTTTTATCAGTTATCTATCTTATATATTGTTCAGTCATTGTTTATGTTATTGTTTAGTCCCAAAGTTGTGTCTAACTTTTTTGTGACCCCCATGAGTCTGTAGCCCACCAGGTTCCCCTGTCCATGGGATTCTCCAGGCAAGAATACTGGAGTGGGTTGCCATTTCCTTCTCCAGGGGATCTTCCTGATCCATGGACTGAACCTGCGTTTCCTGCATTGGCAGGCATTCTTTATTTACCATTGAGCCACCAGGAAAGCCAATTGTAGTGTGTATATTTGGACAGTAGTCTTTAGGAAAGAGATGTGTTTTAAGGGATGAGTATGAGTTCTTCCTGAAAACAAGAGAACACCCTGTTGGGTGGAAGAAGGGGCCTATGCAAACCAGGGCAGTGCCAAATAGCCTTTCTCATTTTGAGAACTCCAAGCTGTTTGATATTTCTGGAATACAAGGTCTGAGGTGGGAGATCTGGATGACTAGGCTGAAGGAGTATCTTGTGAAAGAACCTATGTTCTACCTGGGTTAAATTTTCTCTTTGGAGGATAACATGATTTTTAAAGCAAGGGAATGACATTGAATTTGATAAGATCCTCTGGAAGCGAAGTAGATGTTATTTGCTAATTTTAATGGAATACATAGTCAGCAGATGACTATTGATGATAATATGGGTCTAGGAAAGCATAAGTAATTGAAATCCTTGGATGGAAATTATTTGGCATAATAAGTGAAAAAATAGATATCAGCCTGGGACCCATTCCACTGACACTAAGTAACTTTGAGACTCAGAAAATTGTTTAACATCTCTTGACTTTGGTTTCTTTCTGTTTCCCCATCATCTGACCAACGATGCAATTGAATAAATTTTCTGAAATCTCCAAAGCTAATTCATCATGGATGTCACCCAGTGGATGACATCTTTCCTTACATACTTTACTTTTTTTTTTTTTAATTAAAATGTTCTATTTATTTGTGGCTGCCTTGGGTCTTCATTGCTGTGTGTGGGCTTTCTCTAGTTGCAGTGAGAAGGAGCTACTCTCTAGCTGTGGCACTGACATCTCACTGCACAGGCTTTTCTTTTGGCAGAACAGGGACTTTAAGACACTTGGGCTTCTGCAGTTGTGGTGCACAAGCTTAGTTGCCGTGTGGCATGTGGCATCTTCCTGGACTAGGGGTCAAACCCATGTCTCCTGTATTGGCAAGTGAATTCTTACCACTGAATCGCCAAGGAAGTCTCATCACCATACCTTTTGAAAGAGCTGGAGTGGCAAAGAAGAGTGAATGTCTCCAGACCTGTACTACCAGTATAGGATAGGACATGTTATTCCCTTATAATAGGATAGTTTATTTTGATTAGCAGATGATTGGTGGGTCTCCTTCAGGACTTTGGATAAATCCAAAGTTTCGTATCTTATATTCCAGGTAAAAGTTAAAATATCTGAGAAGATTAAAGGCAGAAATCATATTTTATTTATCTGTCTTAGCATTCCAGCTGAGCTATTTAAAATCCTAGAAGATGTTGCTGTTAAAGTGCTACATTCAAGATGTCAGCAAATTTGGAAAGCTCAGCAGTGGCCCCAGGACTGGAAAAGGTCAGTTTTCAACCCAATCCCAAAGAAGGTCAGTGCCAAAGAATGTTCAAACTACCATACAATAGCGCTCATTTCACATGCTAGCAAGGTAATGCTCAAAATCCTTCAAACTAGGCTTTAGCAGTACATGAACCGAGAACTTCCGGTAGTAGCTGAGTTTAGAAAAGGCAGAGGAACCCGAGGTCAAATTGCCAATATTAGTTGGGTCATAGAGAAAGCAAAGGAATTCCAGAAAAATGTCTACTTCTGCATCATTGACTATGCTAAAGCCTTTGACTGTGTGGATCACAACAAACTGTGGAAAATTCTTAAAGAGATGGAAATATCAAACCACCATACCTGACTCCTGAGAAATCTATTGCAAGTCAAGAAGCAACAGTTAGAACCAGACATGGAACAATGGACTGGTTCAAAATTGAGAAAGGAGTTCCTCAAGGCTGTATATTGTCACTCTTGTACGCAAAGTACATCATGTGAAATGCCAGGCTGGATGAATCCCAAGCTGAAATCAAGATTGCCAAGAGAAACAGCAGCAACCTCAGATATACAGATGATGCCACTTTAATGGCAGAAAATGAAGAGAGACTAAAGAGCTTTTTGATGAGTGTGGAAGAGGAGAGTGAAAAAATTGGCTTAAAACTCAGCATCCAAAAAGCTAAGATCATGGCATCTAGTCCCATCATTTCATGGCAAATAGATGGAGAAAAAGTGGAAATCGTGACAGATTTTATTTTCTTGGGCTCCAAAGTCACTGAGGACAATCAAAGACTGTAGCCCTGAAATTAAAAGATGCTTGCTCCTTGGAAGGAAAGTTATGACAAACCTAGGCTGAGTATTGAAAAGCTGAGACATCACTTTACCAACAAAGATGCATATAGCCAAAGCTGTGGTTTTTCCAGTAGTCATGTATGGATGTGCGAGTTGGGCCATAAAGCAGGCTCAGTGCCAAAGAACCAATGCTTTCAAGCTGTGCTGGGGAAGACTCTTGAGGGTCTCTTGGACTGCAAGGAGATCAAACCAGTTAATCCTAAAGGAAATCAACCCTGAATATTCATTGGAAGGACTGATGCTTAAGTTGAAACTCCAATACTTTGGACACGTGATGCAAAAAGCCAACTCCTTGGAAAAGACCCTGATGCTGGGAAAGACTAAGGGCAAGAGAAGAAGGGGACAACAGAGGATGAGATGATTGGGTGGCATCAGTGACTCAATGAACATGCGTTTGCGCAAACTCTGGGAGAGAGTGAAGAACAAGGAAGCCTGGTATGCTGCAGTCTATTGGGTCACAAAGAGTTGGATGGGACTTAGCAAATGAACAACAGCAACAATTTATCTGTCTCCACTATCCAGTAGTGACTTTTCTTTCTAAGGAAGTAACTGGAGAAATCTGTCGAGGCTCTTTGAATTGCCATGCTCATCCTGTTTTCTATTCATCTCCTCTTCTATTTCTTCTTAATTTGAGGTGTTCTTTTTTGTTTATCTCAAGGGTTATAGTATTGACAGAAAAAGCAGTGAAATAGCTGTTCTGTGTTATTAGAATTACTTGAAAAGTAGGCTTTTTCATGGAATGTTGTTCATCCAAAGTCAGAATGATGTGGTGTCAAGCTGGTTGTTCCTAAGTAAAGGGTTAGCTGATGGAAATGACCTCAGAGAATCAAATACAGTTTGTTATCATCTACTTCACTGGTATGTGAGTTAGCATATACTCATAGTCAGACTGAGTCTTTTCACCATTGTGTAATGTCACATACTTACCTTTTTTTTTTTAATTGAGGTATAGCTGCTTTACAATGTTGTGCTAGTTTCCACTCTACAATGAAGTGAATCAGCCATATATATACATATGTCGCTTCCCTCTTGAATCTCTCTCCCACCCTCTCCCCCCATCCCATCCATCTAGGTCATCACCGTGTTTTACACATGGCAGTGCACATATCCCAATCTCCCAGTCCACCCCACCCCACCCCTTTTGTGTCTACATGTCCCTTCTCTATGTCTCTGTCTCTATTCTTGCCCTATACAGTGGAATATTACCCGGCCATAAAAAAGAACAAAATTGGGTCGTTTGTAGAGACATGGATTGACCTAGAGTCTGTCATACAGGGTGAAGTAAGTCAGAAAGAGAAAAACAAATACCATACATTAATGCATGTATGTGGAATCTAGAAAAAAATAGTACAGATATCCTTAACTTTTGAGGTAGGTGACTTCTGCCTCTCAGTTCCCATGCAAAAGGAGGCATGGGATCACTATACAAGGCAGAGGTCTGGAAACAGAGTCCTAGAAGGCACTTGAGAACCATTTAAGATGACCAGAGAAATAAAAAAATACTACATTTCCTATGGCATTTACATGTGTTTGAATATGTGATTAATTCAATTTTCTATGAACTAGATGTAAGGTCCTAGAAAATGATACTGTTGAGAAATTCCCATTTAGTACCCTCCACTGCTCCTTTTAGAAGGTGTTTATGTAAGACTTAAAGAAAGAGAAAACAATCACAGCTTCTCTTTCTTCATGCAGATTTGCATAGTTTGCATATAATTTGCATAACTTAATGTCAAACTATACAGAGTCATCTTCAATCTTTGCAGCTTTCTCACCAGTGTCTTTTAGTCTTTTTCCTCTAAATAACTTAAACTGTGTTTCTTGATTATGTTTACTCACTGTTTAGTTTCTGGGATAGAAGACCCACGGTTGGAGGAAATCCAGTTTTCACTTTGTCTAACAGTATTTCTTTTATCTGTGCAAGTTTCAGTGGATCATTTGGCTTAGGAGTACCTGTTTTCCTCATTATCCAAGGCTTTGGGGTATATGCTTGCCGACTGAAGTATATTACATGAAGACATTGTGTGGTTGGCTTTGTTCACGTGGAACAGTAATAAACGGCTTCCATTTAAAGAAAGCATGCACTCTATGTTAACAGCATGAGGCAGTAGGATGTGGCAGATAACAGCGGGCCCCAGATCCCAGCTGGCTGGATGTAAACCTTGGCTCTGCCACTTACTGGTTGTATAAACTTTGGCAATTATTCTCAGGGCCTCAATAGAGATAATAAACTGTATCTATCTTAGAGAGCTTATTACAAAAACTAAATGAATTCATTAATTTAAAAACTTAGATTAGTATTAAAAATATTAGCTATAATCATTATTTCATCAGCTCAATTAAGTTACTCAGTTGTGTCCGACTCTTTGCAACCCCATGGACTGAAGCAGGCTTCCCTGTCCATCATCAACTCCTAGAACTTGCTCAAACTCACGTCCATCGAGTTGGTGATGCCATCCAACCATCTCATCCTCTGTTGTCCCCTTCTTCTGCCTTCAATCTTTTGCAGCATCAGGATCTTTTCCAGTGAGTCAGCTCTTCACATCAGGTGGCCAAAGTATTGGAGCTTCAGCTTCAGCATCAGTCCTTCCAAAGAAATTCAGGACTGATTTCCTTTCAGATTGACTGGCTGGATCTCCTTGCAGTCCAAGGGACTCTCAAGAGTCTTCTCCAACACCACAGTTCAAAAGCATCAATTCTTCAGTGCTCAGCTTTCTTTATGGCCCAACTCTCACATCCATACTGATAATACTTAGACTTACTACTGTCTCAAACCCATACATAATCTTCTATGGCACAGTAGTCTATAATGCTGCTCACTCCTTTTCAACTTGGTACCAGAAAGTGATCTGGGGAGAGGGATCTGAAAAGTCTCTAGTTTTTAATGTTAAGAAGGGCTCTGCCACAGTCAAATGCAAATACATAAAGCTGAGCTGCCTTTAAGTTAATCTCTGCCCTCTGTCACTTGGGCTTCCCTGGTGGCTCAGATGGTAAAGAATCTGCCTGCAACGCAGAACACCCAGGTTTGATCCCTAGGTTGGGAAGATCCTCTGAAGAAGGAAATGGCAACCCAATTCGCTATTCTTGCCTGGAGAATCCCATGGACAGAGGAGCCTGGCAAGCTACAGTCCACGGGGTCAGACAGGACTGAGCGACTAACACTTTCACTCTGTTAGTTAAAAACACACTGGAAAACCCCCAAACAAAGCAAAAATAAAACCCCAAACACCCATCCAATGGTGCATTAAGGAGTGTTAAAAACAAATTTTAATTTTAAGTGTCTCAAATAGCCTTTTGATGCAGTGGAAAGAGGAAATAAAATCCCTTTCCCCATCTCTCTTTTTTTTTTCAAGTCTATATTTCATCAGTATGTTCAATAATGATGAATTGATACTGTTTGAGCAATAGCATCTCAAATGCAATGAAATAGGATATCTCACACGGCGTAGCAGTTGCTCCTAAGACTTCTTTTCTCAAAGAATTCTGCCACAAAGAATCTACATTGATGTTTGTGTCTCTCATTGTCTTCCCTGCATTTCTGGATCGCCTCTCTCTTTTTCTCCTCTCTCCTCTCTTCTCTTTTTCTCTCTTGATACAAATCATGTTAGCTGTTCCAACTTTCATTTTCTCTAATTTCATCCTGTACCTCGAATCAATGTAACAAAAGACCCAGGCCTGGTAGCCATCCTAGCCACAGAGACCCATGTCCCTGGTAAAGTAAAGGAAGGGGAAAAGTTATGACTACGTTAATTTGTTTTACAAATGGTTTTACAAGTATATCTGCAGAAGCATGTTTCCAATCCAATATTCACCTCTCCAGGTGACACTAGTGGTAAAGAACCCACCTGCCAATGCAGGAGACTTAAGAGACAAGAGTTTGATCCCTGGGTTGGGACAGTCCTCTGGAGGAAGGGATAGCAACCTACTCCAGTATTCTTGCCTGAAGAATCCCTGTGGACAGAGGAGCCTGGTGGGCTATAGTCCATAGGATTGCAAAAAAGTTGGACGTGACAGAAGCGGCTTAGCATATATTAACGTTTCCAGCCTGATTTATCTGAGCCCATTACCACCTGTCTGCACTCCCGTTTCTTAGACATCACTAGGAGAGAGCATACACCCCTCCACCCCAGTCTGCTTTTGATAGAGAGCATGACTCACTAGATTACCACAGTGGCAAATCTCAGGGTTCCTGAGATTTATTTTGGAATTGAAAACAGCTAATGTTTTTCTACCGTCTTTTCTCCCATATGGTTGTAATAATCATCTTTGCCTCATTCCTAAAGTGTTTGGAGCATGGAGGTGTCAGGGGGAAGTCACAGAAGGAATGACTGTCTACCTGAGTGGGAAGAGGATTTGAAGAGAGGTGATAATTCAAATGTATTTTGAGAGATGAGTTAGTGTTGAACAGGCGTATTGCTGGGGAAGATTTAAGAAGGAATTGGGTAGAAATGAGGGGATATAAGATCAATTCAGGTGAAGATGTGAGCAAATAGATCGAGTCAGGGGAGTCTCACAAGAGCCTACTCAGTGGACAATAATGAGTTTGGTTTGTGTGAAGGGCAGGGCTCAAAGAGAGGACAGGGTTCATGAGGAAATTTGGTAAATTTAGTGTAGATGTGCTGAGTTTGTGTGTCTTTACCTTATATCAGGTGAAGAGATCTAAGAGGATTGAATATGATTTGGAATAGTTATAAGTCTGTGAATGAAAATATAGACTTGGGAATTTTGAATAATTTAAAGAACAGTTATTTGGAGAAATTGAATAATAAAGATGGACAGGCACACGATTGTGGTCATAGATTGTTATGCTACAGTTAAGGACTTAAGAAATATTTTTTTCCTTTAGAATTATTTTATTAAATAATAAATATACAGCAGCTTCTGAACTCTACACATGCACTTAAATGTTTTTAAAGGAAACGTTATATCTTACCACACCATACTCCTGGTTGATAGCTTTTTAGAGCTTTAAGAAAAATCTTAAAAAAAGGTTTCACTTGTTACCAGTCAAGTGATAATAAACTCTAGGATGAGAAAATTAAAATTGAGATGATGCAAAATAGTGTAATTTATTCCTTTTATAATTATATTTGAAAATGACTTTGCTGTTTTCAAAAATCTTTTCAATTAAAATAATGAAGAATATCATAAGACCTGGACTAGGCATCTGAATGTCTTCTTTTCCCGCTGCTCTGCCTAATTTCTTTACTACTGGGCTCCTAATAGAAACTAGCCACTCTTAGGCTCATATAAGCTTTGACTTTTTAAAAAGACTTCTCTAAGACTTACTCCTTGGAAGAAAAGTGATGACCAACCTAGATTGTATATTCAAAAGCAGAGACATTACTTTGCCCACTAAGGTCCGTCTAGTCAAGGCTATGGTTTTTCCAGTGGTCATGTATGGATGTGAGAGTTGGACTGTGAAGAAGGCTGAGCGCCGAAGAATTGATGCTTTTGAACTGTGGTGTTGGAGAAGACTCTTGAGAGTCCCTTGGACTGCAAGGAGATCCAACCAGTCCATTCTGAAGGAGATCAACCCTGGGATTTCTTTGGAAGGAATGATACTAAAGCTGAAGCTCCAGTACTTTGGCCACCTCATGGGAAGAGTTGACTCATTGGAAAAGACTCTGATGCTGGGAGGGATTGGGGCAGGAGGAGAAGGGGACGACCGAGGATGAGATGGCTGGATGGCATCACTGACTTAATGGGCATGAGTCTGGGTGAACTCCGGAAGTTGGTGACGGACAGGGAGGCCTGGCGTGCTGCGATTCATGGGGTCACAGTCAGACACGACTGAGCAACTGAACTGAACTGAACTGAAGGAGCTGTAAAGACACACACACACACACACAAACACACAAAATCAAGGCTGAACAAATGCTTTCCCCTTATTGCTAAGATTTTCAGTCACAAACCCTCTGGCAGTCTGCAGGTCTTCTGGACAGCAGTGTGTGGGACCCCTCCCCCCAGAGCAGGTCTGAGGCTCAGACTGAAAACCTACCGCTACTATTGGGTTGGCCAAACAGTTCATTCAGAGTAGTCCCCAAGATGTTACAAAAGCCCAAATGGACTTTTTGGCCAGTCGACTAGTTCCTCAGCCTCCTTCCATGAGTTTCACTGTTTTCTATTATGTCCATCCTGGCAGTCAGAGGAGGCAGGAAAAGAGGACTGAAGGAAAAGAAGGACATGTGTCTGGAAGCCTAGTGCAGAAAGACTCAGGCAGCTTCTACAGAAATCTTTTACCCTATGTGCTTAGTTGCTCAGTCCTGTGTGTGTCCGAGTCTTTGTGACTCCGTGTCACCCGCCAGGCTCCCCTGTCCATGTGGATTCTCCAGGCAAGAATGCTGGAATGGGTTACCAGACCCTCCTCCTGGAGATCTTCCCAACCCAGGGATGGAACCCAGGGATCCCACATTGCAGGCAGATTCTTTACCATCCTAGCCACTGGGAAGGCCCTTTTACCCTGGGTCTAACCCTGTTGTCTGCTTGCCATTCTAGAGAGGGGAGGTGGAGGTGATGAAGGAGGAGGAAAAAAAGGAAGAGGAGAAGAATGATGCCCCTACTGTTGGGCAGGAGTTGGGGATCCAGTAGAAAGAGGGCAGCTGAGAGATCCTAAAAGAAGTCAGGATTCTAAACTGGCAGAAGGCAGACCTTTTCTACTTATTACACCTAAACTTCACCTGCTGGGATCCACGGTCCTTGTCTCTACCATGCGCATCACATACTCTCTTTAGAAGAAGAGGTAAGGAAACAATGCAAGGAGACTTTTGTGGGCCATTTGTTTTGTGTGTGACCTTTTTAAGTTACTAGCTTTTAAAATCAGTACTTTTTAATGGAAACAACTTGACCAAAAATCTTCAGAGAATTTGAGACCCATTTAAAAAAGTTTAATGAGAAAATAAGAAAACAAAAGAGAAGCTGTGGGTTTCTTCTAGAGATCAACATTTGTTTATTTGTTTGTTCAACACACAATATTTTTTGAGTACTTGTGCTGGCATTTTTCGAGACACTGTTGTACAAATATATGGTGAATGAGAAAGAGATTGGGAAGAGAAAGTGAAATTTTATTTGTTGTCTCTGGATTTGTACAGAATGAAAAATACTGTCAATTGCTCTGATATAGTAATCTTGCTTATGAATAAGTATTATATGAAATGTGGGTAGGTGGTTTCTATATCACTAACCTGTGATATATTAGAGTCTTTTTCTTCCATGTATTTTTAAAGTATGTTAATACATTGTATTGAATGATTATAAATTAGGAAATTTAAAATGTCTATTTTTATTCTGAGTTAAGAAATTGTATGGGAGATGTCCCAATTTATTGTCTTGGCACATTGCTTAGAATGGCTGTATGGTTTTTAGTCTTCTGATAGCCAGGTTGAAGAGTGCCAGGTTATTTGGCAAGATTTCTGTCCCGCTGTGCAGTCAGACAGACATATGCTGAACTGTGGAATAAACCCAAACCTTTTCTTGGGCTGTGGACCATCTGAGGATATAGGTCATGGTCACTAATATATAGAACTTTACATTGAAGACCTGCCAGTTCTTAGCCGAGGTGGTAAATTTGTGGCTTTCTGTTGGCTGAGAGTAGTTATGAACCCTTCTGACTGAATGTAGAGTTTCTGGACTGCTGGTAAATTAACTAGAGATTACCAACACAGGGATGTCCCCATGCTGCTAGTTGGCCAGAGAATGTTGGCACCAAAGAAAGCTTTCTTGGCCAGCCCCCATGAACAAACTGGCCTAGAGTCTGACATTGAGAGTTGACAATGATCCAAGACCAAGGTGCATCTTTTGAAGAATGTATGGAATTGTTTTTGGTCATCTTTTTAAAATTTCTTTCCTTAGTTAATTTCCCTATAAATAGCTATAACTGATGATACTTTTCCCTTTTATTAATTACATTTGAATTCAACCATATGCTCTTTTGTAATACTTTTTAAGTAAAATTATCAAGCATTTCTAAAGAGAGAATTGGTATGGTATTCCCTTTTTGTTTCAGTTAAGTTGAAGAGGTTGAATTCTGTATCTCTTGGGAGTTTAGGAGGTTCCATACGCTTCTGATGATGGGATTTGGAAACCCCTTTCTAAGTGCATAGGAGTGAAGAGTCTGGTAGGAACAACTGGATGCGAAAATATAAAATTAATGACCAAATGTCCTGCTGGCTTAGATGGTAAAGAAACTGCCTGCAATGTGGGAGACCAAGGTTCAATCCCTGGGTCAGGTAGATCCCATGGAGGAGGGCATGGCAAGCCACTCCAGTATTTTTGCCTGGAGAATTCCCAGGACAGAAGAGCCTGACAGGCTACAGTTCATAGGATCGCAGAGTCAGACACGACTGAGTGACTCAGACTTTCACTTTCATCATCTTATAAGTTTCATGCCCCTTGTGGTGAATGTCTCAGTAAACATGGAGAGTTTGAACAGCGACAGGTTGCCTCCTTCTCTTAAATCATTAGTTAAAAGTCCTTGATGAAAATGCGGAGGTTTCTAGCAGGAAAGCCAAGCCTGTAGTGTTGGCGTGGAGTGCTGGATGGCGGACAGCTCCCTTACCCAGACCAACCTGGCCCAAGCTTTTGCTACTTGTTCCATGTTTTGAATAGATTAGTGTCTCTCTTGAGTGCATATGTATTTAATCATTCACTCATATTTGGCTTTCTCTAGCCCTCCAGTGTTCTTGCCTTGAGAATCCCAGGGATGGGGGAGCCTGGTGGGCTGCCGTCTATGGGGTCGCACGGAGTCAGACACAACTGAAGCGACTTAGCAGCAGCAGCCCTTCATTTTACCTTGTTTATGTCATGTTTTCATAGCATTGCATTGTATGAAGACATGAATTGTGTCTTATTTAGTTTTTAATATTTATCCCATTTACAGCGGAGATCAATGACTTAATAACTGCAGTTGCCAGCCTCCCTTATGACATATCCAAAGATATATGCTGGTTTCTGGCTTGGCCAAGGCCACTGTCCTGACCTGAGGGTGTCTGACTTGAAAATGAAGATACATTTCCAGGCAAGTTTTCCACTGCATCCCCCATCCTGCCCCCAGCCACGGCCACTCCCAGCATTGACTTCATTATTCCTTTTTGTACACTCACTGCTCTAGGCAAACTGGATTAGGAACTTTTTTTTCCCAAACACTGCCCTCACCCTTTACTCTTCCGAGCCTTTCCTCTTAGTTATTACATCTGTCTGAAATTACTCATCGACGTTCTTCATCTGTCAAACTCTAATCCAGTGTTGAAAGGCTAGTTGATCTTGAGGTTAAACAGGAAATCGTAGCAACATTTCACCTGCTTCTTTCTCCTCCCTTCTACTCCTCTACCATACAACTGTGGCTGGTCAACTAAACAACCACCACCACAACCACACAACCATACACAAAACTAGCAACCTCGTCTTCTCTCATAGCGTCCTTAGCACTTTTCATGCCTTTGTTACCTTCTAGTTTTTACAGCAGTTGTTGTATATTGTAAATTCTCCAACAAATTACAAACGTGTCAAGGAAGAAAGCCCCACATCTCAGTCCCTGCACGCTTTTTCACAGTCCATTCTCCTCTGTCTTCCCCCTCCTCACTTTCCCCTGTACTTTGTATATAGTAGATATTCAGACAAATATTAAGTTATCTTGAAGATAAATTTCATTATTAAAGTGAAATAAGATCAAAGTATGCAACATGCACTGCTTAAAACTCTCTGATGTGGGAAGTTAAAGAAGGTGAAAGAATCAAGGGCTTTTGTTTTTAAAGTCATTTAAATGAAAATACTGTTAGTTGTGTGTCTAGTGGCACAGTAAAAAGGCCTGTCTTTGACCCTCATGGCAGAGTTTCGGGAAGCACACTCTGACGTGGAGGTTTGTGTGTAAGTAGTTTCCCGGGGAGACTACCCCCCTGTGTGAGATCAACAGCTTGTGGGAGGGAGAGGGAGAAAACAGAATGTAAGCTCAGCTGATCCCCCGGAGAGTTCTAGAACTGGACATCACTGCAGAGCTGGTCCTTCTCACGTCAAGAGGGCTCAGTCTTTATACAGTAAGTCCCCTACATACCAACCTTCAAGTTGTGAACTTTCAAAGCTGCACATGTGCGTTCCATCAATGTCAGATGTGAGTGAAATTGCAGCTTGCCCTCCGTCCCCTATTGCTGACGATCCTTCAGCTCTACCATTGCCCACCTCCTCTCTTTCCTCCAGTCAGTAACTTTTTTTGCCTGGACACTCAATGCTAGCCCCTGTATGCCAGCTGTTGTACTGTGAAGGTGAAGTCACTCAGTCGTGTCCGACTCTTTGCGACCCCGTGGACTGTAATGTACTAGGCTTCTCTGTCCATGGGATTCTCCAGGCAAGAATACTGGAGTGGATTGCCATTTCCTTCTCCAGGGGATCTTCCCGATCCAGGGATTGAACCCGGGTCTCCCTCATTGGAGGAGATGCTTTAACCTCTGAGCCAAGATTAAAACTGTTCTATTTTTTGTGTTTGTTTATTATGTATTATTTGCAAAGAGTTAAACATGACCAAAGCGGCTTAGCACAGCACAAACATCTCTATGTCAATATTGTTATTTTTGTTTTAACTTTTCAGTTTTGATATTGTCTCTTGATGTCTGCTACAGGAACTGATGACTTAGTTTCTTCTATCTCCTGTCTCTGTCTCCCTGGCCCTATTTTTCAATACACACTTTCCCCGATGTCTTCCAGTTATGGTTATGTTCTAGAGTTATGGTTCATATTGTTGAGCCCATGTTACTGCCATTTATAGCTGAGCCATGTGCTATGTTATGATTGCATTTACTTTTCTATGTAACTTTTAGGGAGTTTTTGGAGTTAATAATTACCAGGAACTCTATGCCTCAGTTTCTCCAACTGTAAAATGGGGATTAACTCTCATTCTCTCACGGGGTAGTCAGAACTATATAGATTTTGATTATTAATTTTCACTGACTTTATTTTTATATGTGTGCATGCTAAGTCAGTTCAGTCATGTCCAACTCTTTGCGACCCTATGGACTATATAACCCCCCAGGCTCTTCTGTCCATGGGATTTGCCAGGCAGGAATACTAGAGTGAGTTGCCATTTCCTCCTCTCGGGGATCTTCCCAACCGAGGGATTGAACCCAAATCTCCTGCATTCACAGGTGGTTTCTTTACCACTGGGTCACCTGGTAAGCCTTTTTTTTTTTTTTTAAGTATATCGGCCCCTAATTCACCTCAGATTTTCTAATGGAACTGTAAATATGCTCAAAACACTTCATCACATGTTAAGTGCTCAATCAATAAGGGCTTAAAAATGTGCATGGCTAATACTCATGGTATGCAGATGACACCACCCTTATGGCACAAAATGAAGAACTAAAGAGTCTCTTGATGAAAGTGAAAGAGGAGAGTGAAAAAGTTGGCTTAAAGCTCAACATTCAGAAAACTAAGATCATGGCATCTGGTCCTATCACTTCATGGCAAATAGATGGGGAAACAGTGGCTGACTGTATTTTTCTGGGCTCCAAAATGACCATAGATGGTGATTGCAGCCATAAAATTAAAAGATGCTTTCTCCTTGGATGAAAAGTTATGACCAACCTAGATAGCATATTAAAAAGCAAAGACATTACTTTGTCAATTTTCACTGACTTTATTTTTTATATGTGTGCATGCTAAGTCAGTTCAGTCATGTCCAACTCTTTGCGACCCTATGGACTATATAACCCCCCAGGCTCTTCTGTCCATGGGATTTGCCAGGCAGGAATACTAGAGTGAGTTGCCATTTCCTCCTCTCGGGGATCTTCCCAACCGAGGGATTGAACCCAAATCTCCTGCATTCACAGGTGGTTTCTTTACCACTGGGTCACCTGGTAAGCCTTTTTTTTTTTTTTTAAGTATATCGGCCCCTAATTCACCTCAGATTTTCTAATGGAACTGTAAATATGCTCAAAACACTTCATCACATGTTAAGTGCTCAATCAATAAGGGCTTAAAAATGTGCATGGCTAATACTCATGGTATGCAGATGACACCACCCTTATGGCACAAAATGAAGAACTAAAGAGTCTCTTGATGAAAGTGAAAGAGGAGAGTGAAAAAGTTGGCTTAAAGCTCAACATTCAGAAAACTAAGATCATGGCATCTGGTCCTATCACTTCATGGCAAATAGATGGGGAAACAGTGGCTGACTGTATTTTTCTGGGCTCCAAAATGACCATAGATGGTGATTGCAGCCATAAAATTAAAAGATGCTTTCTCCTTGGATGAAAAGTTATGACCAACCTAGATAGCATATTAAAAAGCAAAGACATTACTTTGTCAACAAAGGTCTGTCTAGTCAAGGCTATGGTTTTTCCAGTGGTCATGTATGGATATGAGAGTTGGACTATAAAGAAAGCTGAGTGCCGAAGAATTGATGCTTTTAAACTGTGGTTTGGAGAAGACTCTTGAGTGTCCCCTGGACTGCAAGGAAATCCAACCAGTCCATCCTAAAGGAGATCAGTCCTGGGTGTTCATTGGAAGGACTGATGCTGAAGCTGAAGCTCCAATACTTTGGCCACCTGATGCGAAGAGCTGACTCTTTTCAAAAGACCCTGATGCTGGGAAAGATTGAGGGCAGGAAGGGAAGGGGATGACAGAGGATGAGATGGTTGGATGGTATCACCCACTCAATGGACATGGGTTTGGGTAGACTCTGGGAGTTGGTGATGGACAGGGAGGCCTGGCGTGCTGCGGTTCATGGGGTCGCAAAGAGTTGGACACGACTGAGCGACTGAACTGAACTGAACTGAATACTCATGAACCCCAGAGTAACTTAATTGAGGGAAGAATGCATTTGGAATTGGGAAGCCTGGGTCTGGATCTGCCCCTACCTAGCTGTATGACCGTGGGCTGGCATATTGAATTGAGGTTTTATAATCTGCAAATAAGAGAATTGGATTAGATAACCCCTAGGGTCTCCTCCAGGTCTGGAACTCTGTTAATGAAATAAAGGATGTGCAGAAAATATCAAACAAATTAAGATTATAGTGGTATTGGCTGCCACCAATTTTGGAACCACCTCTAGAAGACCTGTTAACCACTTCTGTCTGGCAAGAGTATGGAGCTATCACTCACACTGGGATAAAGAACATTGCTTAGCATTCAATTGAGGCAGGTGTCCTACCCTGCGGGACACCTGATTGTAATTTAAGGGAGCCACCACTACATGTCGCTGTAGGTTATGTAACTAGAAAGTCAGGAGGCACTCCAGTGTCCTCCAAGCCTCAGAGTTACCCTGTGGTTGGTCTTCTTACAGTCAGAACTACACACTTTCAATACTTAAGCATCTAGAATACTTAGATGGAAATTAAAGGATTTAAAAGGAAGACTGTAATACCTTCCAAATTCTTCCTTTTGCTGTTCCCTCAAATACTGTTTCTACATATCTAAGTACTGATGCAAACTGAGTAAGTGTCAATTGCTCAGCTGTGTCCGACTCTTTGCGACCCCATGGACCTTCAGGCTCCTCTGTCCATGGGATTCTCCAGGCAAGAATACTGGAGTCAGTAGCCATTCCCTTTTTCAGGGGATCTTCCCAACTCAAGGATCAAACCTGGGTCTGCCACATTGCAGGCAGGTTCTTTACCATCTGAGCCACCATAAAGTGGTAATTAAAGGAATTCTCACTTGAGCAATTCCTAGATTCTTTGGCTTATGAAGTGACAGTGAAAGTTGCTCAGTTGTGTCCAACTCTTTGTGACCCTGTGGACTATACAGTCGAAAAAGTTCTCCAGGCCAGAATGCTGAAGTGGGTAAACTTTCCCTTCTCCAGGGGATCTTCTCAACCCCGGGATCAAACCCAGGTCTTCCACATTGCAGACTGACCCATAAGGGAAACCCAAGAACACTAGAATGGGTAGTCTATCCCTTCTTCAGTGGACTTCCCAACTCAGGAATCAAACCAGGGCCATCTACATTGCAAGCAGATTCTTTACCAACTGAGCTATCAGGAAAGCTCACACCTTTTGGTTATTTTTCTCCCCTAAAAGTAAAGAGATTAAGCTACAGAAGGGAAATATGAGATTTTTTTGTTTCCTGGTTCTTCTTTTTTATCTCTAAGCTTTTCTGGAATCATAAATACTCACTGTCTTTCGCTGATTTTATGAAAATATACACATATTTTTCATATTTTTGCTTTGATGAAATTGTGATGCTTTATAGAGTCAGCGACAACATATGATTAGCAGCACTTTTTCCTTTTTAGTGATGGACAGGGAGGCCTGTTGTGATGGGATTCATGGGGTCGCAAAGAGTCGGACACGACTGAGCGACTGAACTGTGATCAATGATGTCTTTTGTGTGATAAAATATTGTATCTTGTATTATGGTGTATCCATGTTCATTTATTGGGGCTTCCCAGGTGGCTCAGCAGTAAAGAACGTGTCTGCCAGTACAAGAGACATGGGTTTAATCCCTGGGTTGGGAAGATCCCCTGGAGAAAGAAATGGGAATCCACTCCAGTATTCTTGCCTGGGAGATCCCGTGGATAGAGAAGCTTGGTGGGCTACAGTCCATGGAGTTGCAAAGAGTCAGACATGATTTAGTGCCGACCTAACCAACAATAGTCTTAATTTATTAGTGTTCAGTGCTGCATTAGAAGTTGTTTGACAGGTAAACTTCCTTTTCCAGTCTAGTTTTTTTATGAGCTTAAACTGGAAGAGAGACCAGTATTTCTTGAATATTTACCAGTGTTTAAGCTGTGGGTTATGTGTATATGATTGTATTTAATCCTTGCCATGCTGTAAAGTGGGTTTTTTTTTTTTTCCTTGCCATGCTGTAAAGTGGGTTTTTTTTTTGTTTGTTTGTTTCCATTTTACAGTAGAGGAAACTGAGGCCCAGAAAGCTCAGTAACTTGTACAAAGTCATGTTGCTAGTGAGGGTCACTGCTGAAGACAGTGCATAATATATTTTGGCTACAAATTCTATGCTTTTTGTGCTTATATGTTCAGTCGCTAAGTCATCTCTGACTTTTTTGTGACCCCATGGACTGTAGCCCACCAAGCTTCTCTGTGCATGCGATTCTCCCAGCAAGAATACTGGAATAGATTGCCGTTTCCTCCTCCAGGGGATCTTGCCAACCCAGGGACTGAACCCATGCCTTCTGCACTGGCGGGTGGGTTCTTTACTGCTGAGCCACTAGGGAGCCCCACACTTCTTGTGCCATATGCAAAGATATTGTAGGACAGTGGTGCTCAATCTTCTGGCATCAGGGACTGGTTTCCACGGACCATGACGGGTGCCGGGGGGGGGGGTATCGTTTCAGGATGATTCAAGTTTATTACATTTATTGTGCACTTTATTTCTATTATTATGACATCAGCTCCACCTCAGACCATCAGGCATTAGATCCCAGAGGGTGGGGACCCCTATTTTAGGGCACAGTGCGTCTCTTTAATACCAGGCATTTCTGACTTATCCCGTAGAACTCAGCCTTCTTTGAATAATGCACACTTGTTTTCTGAAAGCCTTTAACAATGTTGAATGAAACAACATAGAGGTGTGGTTTTTTTTTTGTTTTTTTTTGTTTTTTTTATGAATTCCAGACTCAGTCTTTCTGGTTAAGAGGATGGAGTGAGACTTGATGTATCCAAGGTGAGAATTAGCTTCTTGGTGGGGCCGTGGGCTCTGGGAGTCAAGAAAGCTGGACAGGAGCCACGTGGGATCCAGCACAGCTACTTCAGGGCCTTTGGATTCCCTTAGTCTCCTGGCAGACCTCTCTAGGAAATAGTTTTCAAAATGCCTTGAATTAAAAGTATTTCCCCCCAGTCTCTAATGTACAGAAAGCTGGTTTATCAGCTTTCAGAATGTGGCTCCCATCAGAGAGCACAATGCCCTGGAGATGCGGGCTGCATGCCACATGTACGTGGTAGGAAGAATTTAGTCTCTCCCGGCTTAACTTTTCACGGGGCAGGGCTGAGAAAAGGCAGATTCCTTTTGTACATATCTTTGCTTTGACGGTCTCCTGTAGGCAGATGGCACCCGCTGGCAGTCAGGAAGGAGGAGAGGGTGGGCAGCAGTGTACATCAGAATCATCATTGTGTTTGCACAGGCCCAGGTAGGCTGAATTTTCACTTCTCAGCAACTCTCAGAAATTGCTGAAGCACATTTCATTCTAATTCCCCACCTCATGTCCTGAAGGGCATTGGTTGTCTGCAGACTGCACTTATGTTTTCTACTTCCAGTCCTTTTTATTTCAAGTTCTCATTTGTAAATCTGAAAACAAAACATTAGCAATCTGTCAGAGGTTCTGTTTCATTCATTTGTCTAGGGATTTATCATCAAAATATTCCTTTTATATCAGCAACTTGGGGGTCTTATGATGATGAATAATCCGTGATTCTACTTTGCAAGGATTTCTCGAATAGAGGGCATGTGATTATAACATGTACAGGAGATAATAGTCAAAAATTCAAGGTCATGAAGAGATGAGTTGATTATAATTATTTTAAGTTCCTTGGCTTAAAGAGAGTACTATTTGCTGAAGCAATTTTGAAATGATATGTTTAACCTTCCATCTCTTAAAGGAGGTAATGACTCTGCTGGGCTTCCCTAGTGGCTCAGATGGTAAAGAATCTGGCCACAATGCAGGAGACACAGAAAACTCAGGTTCAATCCCTGGGTCAGGAAGATCTCCTGGAGAAGGAGATGGCTACCCACTCCAGTATTCTTGCCTGGAGAATCCCATAGACAGAGAAGCCTGGTGCTCTACGGTCCATGGGGTTGCAGACAGTCAGACATGACTATTATATGCTATCTGGATGAAAACTATTGGATAAAACCTATTTGCACCTTTTCAGAGCTATCCATCCATTTTGTAGAGATTTTGCTCTTGGAAGGACAGCCAAATGACTAGCAGGGGACTTTTCGTTTTATCAGGAATTCTTGAACCTTCCAATGTGAAAGTCATGAAAGTTATGTGGTAACACATAGGAGTAGAAGCCAACCTTATTTTCCTGAACCCTAAAATCAAGGATCGTCTTTCATCCTCATCTTATGTATGTGATGTTTTGACTGCTTTCACTTATTTATTTAAATACTCATCTCTTCAATTTTTCTGCAAGTATTTATTGACCAGTAGCTATGTGCCCTGTGTGTGTGAGTACTCAGTCACTCAGTTGTGTCCAACTCTTTTCGACCCTATGGACTTTAGCCTGCCAGGCTCCTCTGCCCATGGAATTTTCCAGGCAAGAATAGTGGAGTGAGTTGCTGTTTCCTTCTCCAGGGGAATCTTCCTGACCCAGGGATGGAACCCACATCTCTTATGTCACCTGAACTGGCAGGCAGGTTCTTTACCACTAGTGCCACTGTATACCATATGTTGTCAATAAGACAGAGTCCCTGCCTCTGGGGATTTATTGCCAAATTCAGACTTAAATTGAAGAAAGTAGGGAAAACCACTAGACCATCCAGGTATGCCCTAAATCAAATCCCTTATGATTATACAGTGGAAGTGACAAATAGATTCAAGGGATTAGATCTGATAGAGTGCCTGAAGAACTATGGCCGGAGGTTCCTGACATTGTACAGGACGCAGTGATCAAGACCATCCTCAAGAAAAAGAAAGGCAAAATGGTTATCTGATGAGGCCTTACAAATTGCTGAGAAAACAAGAGAAGCTAAAGGCAAGGGAGAAAAGGAACGATATACTCATTTGAATGCAGAGTTCTAAAGAATAGCAAGGAGAGATAAGAAAGACTTCCTCAGTGATCAATGCAAAGAAATAGAGGAAAACAAGAGAAAGGGAAAAACTAGAGATCTCTTCAAGAAAATTAGAGATACCAAGGGAACATTTCATGCAAAGATAAAGGACAGAAATGGTATGAACCTAACAGAAGCAGAAGATATTAAGAAGAGGTGGCAAAAATACATAGAAAAACTGTACAAAAAAATCTTTATGACCCAGATAACCATGATGGTGTGATCACTCACCTAGAGCCAGACATCCTGGAATGTGAAGTCAAGTGGGCCTAGAAAGCATCACTATGAACAAAGCTAGTGGAGGTGATGGCATTCCAGTGGAGCTATTTTAAATCCTGAAAGATGATGCTGTGAAAGTGCTGCACTCAATATGCCAGCAAATTTAGAAAACTCAGCAGTGGCCACAGGACTGCAAAAGATCGCCAATCCCAAAGAAAGGCAATGCCAAATAATGTTCAAACTACTGCACAATTGCCCTCATCTCACAGGTAGCAAAGTAATGCTCAAAATTCTCCAAGCCAGGCATCACCAGTACGTGAACCATGAACTTCCAGATGTTCAAGCTGGATTTAGACAAGGCAGAGGAACCAGAGATCAAATTGCAGACATCCTTTGGATCGCTGAAAAAGCAAGAGAGTTCCAAGAAAACATCTACTTCTGCTTTATTGACTATGCCAAAGCCTTTGACTGTGTGAATCACAACAAGCTGTAAAAAATTCTGAAAGAGATGGGAATACCAGACCACCTGATCTGCCTCCTGAGAAATCTGTATAGAGGTCAAGAAGTAGGAGTTAGAACTGAACATGGAACCACAGACTGGTTCCAAATAGGAAAAGGAGTACATCAAGGCTGTATATTGTCACTCTTGCTTATTTAACTTATATGCAGAGTACATCATGTGAATTGCCAGGCTGGATGAAGCCCACGCTGGAATCAAGATTGCCGGGAGAAATACCAGCAACCTCAGATATGCAGATGATACCACCCTTCTGGTAGAAAGCAAATAAGAAATAAAGAGCCTCTTGATGAAACTGAGAGAGGAGAGTGAAGAGTTAGCTTAAAACTCAACATTCAGAATACTAATATCATGGCATCCAGTCCCATCACTTCACGGCAAATAGATGGGGAAACAGTGGAAACAGTGACAGACTTTATTTTCTTGGGCTCCCAAATCATTGCAGATTGTGACTGCAGCCATGAAATTAAAAGACACTTGCTCCTTGGAAGAAAGGCTATGACCAACCTAGACAGCATATTAAAAAGCACAGACATTATTTTGCCAACATAGGTCCTCTAGTCAAAGCTATGGTTTTTTCCAGTAGTCATGTATGGATGTGAGAGTTGGACTATAAAGAAAGCTGAGCACCAAAGGACTGATGCTTTTGAACTTTGGTGCTGGAGAAGACTCTTTAGAGTGCCTCAGAGAGTGCAAAGAGATCCAACCAGGCAATCCTAAAGGAAATCAGTCCTGAATATTCATTGAAGCTGAAACTCCAATATTTGGCCAACTGATGTGAAGAACTGATTCATTTGAAAAGACCTTGATGCTTGGAATGATTGAAGGCTGGAGGAGAAGGGGATGACAGAGGATGAGATGGTTAGGTGGCATCACTGACTCGATGGACATGAGTTTGAGCAAGTTCCAGGTGTTGGTGATGGACAGAGAAGCCTGGTGTGCTGTAGTCTATGGGGTTGCAAAGAGTCTGACATGTAGAGCAACTGAACTGCCTTTGGGGAACTAATATTCTATGAGGGTTCCAGACAAATATATAGTTAAGGTCTCTGTGATAATCATTCTGACAGAGTTTAGTATGAAGTGAGATGGGATCACGTAGAAGGGGGTTCTGGTCCTGAATTTGGGAGATCAGGGAGAGCTAATCCGAGGAAGTGCTATCTTAGGGTTTCTTCAGAAAGTGTTATTCTGTGACAATATTCTGACTCTTCCACACTTCTCACTGATTTTTCTTAATTTCCTTAGCTGGTTCTTCCTTCCTTTCATCCTAATAAATATCAGTGCTCCCTTGAGGTTTGTCTGAATCCCTCATTTCTTATAATTATCTATTTTTCTAAGAACTTAAAATCATAACCATGGCTTCTACTACCCTTATCCACAGTTGGTGCCTAACTATATCTTTAACTATCTTTAGACTGTTAAATTAGTGACTCATTTATTGTTTTGCAAACGTTCATTGATTATCAACCACATACCAGACTTTGCCCAGGGTCGAAGGTGAAGGTGAAGTCGCTCAGTCGTGTCCGACTCTTTGCGACCCCCATGGACTGTAACCTACTAGGCTTCTCCATCCATGGGATTTCCAGGCAAGAATACTGGAGTGGGTTGCCATTTCCTTCTCCAGGGGAATCTTCCTGACCCAGGGATCGAACCTGGGTCTCCCGCATTGGAGGCAGATGCTTTAACCTCTGAGCCCAGGGTAATGGAGATGAATCAAGTTGACTTCTTAACACTCTCTGAGCTTTCAGTCTCACTAGCAAGAGCTTCCTTGCAAAATTATAAAGTATGTGAGAATTTAAAACTTTAGCAACAGAGAAAGGGAAACCTCTAACTGCTCCTGGTGGTGTCAGAAATCTTTGCAGAGGGAAGAAGGAATTGACTAGATAATTTAGGAGAAGGGATTTCAGGCAGAGGGAATATTGTAGTAGGTGCAAGGACTTGGGAGTCTCCTTGGCTTGTCCAGAGAACAATCAAACATTTACTGTGGTTAGATTATAGGATGTGTAATGGAAAGGGTCAGAATCCAGCCTGATGGAACAAGTTGCAGTCAGATTGTCAATAGGTACCATGCTCAGAATCAAGGACATTATTCTTTTACACATGAGGGGGCCAGGAGAGATTTATCAGCTGTCAATTTGCAAATTTAGATTCTGCAATATCTGGTGGCAAGGTAGAAGCTGCTTGTGGCATGGAGATTTGGTAGGAAATTAAATAGGAGGTGATGACAGTCTGAACCAAGGCAGTGACAAGGCAATGGGAAAAGAAAGGTTTGTGACTTGAACACTTTCCATAGTCAAATCAGTACGATGTGATAGGTAAGGGGAGAGAAGAATCAAAAAAGACACTGTAATTTGTGGTTGAAAAGGGGAATAGATGGTCTCATTGTTAACCAAGATATGAACAACTGGAGGCTGATTTGCTGTCAGAGAATACGGTGTGTTCTGTTTTGGACAAGTCAAACTGTAGATACCTATGGGACATTCCAGTGGAGGTGTTTAATAGACAATTGGAAATAATTAATTTGAAGCTTAGGAGAGAATTAGGGATGAGCAGACACAGTAAGAATGAACATCATATAAAGAAGATGTGGTCCATATATATAAGGAATATTACTTAGCCATATAAATAAAATAATGCCATTTGAGCAACATAGATAAAACTAGAGATTATCATACTAAGTGAAGTAAGTCAGACAAAGAACAAATACCGTGTGATACCACTTATATGTGGAACCTAAAATACGACAGAAATGAACTTGTCTATGAAACAGACTCACAGGCATAGATAATAGACTTGTGGTTGCCAAAGGGAAGAGAGGGGGACAGGGATGAATTTGGGAGTTTGGGACTAGTAGATGCCAGGTATTATATATAGAATGAATAAACCACAAGGTCCTACTATATAGTACAGGGAACTATATTCAATATCCTGTGATAAACTATAATGGAAAATAATATCAAAAAGAATGTGGTTATATATTTTATATGTATATAAATATATATACATTAAAATATAAATATATAAATATAAATATATGGTAAAGAATCCATGGTATGAATCCGCCTGCAGTGTGGGAGACCAGGGTTCGATCCCTGCGTTGAGAAGATCCCCTGGAGTGGGGCATGGCAACCCACTTCAGTATTCTTGCCCGGAGAATCCCCATGGAAAGAGGAGCCTGGTGGGCTACAGTTCATGGGGTTGCAAAGATTTGGACACCACTGAATGACTAAGCACAGCACACATGTATGTATATGTATGTATAACTGAATCACTTTGCTCTATAGCAGAAATTAACACATTATAAATCAACTATACTTCAATAAAATAAATTTTAAAAAAGAATAAACATCTTTCATCTAGTAGCTGAAGCCATAGAAGTGGATGAACTATGTTTTATATTCAACACATTAAAAAAAAATCTACACTATATGAGCCATTGTGAATATGGGAATGTGTGAACTGTGAATTCATTGTGGATAGGAATACGAGTATAGCATGGCCATCTGGCTTCCAGAGTTCTCTGGGGCAAGGGACACAGTCAAATAAGTGCACTATAATATGAGAATGGTTATTAACAGAAGTGTGTACATGGTACAGAAGGGGCACAAAGGAAAAAGAGATCACAAAGCAGGATGGAAGACACTGAAACGAAGAAAGCCAGGCTCAGAAATCAGTGGAACTTCTTCAAAGAATATGAAAAGCTTCATAGATTTGCTTGTTATTTCTTCAAGGCACATGTCATATCTCATTCATCAATATACTCTCCGCAGAACCCAGCCTAATGTCTGCAACATAAATGTTCAGTAATGTTTGTTGAATAAATGGGCCCAGGGCAGTTGGAAAGACATGAAAAAAAAAAAAAAAAGTGAAGCATGGGCTTTCCCCAAGCCCTGGGGGATACTTTAATCATCTCTTATTAGCCTTTCACGTGGAGAGCTTGTGCAGGTGGATCTCAAAATAAACTGAAGAAATGAAGATGCAGCAATTTGGAACTGGGATAAGGACTGCATCTGCCAGTGCCGTGATTATGAAGGGTGCTTATGGCAAGCTAGATCTTTTATTTTCATTTCTAGTGTGCAGTAAAAATTGTGTAGCCATTGATTTCCTGTCAAACCATCCCTTAGAGTGCCTGAGATAATGCCACATCACCATTCATTGATTAATGACAGTGCCGAGCTTTTAAATAGGAACCCATCCCATTGAGCCCTGCAACCTCCATTCTTGTTGTGTGTCCATTTAAATGATTTGTAACAGCCAGTAATTATGAGAATGTCGTTCCTTCTTGACCTTCCCCCTCCTCTCCTCCCCACCCACTAAATTTACAAGTTAGTATGTCATCAGCTTGCATTACAAATTAACATATTGTTTTTTTCAGAAGACAGATCTATGTAGGTACATATTAGTACCTAGAATTACTATGAAAAAAAAAAAAAAAAAGGAAGGCACTGTGAAAGCCTCATGATGAAAGATTCCACTCTACCAGTAAGAATCTCTCCAAGGGCTGAGCACTTTAGTTTCACTGCCCAAGACTGGCCATGTTTCTTTACTGTCTTACCTGAGAATTTTGAATGAGGGAATCTTTTTTTAAAAAATTTAACATTATGTATTTGTATTTTGGCCTGTGATGGGTCTTCTTTGCTGCTCACATTTTCTCTAGCTGTGGCAAGTAGGAGCTACTCTCTAGCTGCAATATGCTGGCTTCTCACTGCGGTAGCTTGTCTTGTTGCAGAGCACAGGCTCTAGGGCTGTGAGCTTCAGTAGCTGTGGCATGTGGGCGCAGTAGTTGCAGTTCCTGGGCTTTCGAGCACAGGCTCAGTGGTTGTGGCTCTAGGGCTTAGTTGTTCCGAGGCCTGTGGGATCTTCCCAGATCAGGGATCGAACCCATGTCTTCTGCTTTGGCAGACAGATCCTTTACCACTGAGCCACCAGGGCCCTGAAAGGGGAAATCTTATTATCAGTACCAATGATGCTTTATTATTTTTTAAAATTTCTTTTCCCAACATAACTTTTTCTTTAGTTGATGTGTTGTATTTTCATTTTTATTCAGTTCAAGAAATTTTCTTTCCTTTTTTTTTTTTTTTTGCTCACACGGCAGGCAGGATCTTAGTTCCTCAAAAAAGTATTGAACCTGTGCCCCTTGCATTGGCAGCACGGACTTTTAACCACTGGACCACCAGGGCCTAACAGTACTTTTTAACCACCCACCCTACGCCCTCCAAAATAACTAAATATGGTGTCATGTTTTTCATTGTTTTCTCTGTCTGACATGTAGTTTTTCCAAGTCAGTTTTTTTTTTTTCCTGATTGTGTTCTCTCTCTAGCTGCTTGAAATATCAATGAGCTTTTCTAGAGGATGAGCTATAGCAGCCTCTGGGATATTTTCTCAGTAATTCAGACCTGCAAGCATAACCATGTGTGTTGAAAGTAATCATTCATATCACTTTTCTCTCCTCTCAAGGACTGCACAGTATTCACAGTATGAGTCATTATCCACCTAGTTCAGCCAGGGGCATGAAAATTTGCTAGCATACGATAGACCAGAGATCATTCGAGGGAGGAGGGGGCCAACTCCCCCTCCCTGTCCCCAGCCATTTGCTCTTCTAGAGCCCAGGCTTCAAGTAACCTTGTAGCTTTCCTCTGCTTCCTCACGCACCACTGTGAACTTCAGTGAACAGGTGTGTGTGTGTGTGTGTGTGTGTGTTAGTCACTCAGCTGTGTCTGACTCTCTGTGACCCCACAGACTCTAGCCTGCCAAGCTCCCCTGTCCATCGGATTTCCCAGGCAAGAATACTGGAGTGTATTGTCAGTTCCTTCTCCAGGGGGTCTTGCCAATCCAGGGATCGAATCTGGGTCTCCCACATTACAGGCAGATTCATCACCATCTTAGCGACCAGAGAAGCCCAGTGGCACAGATATACCCCTGTAAATAGGCATTTATGAAGCCTGCAGAGTAAGAATGGCTGGAGACAAAGCTGGAGAAGAAGTCCAGAATGCTCTGAAATGATAATAATAGCTACTATTTTTGGAGCACACATCCTCTTAAATTCTTACAAAGGACTCTCAGGTAAGCTGTCTTGTTTCCATTTTCAGTTCAGTTCAGTCACTCAGTCATGTCCAACTGTTTGAGACCCCATGGACTGCAACACTCCGGGCTTCCCTGTCCGTTACCAATTCCTGAAACTTGCTCAAGCTCATGTCCATCAGTGATGCCATCCAACCATCTCATCCTCTGTTGTCCCCTTCTCCTCCTGCCTTCAGGCTTTCTCAGCATCAAGATCTTTTCCATTGAGTCAGTTCTTTGCATCAGGTAGTCAAAGTATTAGAGCTTCAGCATCAGTCCTTCCAGTGAATATTCAGGACTGATTTCCTTTAGGATGGACTGGTTGGATCTCCTTGCAGTCCAAGGGACTCTCAAGAGTCTTTTCCAACACCACAGTTCAAAAGCATCAATTCTTCAGTGCTCAGCTTTCTTTATAGTCCAACTCTCACATCCATACATGACTATTGGAAAAAACCATAGCTTTGACTAGATGGACCTTTGTTGGCAAAGTAATGTCTCTGCTTTTTAATATGCTGTCTAGGTTGGTCATAGCTTTTCTTCCAGGAGCAAGTGTTTTTTAATTTCATGGCTTCAGTCACCATCTACAGTGATTCTGGAGTCCAAGAAAATAAAGTCTGTCACTGTTTTCCATGTTTCCCAATCTATTTGCCATGAAGCGATGGGACTGAATGCCATGATCTTAGTTTTCTGAATGTTGAGTTTTAAGCCAGATTTTTTTTACTGTCCTCTTTCACTTTCATCCAGAGGCTCTTTAGTTCCTCTTTGCTTTCTGCCATAAGGGTGGTGTCATCTGCGTATCTGAGATTATTGATATTTCTCCCAGCAATCTTGATTCCGGCTTGTGCTTCATACAGCCAACAATTCGCATGATGTACTCTGCCTATATGTTAGATAAGCAGGGTGACAATATACAGCCTTGATGTACACCTTTTCCAGTGTGGAACCAATTTGTTGTTCCATGTCAGGTTCTAACTATTGCTTCTTGACCTGCATACAAATTTCTCAGGAAATTTGTTTGCATTTTACAGATAAGTAATTGAGGCTCAGAATTTAAATGATGAGCCCTAGCCACATAACATGGGCAGAACCAGAATTTGAGCTTGTTTTAAACGTCAAGCTACCTTGCTTCCAAGAGGGACACCTTTGGCCTGGTCATGCTTTTTTGTGAGCATCTTTTAGAAGAAAAGTCAAGTTGCTAAGAGATAATAACTATGGATTTCTTCTCTGTTCTTTTGAAGACAAGGTGATGAAATGCCAGGGCTTCCCAGGTGGTTCAGTGGTAAAGAGTTCACCCGCCAATGCAGGAGACTCAGGAGACACAGGTTCGATCCTGGGATCAGGAAGATCCCCTGGAGTAGGAAATGGCAACCCTCTCCAGTATTCTTGCCTGAAACATCTCATGAACAGAGGAGCCTGGCAGGCTACAGTTTATGGGATCGCAAAGAGTCAGACATGACTGTGTGACTGAGTGTGTGCGTGCATGCGCGTGGGTGCACACACACACACACACACACACACGGTGATATGCCAGGGTGGATGGGAATGGAGAGGAAAACAAGGAGGATGAAACTCCAGATATTGGTGGCAGCCAGGAGTTGGCAAAAGATGTGAATTCTCTCCTGTTCACTTCAAACATGAGTACAAGGAGTCAGGGCTGAGAATAAGTTTACTGACCACACTTGTCTCTACATCAAGGAAATACAGTCTTAGGGACAAAGGAGAATGAGAATGATTAATTTGGAGTAAAATCCTTGTTTATGACCGCAACTCGTGTGTGCTAGCCACGTGGAGGGTCTGCTCTGGCCTCCTGAGGGCTTACTCTGTCCCAGGGAAGTCTGCAGCCCTGTGTTGTGTGGGCAAAGTGAAACTTCCTCCTGTGAGCTCTTTTCTTTCTTCTGTGGTGCTCTCTTTGGCTTTACCTTGTGCCAGACCTGAAAATCTGGAGCTGTCAGCTCTAGTTCAGCCCCCGTGGAGCCCAGTGGCAGGGTTCCAATTCCTTGCGGTGGCGAATGTGACAAAGTGCTGTGTGTGGGGTAATATTTATGGCTTTGTCAGCTGTTGGCACTGTAGCAACAGACTCAAGAATGGCCAAAGGAGCTTTAGTGATGATGAGTGTTTATTTAGAATGATAATCTAGGGAACTGAGCTCTGGCCTCTCATCAGCAGGCCTGTCCTGGTTGAGAACATTCCCTAAAAGAAATTCTTGGTTCAGCAGTTAGCCCCAGGTCAAGTGTGACCAAAGAAGATGCTGTATATTGCAGTGGAGATGCTGTTTATCCTAGAAAGTCCTTCATTTGCCCACGCCCTTGTGTGTGGTAGGCGTCTTCTTTTCCTCCTGCGAGATCCATCTGAAGATGTGGGTGATTGAAGGGACTTATGTCTTTTTTCCACTGTGCCCTGGCTCCATGACTCAGGGTCAACTTGATCATCACCCTGACCTTAGTGTTAATATTTCTGAAGTGTGAGACAGAGCTAAATCTATCCAAGTATCAGTAGGGTTAACTATACAAAGTGTTTTAAAATATATGATTTTCATCTCATCCTTGTGAACTTCCACGTGGAGAAGAAAAATTTATTATAGTCTTTGAAGATGGAAGTCAATGATTTAATTAAGTTGCAAGAATAATAAGTGGAATCAGGACTAGAGGTAGGTATTTCTGATTCCTAGAATGTACTTGGAGTAGATAAGTTATAGCTTGCTGGCCAAATCTGGCCACTGTTTTTGTACAGCCTGAAAGCCTAGAGAAGTTTTCACACTTTTAAATAGTTGGGGGAAAAATAACAAAAGAAGAATATTTCATGACACATAACATAGGTAATTCAAATTTCAGTGTTTAAAAAATAAAGTTATATTTGAACACAGACACATTTATATATTTAGGCGCTGTCTGATTACTACTGGGTTACCATGACAGACTTCAGTTGTTGTGACAGAGACATTATGGCCCATGCCACCTTAAATATTTTGTAAAGGAAAAGTTTGTCAACCACTGTAACAGACGATCAATAAATAGAAACCTATGGAACAGTCTCTCTGCACTAGTCTGTTAAGGCTACATAAAAAGTCCCACAAACTAGGTGGCTTCAAACAACAGACATATATTGTCTCCCAGTTCTGGGGGCCAGAAGTGCAAAATTGAGGCATTAGCAGAGCTATGCTTCCTCTGAGACTCTGAGTAAAATCCTTCTTTGCCTCTTCCTAGCTGCTGGTGGTGGCTCACAGTCCTTGGTGTTCCTTTGCTTGCATCTGTGTCTGTTTAGTCAATTTCTGCCTCCATCACCATGTGGATGTCCCCACCTCATCATCCTCTGTGACTGTCTGTGTCCAGATTTCCCCTTTTTGAAAGGACACCAGATATATTGGATTGTTGTTGTTTAGTCACTAAGCTGTGTCTGACTGTTAGGACCCCATGGACTGTAGCCCGCCAGCTTCCTCTGTCCATGGGATTTCCCAGGCAAAATACTGGAGCAGATTGCCATTTCCTTCTTAGGGGATCTTCCCAACCCAGGGATTGAACCCGCATCTCCTGCATTGGCGGGCAGAGTCTTTACCACTGAGCCACTTGGGAAGCTGCTATATTGGATTAGGACTCCCTCTAATGACTTCATCTTCCCTGGATCATCGGCAAAGACCCTAGTTCCAAACAGGGTCATTTTCAGGTACCAGGGTCATTTCCATGACATCAACATCTCTTTTGGGGGACACAATATAACTCATAGCATTTTTTCCAATGTAGGGTATCATTCACACATTATCATTGCTCTTCCTGCTTCCTCCCTTTGTACCTCCTTTCCCACTTCTTTCCCCACCCTCTTGCATCCCTGATTCACTAGACATTCAACAAACATTTATGCAACACTACAGTGTCCTCACCGCTATGCCTGTCACCGTGCTAGAGTACAGTGTACAGAAATGACTGAGTTTTGGCTTCTGGCCTCAGTGAGCTTGCAGTGCATGACCAGCTGTCTGTGATAAGCCCTATCAGAGGGATTAGCATAAGCTACAGTAGAGATTTGAAAGGATCTTTAGCTTTAAATTCTTGAATATTGAGCAATAATCTTTCAAAATAATCAATGTGGTCTTCTTTAATATACCACGGCTATTGACTCAAAAATAACAGATGCTGATATCCTTAGAATTGTAGAGTGTCCTTACTGTTCTTTTAAAAGTCAGAAACCTTCAGCCCCTCATCTTCCTTTATTCCTTCAGTTTCTCTTTCCTTCAGCACTGACCATGTCAGGATAGATTCTCTATTCTGGGAAAAAAAACAGTGGAGTGACCCTGTGGAGGGGGTCTGGCCTGGTTATATTAAGTTGATGGCTTTTGGGGAAACTTAGTTGTGGCTTTGTGGGATGAGGCTTTGTCGCTCTGCTCTCTCCTCCTGGCACTAATGGGTTACATTCAAATGTAGTCATGAAGTGCGTGAAATATGTTCTGACAGCATTTTCTCCCCTGGCCCCAGAGCTCAGCATCTTGCTGGGCTTATAGGATCCTCCTGGGTCATGAGTGTGAGGGCACAGCAAGGGAGGAGGTTCGTCCTTTCTGTGGGGGATTCTGGTGGGACTATTTGTGGACTGCATCCTCAGGTCCGGTCGTTATTATCTCTGTGCAGTTTGTCAACCATGGAGTTCCTTCTGCTTCCTGAGGATTCAGAGCTTCCTCACGTCAATTCAGTCACTCAGTTGTGTTCGACTCTTTGCGACCCCATGAACTGCAGCTGCCAGGCCTCCCTGTCCATCACTAACTCCCAGAGTCCACCCAAACCCATGTCCATTGAGTTGGTGATGCCATCCAACCATCTCATCCTCTGTCGTCCCCTTCTCCTCCTGGCCCCAATCTTTCCCAGCATCAGGATCTTTTCAAATGAGTCAACTCTTCACATCAGGTGGCCAAAGTATTGAAGTTTCAGCTTTAACATCAGGACTGATCTCCTTTAGGATGGACTGGTTGGATCTCCTTGCAGTCCGAGGGACTCTCAAGAGTCTTCTCCAACACCATAGTTCAAAAGCATCAATTCTTTGGCGCTCAGCTTTCTTTATAGTCCAACTCTCATATCCATACATCCATACATGTGATTCAGAGCTTCCTACTGGTTCTCAAATCCAAAGATGCTAACCTGGTGGAAACATCAAAGGTCCACTCCCTGTAGGAAGAGGATGAGGGAACTGATGCTAAAAAGTAATGCTTCTTCGCCCAGTGGTGTCCTCTTCCCAGAGTTCACAGTTGCTGTTGACCTTTGTATTCGGACTTTGTGTATGTGTGTATATATATATATATATATATATATATATATATATGTCTCTGTTCTACTTAGCCTTTTAAAGGAGCTTCTTTGATGTTTTTTAAAATTAAATTCACTATGAATGCCAAGATTCTTCAGCTTTTATAAATGGTGCAGAGTAAGAAGAAATTAATATTGACTTATTGGTAAAGAACCTCTGACACTGATATTGCGAGACTACAGTAACCTTGCTTTGTTAATTTTAACTGAATTTCACATTTTACCCTAATGCTCCCAGAGTTCAATTCCTCTGTCACAGTCTACCCCAGAAATACTTCTGAAGGCCAATGACCCCAATCTTGGCTTGACCACTTACTACTTAAGAAAACTGGGGCAACTTGCTTACCCTCTCTGTTTTCTCAGTGTCCTATAATGAGTGAAACATGTACTCTACAGGGATGTTTGGAAGTTCAAGTGAGACAGTGTGCATCAAAGGGCTTTAGAAATGGGAAGTTTTGTTAAATGTCAGAAAGTATCATTATTGTCCTGATTAAAATTAATGCTATGGAAATTCTTGTCAGAGATAAGGTTTCTTCTTTTCTGTGACCTTAAAAGGCAGAGTTATCATTGCCATGAATTTGTTTTGGGTATTTCTTAGACTATTGGTTCTCAAGGTGTGGTTCCCAGACCAGAAGCAGGAACTTTACCTGAGAATGAAGAATCCCTAAGGGTGGAGCCCAATGTCTGTGAGCCGAATGTCTGTGTTTTAATAAGAACTCCAGGTGATTCTCCTGGCACTAACGTTTGAGATCCACTAGCTTAGAGTTATACCCAACTGCGTGTGTACAGATTCTGATTTTGCTGATTTTTTTTTGAAATCCGAGTATAGTTGCTTTACAATGTTGTGTTGGTTTCTGCTGTACAACAACATGAATCAGCTATATGTATATGTACAGCCCCTGCCTCTTGGACCTCCTTCCCACCATCCCTATCGCACCCGTCTAGGTCATCACAGAGCACTGAGCTGAGCTCCCCGTGCTTTATAGCAGCTTCCCACTAGCGATTTATTTTACACATACTAGTGTATATATTTCAGTGCTTGTCTCTCAATTTGTCTCACCCTCTCCTTCCACCTGCCAAATCCAGAAGTCTGGTTGTTATGTTTGTGTCTCTCTTCTTGCCCTGCAAATAGGTTCATCAGTACCATTTTTCTAGATTCCATATATGTATGCATTAATATATGATATTTGTTTTTCTCTTTCCAACTTACTTCACTGTATTTGACAGACTCTGGGTTCAAACACATTACTGCAAATGACCCAATTTCAATCCTTTTTTATGGCAGAGTAATATTCCACCGCATATATGTGCCACATCTTCTTTATCCATTCGTCAGTGGACATTTAGGTTGCTTTAGCCATGTCCTGGCTGTTGTAAATAGAGCTACAGTGAACACTGGGGTACATGTATCTCTATGGAAACAGAATTACCATATGACCCAGTAATCCCACTGCTAGGCACATACCCTCCTCCCCACCTTTTTTTTTTTTTTAACCTGGCTTTTCTTTCAGACCTGGAAGGGATTTTGAAATACAAATGTGTGCATCTAAGATTGAGTTGCCACCATCCATTGACTTCCTAGAACACTCCTGCCCAACAGGTGTGCCATTTTTAGCATTGGCATAGATCCTACAAATGCGGGTCCTTAAAGCAACCTGTTGGTTACACAGAAACTTGTTGGGGATATGCTGGAGGTCCACAGAAGTGCTCTCTACTTAAGTACCTTAATAACAGTTGAATGAGATGACTGGTTAACTCCTCTGTGAAATTCAGTATAGCTCCTGCTGGGCTTGGTTTGTATTCTGGCCACCCTTCAACATCAGGTGTCTTCCTCCCTCTAATAGTCTCTTGTCTTATTCAAAGGGACCACTACCTCTTGATGAGTTGGGGCCCCTATATTGAAGTGCTCTGACAGGTTGTAGAAATAGCCAGTGGTTTCCCTCGTGGTCTAGTGGTTAAAATCTGCCTGCCAGTGCAGGGGACATGAGTTTGATCCCTGGTCCAGGAAGATCCCACATGCCTTGGAGCAACTAAGCCCCGCTGCCACAACTACTGAGCCGAAATGCCGCAACTACTGAAGTCTGTGCTCCCTAGAGCCTGTGCTCTGAAAGAGGAGAAGTCCCCACAATGAGAAGCCCTCACACCATGATGAAGAGTGGCCCCCGCACTCCGCAACTAGAGAAAGCCCTGGTGCAGCAACAAAGACCCAGCACAGCCTAAATAAATAAATAAACTTTAAAAAGTGAAATAGCCAGGTGCCCCGCTGTACACCCCATACTTTCCCATCATACCCCTGGATTGTAGCTATGCTGTGGCTGTCCTGACAGATAGATGGACGGTAGTTACCTTATACTGAAAACAGAACTCTAAAGGTAATTAAGACAGAAGAGAGAAAGTGGTGGGAAAAACCTTAGGGAAATCATGGTGCTGTCGGGTTGATCCATAAGGGCAGAGGTGCATGGTAGGTGTTCAATAAATACTTATAGAGTGAATGAATGAGGGCGAATTTTGTGTTTGGAAGTGATCCTGCCTACTTCACTTATGAGCATCTATCTTATTCGAAAGGAGTAGACATTATGCCTTGATTGAGTGAACTATTAGATATGTTTAGTTTTAAATGCAGACGTAAATAGATTTGATCTTTCCATGGTTCGACTTTCCTCCCATCAGCTTTCCCTTAATTATCCACAAGTGTTCCAAGCCTTCATTAGCTAAATAGGATGCAGATGATGGCCATTAGTCTGGGATATAAATCCTGCTGGCACATTCAATGGCTTTTCACTCGATTAATTGAAATTTTCAGTATTCATGAACTACAAGAAAACACTAATTTTATCATTTATTTAGGGGTACAATTCTTTTCCTTTTGCTGCTTATGTTTCATAATTATTAGGTTAAAAATAAATATGAATGCCACACTTTTCCTGGAGAGGATGCCACTATTTTAAGTGCACGTGTATCAATACTAGTCTGCTAAAGCATGGAGACCAAATGGAAAATCATACTTTGTCTAGAAATCTTAGAATTGGCCAACTAAATGTCTAAGAAAGTATCCAAGTAGCGTGCACTTTGGGAACCCATTGATTCAAGTGTAAGAGACTTCCAAATTGTTAGTAATATGAGTAGGTCTGGTCTTGACATCTGCCAATGAATAAGATATCATCCAGTTGTCCGTGGAGTGCAAATTGCAGGTATCAGATAGAGATGATTAATGCAGGCGTTATTCCTTTAAATGGTTCTTAGCTTTTGACTGCGTTTGACCATTTGTCAAAGCTAACTGGCCTCTCTTTAGTGATATTGAGAGTGAAACACACATACACAGACACATGCGTGCAACTGATACTTGAAATAAAATTTCATAACATTACCATCTATCTTAGAGATTCAGTTTCTGAATTCCTTAGTTTTTATAATCCAATACTTCAGCAATGATCTCTGCTTGCCCCCCCACTTTATTCCAATTTAATCGAGTAAGTGTCATCTGTGTGCTGTTTTAAAAATATAAATCTTGGTTATGGACGTTACCGGCAGAAGTTGGCTCAGTAGAGGCAGAGTATATCTATTTCTAAACCTAATTTAGTGGGAATAAAACAACATTGTAATAATTCTCAGAGGTAAACTCTCCCTTAAAAAGGAGACTAGAACATATGGAGTCTCTTTTCAGTACTCAATCACTTTGCAAAACATTCCCACCAGTGAGAATAGGGTAGGCAGCTGCCCTTTCAGAAGTCTTTTTGTAGGCTGGACTGGATGAACCCATCCATCACTGCTCCTCTGTCTAGGCTGTCTGACCAAAGCCTTATCAGCCTCAGTTGTTTGTCACTCTTCCTTCTGGGGTTGCTTTGACCTTTTTGCCCCTTGGAATGTTTCTGCAAATGATTCTTAATGATAATTTAAGGAAGACATGTTTAAGCACCTCAGTCTTCTAAATCAACCATTATATATATAGAAAAATATGCATGGCTTAATATTGTTGTTTCAGTCACTACTGCTGCTGCTAAGTCACTTTGGTCATGTCCAACTCTGTGCGACCTCATAGACGGCAGCCCACCAGGCTCCCCCGTCCCTGGGATTCTCCAGGCAAGAACACTGGAGTGGGTTGCCATTTCCTTCTCCAATGCATGAAAGTGAAAGGTGAAGGTGAAGTCGCTCAGTCGTGTTCAACCCTCAGCGACCCCATGGACTGCAGCCTTCCAGACTCCTCTGTCCATGAGATTTTCCAGGCAAGAGTACTGGAGTGTGTTGCCATTGCCTTAGTCCTATCCAACTGTTTGCAACCCCATGGACTGCAGCATGTCAGGCTTCCTTCATGTCCTTCACTATCTCCTGGAGTCTACTCAAACTCGTGACCATTGAGTCAGTGATGCCATCCAACCATCTCATCCTGTCACCTCTTTCTCCTCCTGCCCTTAATCTTTCCCAGCATCAGGGTCTTTTCCAATGAGTCAGCTCTTCACATCAGGTGGCCAAAGTATTGGAACTTCAGCTTTAGCATCAGTCCTTCCAAATGAATATTCGGGGTTGATTTCCTTTAAAATTGACTGGTTGATCTCCTTGCAGTCCAAGGAAATCTCAAGAATCTTCTCCAACACCACAGTTCAAAAGCATCAAATTTCTGGCACGCAGCTTTCATTATGGTCAGACTCTTACATCTGTACATGACTACTGTATAATATATAAATACATATATTTAATATGTATGTCAATATTTAATTTATATCTCTCAAAGTCGAATATGGAGACATGTTATTAGTTATGCTTTGGGGAATTCCCTAAAAAATTCTCCTTTCTGCCTCTGTAGTTAATCAAAAGATGAATATATTATTCAGCCAGATATCCTGCCCTCAGAGGATGTAGAAAAGAAGTAGTTAGTCTACTCACTTATTTCCAAAAATGTGCCTGATTAAGATCCAGCTCTTTTTCTCCAAATTAACCAGGGTTCTCATGACCTAATGGGAAGTGGATAGGGGTTTCCTCATTTCAAAATGAAGAATTCAAGACCTCTAGTCCAACAATCTGTCTTAAGCTTACAAGGTTAATGTTTGTCTCTTATTAAGAAAAGAAAGAATCAAATGCCCGGATTCCTGAGCAAGGGACACATTTGTTTATTTCTCCAGCAACTCTATTATAAAAGACCAGCAAATGTATGAACTCTAATGAGGGGTCACATGAGCTTCCCAGGGGAAGCTAGTGGTAAAGCGTCTGCCTGCTGATGCAGGAGATAGAAGAGATGCGGGTTTGATCCCTGGGTTAGGGAGATCCTCTGGAGCAGGAAATGGCACCCCACTCTGGTATTCTGTCTGGAAAATTTCCTGGGCAGAGGAGCCTAGTGGGCTGCAGTCCATGCTACTGCAGAGTAGGGTATAACTGAGCGACTGAACACAAGGGGCCACATTCAGCTAGAGCACATCCGTCTTAGCCAGTATCAGCCCCTGGCAAAACTGGGTCAAATTAAAGTGTACTGCAGTGAGCAGAGCCGGGCTCCACACAGATCTCCAAGCACACTGCCCTCAGCTGTCTGCCCTCTAGGAAATTGCCCTTGGCTGAAAAGAGGCATCATCCCTAGGGATACCTCCTTCCCAGGGCAGCCCTTTCCCTTGCCCCAGCATAGGACAAGTCTAGCCCAGCTTCAGAGCTCCCCATTTGGTTGGCTGAGACCTTGGTTGAGTTTGTACTCCAGCCCATCAACCCATCGCATCTCCCTCTGCTCAGTCCTACACCTCTGCCTTCCCTTCTCCAAGTGGAAATCCAAAGCTCTCCCTAAGGAACCTCCTGCAGGCTGATCTCCACCTCAGAGGCTGCTTTTGAGGGAGTCTAACCTGCGACCTGCATCATCTTTTCCATCAGCATTGCATATCTGAGATTTTCATGCTATAAGTCATCATTTCTCTCAAAATCTGGTTTGAAATTAATAAAAGACAAGAAGCATCTGCTTGTAGGAAAGAGAATAAATACATTGATCCTCTCCAAGATGTAACAGGCCCAAGATTATATGGCTCAAAATTTCCAGTTTCACCCTTTCTGGTGACTCTTACCCCCTAGCATCCCTTGAGGGTCTGTCTATTATGATTCAAAGCCTTCTGCTGAAACCAGAGCTCCTATAAAGGAAATTTCAGATATCACTGTGTAAATGAACAACAGTGGGACCTCACCTTTTTAGATTCATTTTAGGAAATTGTTGCAACTGTCCGTGTATAATACTGTTCGCCCCATGCTATTCAATCTGCTGACAGTCTTAGAAGTCAGTGCTCTAAAAAGCCGCAGTGTATATGTACCACAACTTCCTTATCCATTCATCTGCCAATGGACGTTTAGGTTGCTTCAATGTCCTAGCTATTGTAAATAGTGCTGCAGTGAACATATACCCAATGGAATATTACTCAGATATAAAAAGGAATGCATTTGAATCAATTCTAATGAGGAGGATGAACCTAGAACCTATTATACAGAGTGAAGTAAGTCAGAAAGAGAAAGACAGGTATCATATATTAACACATATATATGGAATCTAGAAAGATAGTGCCAGTGATCTTATGTGCAGGGCAGCAAAGGAAACACATATGTAAAGAACAGACTTTCGGACACAGTGGAGAAGGAAAGGGTGGAATGATTTGAGAGAACGGCATTGAAATATATACATTACCATATGTAAAAGAGATAGCCAGTGGAAGTTTGATGTATGATGCAGGGAACCCAAAGCTGGTGCTCTGAGACAACCTGGAGGGATGGGGTAGGGAGGGGAGTGAAGGGGGATTCAGGAGGGAGGGGACATATGTACGTCTGTGACTGATTCATGTTGATGTATGGCAGAGGCCATCACTGTAGAGTACTGTAGAGTAATTATCCTCCAATGAAAAAAAAAAAAAAAGCCATTGTGCTTCCTTGCAAAAAACGCAGCATCAGGCTAACTTTGATGGAGGGGACTCATTAGCAATTTCCTCTTTAGTAGAAAAATATTGATGCAACAATCAAGAAGGTCACGGTATGGGTAAGTCACCATGTTTTGAGGCTTTCATTTTCAGTAATTAAGGTGAACATGTTATTGGAAGGTTTAGAAAGTCCACCCAAAGTCATTCACAATAGCTGCCATCAGGAAACCAGAATCCCAGCGAAAGTCTTTCAACGGAATGAAATGAGACCGACCAAGCGTAAAAGCACAGTCTTCTTAAAAATGTCCAAATTAAGGATATGGACTCTCATTGACCCTTGCCATATCACTTCCACACTCATTCCATGTCCTGAGGTTTCACTGTATATTCATGCTTTGTTTCAAGTGGTTCTTTGCCACAAGTGAAACATTTAGAGCTATATATATATATATATATTTTTTTTTTTTCTTTTTAGTAAAGCCAATGTCACCCTTCTCTGACTCTGATTTCTCCTCCAAACATGTTTCTCGGGTTACCTGAGACTGTTTTTGAAAGTTGAGTGGTATTGTTTAATTTTGAAGATCATTTCCCCTGGGAGCAGAGCACTAATGTCTACATTCTTAGACATGTCTCTTAATTTACTCTCTCCAATGGTATATGTTGCTGCTGCTGCTGCTGCTAAGTCACTTCAGTCGTGTCCGACTCTGTGCGACCCCACAGACGGCAGCCTACCAGGCTCCCCCGCCCTGGGATTCTCCAGGCAAGAACACTGGAGTGGGTTGCCATTTCCTTCTCCAATGCATGAAAGTGAAAAGTGAAAGTGAAGTCATTCAGTCGTGTCCGACTCTTCACAACGCCATGGACTGCAGCCTACCAGGCTCCTCCTTCCATGGGATTTTCCAGGCAAGAGTACTGGAGTGGGGTGCCATTGTCTTCTCCAATGGTATCTGTTAAGCTTAGTTAAAAATGCAATTAGAGTCACTCAAGTTGCCCCCACTTGGCAACTGCACGGAGTCTTCAGTAGCTGGGATTTGTGCCTCCCTTAGATTTTTACTTCCATTTAGGACAGAAATTTGTTGTTTAGTCACTCAGTCATATCCAACTCTTTTGTAGCCCCATGGACTGTAGCTCACCAGGCTCCTCTGTCCATGAGATTTTCCAGGCAAGAATACTGGAGTGGCTTGCCATTTCCATCTCCAGGGGATCTTTCCAATCCAGGGCTTGAACCCTTGTCTCTTGCATGGAAGGCAGATTCTTTACCACTGAGCCACCAGGGAAGCCCTAGGAGAGGAAATGAGACTTGAAATCGGGAACAGGAAGAGAAATTCCCATGATTAGACTTTTCCATTTCCTGGAAAAAATTTAGTTGGACTCATCAAGGAATTATGATCATTTCTATAAACTAGCTCAGTTAGAGTTTATACCTTTTGTTCTCAACTGGGGGTAATTTTGCCTGCCCCCTGGTGCTTGGCAATGCCTGGGCACGTTTTTGGTTGTTATGGCTGATCCAGGGAGGAGGCTGTGCTGCTGGCATCTGGTGGTAGAGGCCAGGGATGCTGGCAGCCTTTCTTCAGTGCTCTGTACAGCACATACATCCCATGATAACGGATTATCCAGTCCAAAGTGTTCATAGGCCCAACACTGAAAAACTGATCTAACCAAACCATGTGGATGAGAAAGTGGATATATGCTAAACAGAGAGGAAAATGTTATTTTACTACAGTTCAAAGCTTTTGTGTCTGTCCTTTGGCTTCACTTTGTAGCTCATGACACATGAGTTAATCTGCTTCCAAAATAACGTTTTGCGATAAGACTGCAGTCTTTTTTGGGGGCATTTTTCCATCTGGTGCATATTTAGAGGATGCCTGTTCTGTGCCAGGCACTGGGCTAGGTAATGGGGCTAGGGCTATAGCAATGACCAAGTCTTGTTGGGTCTTCGCTCCCTGAAGCAGAAATCTGAGAGTGAACATCAAGATCTCTCTCGTGGTATAGTGCTCAGTGTACAGGTGTGTAAAGTTGAAGAAGGGTCATGAGGAAGGCATTTGATGGGAAGATTGAAGAGGGCACTTCACTGTTATGCGTGCCAGCTGTCTGCTGCTTTGGCTGTGCTTTCTCTCCTTACTGGTCCAATCTTGATTTTGGCTTTCTCTCTCTCTCTTTTATTTTTTCTGCCACCAAAATCTTTCCTCTTTTCCATTTTCCCCTTGCAGTTCAAACTTTCTGAATAACATGTATCCCTTCCTTCCCAAACAAAATTAAAACACACATAAAAACTACCAGCAATCTGCATGTAAAGATCATGCCCACCTAAACCTTGAACTTAACTTGTCATCATTAAAGCTCCTTCTTTGTATGTTTATCTGTGTCTGTGTTTTCTGTTCTTTAATACTGCATATTATTTGGGGACAGAATACATGCTGTCTCAGATTCTTCACTTTTTCTAATTCTTGTCCCAAAACATATCAAATCCCTAGGTGAGTTGATAAATATTTTTATGTTATATGGAGAAAGAGTGAGAGAAAGTTTATACACATTAGATCTTTGAGCTGTACCAAAGTCACTGTATACATTTCTTTCAGTTTTTTAGTACTATTCAACCAAAATAAAACCATCAGTGTGCATATATATACATATATACATGTGTCTATATATACCCAGACACAAAATACACATACGTACATCTATGCTCACATATACATAATGCATACGTATGTATGCATACTGCTGCTCACTCGCTAAGTCATGTCTGACTCTGCGACCCCATGGACTTCAGCACGCCAGGCTTCCCGTCCTTCTCCATCTCCCGGAGTTTGCTCAAACTCATGTCTACTGAGTCCTGATGTCACCCAACCATCTTATACTCTGTTGTCCCCTACTCCTCCTGCCCTCAATTTTTCCCAGCGTCAGGGTCTTTTCCAATGATTTGGCTCTTTGCATCAGATGGCCAAAGTATTGGAGCTTCAACTACAGCATCAGTCCTTCCAGTGAATATTCAGGGTTGATTTCCTTTGGGATTGACTGGTTTAATCTCCTTACAGTCCATCTGAAGAGTCTTTCAGCACCACAGTTTGAAAGCATCCATTCTTTGGTGTTCAGCATTCTTTATGGTCCAACTCTCACATCTCTACATGACTACTGGAAAAATCATAGCTTTGACTATTTGGATCTTTGTCAGCAAAGTGCTGTCTCTGCTGTTTAATACACTGTCTAGGTTTGTTATAGCTTTTCTTCCAAGGAGCAAGCATCTTTTAATTTCATGGCTGCAGTCACTGTGTGTAGTGATTTTGGAGCCTAAGAAAATAAAATCTGCCACTGTTTCCACTTCTTCCCCATCTATTAGTCATGAAGTGATGGACCTGATGCCATGATCTTCGTTTTTTGAATGTTGAGTTTTAAGCCAGCCTACATATTTATGCATATATTACATATATATACACAAGAATATTTATTGCAAAGCAACAACAAAAGAATAAAGTCCTGCTGCTGCTGCTAAGTCACTTCAGTCATGTCTGACTCTGTGCGACCCCATAGACGGCAGCCCACCAGGCTCCCCGGTCCCTGGGATTCTCCAGGCAAGAACACTGGAGTGGGTTGCCATTTCCTTCTCCAATGCGTGCAAGTGAAATCACTCAGTCGTATGAAGAGTATGATTTCTTTTATATGCAGGAATAATGTTATTTTTTAATAATGAGAGCCCTGGAAACCATCAAATCTCTGTCAGTAAAGGAAAGCATACATAAAGTATGATAAATCCATATTATGCGTGTTATGCAGCCATTAAGAGGAATGAGTGACTCTACATGAACCGACGGAAAGATGTTGATAAAGTAGTCCTAGTACGATGGTATGATCTCAAGAAAGAAAGAAACTTCTCTGTGTGCATATGTAATATAATGTGTATAATTAATATGTATACCTTGGTATTAATATCCTTGGTTACCTCCGAAGGATAGGTTAGAAAGGGGATTGATTCATTAAGAATGTATATTGCCTTGCCGTACTCAGTTGCATTAGACTCTTTTGTGACCCTGTGGACTGTAGCCTGCCAGACTCCTCTGACCATGGGATTTTCCAGGCAAGAATATTGGAGTGGGTTGCCATTTCCTACTTCAGGGGATCTTCCCCACCGAGGGATGGAACATCTTGCCCACCAAGGGATGGAACTTGCATCTCTTGTATCTCCTACATTGCATGTGGATTTACCTGCTGAGACATTTTAGTTTTATAATTAATTAAAAAGTGGAAAATTTTACTGAAAAAATTATTACCATTATGTCCATTAAACTCTTCATAGGATAGTCCAGAAGGAACAAACTTGCATGTAAATCCCAACTGGCCTTGAATACCAAAGTGCCTTTTTAGTGGCTCACGAGGCCAAGAAATTATCCACACAACTATATAAAAAGCCAATCATGTGAAGAACAAGTGGGCTAAAGAGAGGGGAAGAGATGGCAAGTCCGATACTACTATTCATGCTCATACCGCTTTGGATGGAGAGAAGCTCCACTCCATCACTCAGGTTCTTCAAGGTGTCATTTGAAAGATATTGGCATTTGACGATTTGCATGTCTCTTCAAAAGAGAGAGAGTCCTGTGCGTGGTTGAGAAGGTGGGTACTAGAGTCAGACTGATTGGCTTTCATTCCTGATCTATTTCTAAGGTACGACAATTAATCTAATGGTGCTGTAGTCCTTTATTTGTGAAATGAAGTAAATAAGAGTCTTTATCCTTACTAGATCATTGTTAGCCCACAGTGAATGTTCCAACTCGGAGGGGGTAGAAAGTGGGACTGGTGAAAGACAGACACTTTTTATAATTCAGAGAAATCAGGAATTCTCTGGTGGTCCAGTGGCTAAGACTCCAAGGTCCCAATGCAGGGGGCCCAGGTTTGATTCCTGGTCAGGGAACTAGATCCTGCATGCTGCAATTAAGGGTTCACATGCTGCAACTAAGACACAGGGCAGTCAAAATAAATAAATAAACATTAAAATAAAAAGTCCAGAGACATCAGTGGGGTCATGGGAGATGGTCCCCACCTTGCGTGGGAGATGCACGGGCCAGGGTCATTGTCATTACACTTTGCCACTTCTAATGGGTCTCCCACCTTCTTGTTTTGTAGACCACCATCTTCAGCACATTGGCCAATGAGAAGTCCTTATCTGACTGCAAAAAGGTAAGTCAGCCTGCAGGAATTCCAGCCTGCAGTCAGAGTAATAAGTGACTTTAGAATTGATGACATTCAGTTGAAAAGCTATGGGATCAATGAAAATGCTCTGCTGACATTGTGTAGTCCTCTTTCCTCAGAGATGGAAATTTGAATGGTTCTCTTTAAGGATGTGGAGGACAGTTATCATTTGACAGTGGTTTCTTATACAGAAGCTCTGGTTCTATCTATTTCTATCTCGCTATTATCTGATATTTTATTCTGTAAGATGAACGTCAAGGGAGTTCAGGGCAAGCTGCAAGGCAGGCATCTCTATCTTTGTTTGCAAATTTAAATGTAATAAACCTAACCCCAATACAAAATAAAAATGATTTTGTATTTGGAAAGCTGAACTTATAGCATAAAAATCTGGTTTGGATTCACCACAGTCGAGTTTGAGAAGCTGTCAGGCTTCGCAAAAGGATTAGCCTCGCTGGCATCTGATGGAAGCCGTCTTGTAAGGGATCATGTCTGAGGACTGCCTGCTGGAGTAGCAGCGTGTCTAATTCCTGGCCTCTGCAGTGCAGGGGGCACTTTTATCCGCCTCTTTAATCTCAGGTTTAACTAGATCTTGTCCTTCTTGAGGGGAAAGAAGTGATTTCACAGTCTGAAAACTCAAATAAATTCTTTGACACTCTCTATGGATATGGCAAACCAGGTGCATCAAGAGTTGACCTGTGCCTTGTATATTAGTTATTTGGCATTTCTGGGGATTTTATACCATGACATTATTTGCTGGGTTGTTTCCGTGTCTGAATTTGCTTGATATGGAAATAGGTAGCAGGGGTCCTCATCTTTAAAGGTGGCGTGGGGACCCACCATTCTGAGTGCTATCCATTTCATTACCTTGATCAAATTTCTTATTGTGTATTAAGTTGCCATCTTAATTGGGTTCTGCAGTGTTTGTCTGTTTTTGGGCTCCCTGAAAGTGAGATCCATGTGGAATTCTTAAAATTGTAGAGCTCAGAGAACAAAACAAGAAGAAGGAGGACAGGGGCACAACCTTTAAAAGAATGACGTAGCCCAAGGACTTGACCTAAGTTGATTAGAACCAACTAGGTCCAAGATGGCAGATGGGCCGACTTGCACTAGAAATCCCCACCCCTTCCCCCAAATAGCTGGAATACTCCTCCCGGTCTTTAGCCTCTGAAATTACCCACCCCTGTAAAAACTTGACAACCTCATACTCCCAGACCTCTCACCTTCAAGAGATGGCCCAAACTCTGTCTGTGGAGTGTGTTTCTCTCTAAGTAAATCCACTTCTTACCTCTATCACTGAATTCTTTCTGTGGCGAGACATCAAGAACCTGAGCTTCATTAAATCCTGACACAGATGTGATCTCACTTAAAAGACTGTGGGTTCAAATCCTAACTGGGTTTAGGCTGGGTTCGAGTCTCAGCATGTGAATTCAAGTCCCAATCTGCATTACACGGTTTCAAAAGGACTTCAGGGGTTCTCTAGTCTCCTGCTTTTTCCAGATTGGATTGCCATCAATATCATGTATAGATAATGATAATGAGGCTGGTGGGCCTCTAGCCTCCACTTGAATGTTTTACTGACGGTGTACTTAATGACTCTGCCTGTCACTAGAGACAAAGTATTAGAGAGTTAGTTCTTCATTTTACTGAGCCAGTATCTGCCTCCTTTTGACTTTTGTCTAGCTAATATGCTATCTTCTGAATCTTCTCCCCACCCTATTGCAAGGATATTTATCTTCCTTATTTATTTCTAATAGGATGTTGATAATGATTGATTTCCAAAAGCTTGGCTGCTGGGAGCTCACTGTCTGGTTTAAAAACCTGTCTCTGTGACTTGTTACTTATATGACTTTGGGTTGGTGACATAACCTATTTGTGCCTCATGTTTACCATCTGTAGAATGGGCATAATAGTTGCACACTTCATATGGTGGATGAATTAGCATACGCAGAGTGTTCTGAACAGTGCTCAACATATAGACACATTGTATTAGTTATTATTATTATGGCTTCTAGACCAGGTTATCCTTTTCTTTGCGGGGAGAGGAGCTAGTTTTTATAACCAGTGTCAAGAATTGTGCTTTTCACTCTTCATTCAACAAGCTCTGTTTACAAGCTTAGTGTGTGGCAAGCACAATAGAAGCTGTGATCTGTGATGAAATGATAAGCTGTAGGCATTCTTGAGTGCAGCACTGACATTCTACTAACAGTCTAAGATGGCACAAGTTTTATTTATAAGCCATATCCTTCTGTTGATCACATGAGGCTTAGTGTACTTGCATGAGCCCTTAAAACAAACATATAGACACATTGTATTAGTTATTATTATTATGGCTTCTAGACCAGGTTATCCTTTTCTTTGCGGGGAGAGGAGCTAGTTTTTATAACCAGTGTCAAGAATTGTGCTTTTCACTCTTCATTCAACAAGCTCTGTTTACAAGCTTAGTGTGTGGCAAGCACAATAGAAGCTGTGATCTGTGATGAAATGATAAGCTGTAGGCATTCTTGAGTGCAGCACTGACATTCTACTAACAGTCTAAGATGGCACAAGTTTTATTTATAAGCCATATCCTTCTGTTGATCACATGAGGCTTAGTGTACTTGCATGAGCCCTTAAAACATTTTTACATGAACTGGCATTAAAACACAAATCTGTTTTATATTTATGTAAGTGATTCTTTTAGTACAGATGCAGGCCATTATATTTATTTTCTTGAATTTAAAAAATTTGATCAATCAAGATAATTTATAGACCCAGTCGTGTTATCCAACTTATTACTCCCTCTCCCAGTTCTAGGTCATACCCAAGTTAGAGTAGTATAGTTGGTCTCTGTGACTTCACTTTCCTTCATCCATTTATCTGTGTTTACAAGTGTTCACTGAGCATCTACTATGGGATGTGAGCTGGAATATCCTGTGAACAAGTCACATCTGATCTTCACCCTCATAGAACTAGCAGGTAGTCACTGAAAGTGAAGTCACTCAGTCGTGTCCAACTCTTTGTGACCCTATGGACTGTAGCCTACCAGGCTCCTCCTTTCATGGGATTTTCCAGGCGAGAGTACTGGAGTGGGTTGCCATTTCCTTCTCCAGGAGATCTTCCTGACCCAGAGACTGAACCTGAGTCTCCTGCATTATAGGCAGATGCTTTACCATCTGAGCCACGAGGGTGATAGTAGGTAGTCATTAAACAAGTAAATTTGTCATAGATGATGTGTTGTGTTGGCCAAATTGTGATAGATGATAAGATTTTTTTTTTAAGTTGGGAGGTTCTAAGATCATATACTGTGAGAACCTAAGCTAATCTAGGGGCCAGGGGAAACGTTCCTGAAGAAGTGACTTTCACACACAGTAAATGAATGGGATTTGGCTGTGTGAAGACAAGGTGGAGACAGAAAAAGAGCAAGTGTAAAAGTCTGGAAGTGAGAGGTAGAGAACTGTAAAATGTTCAGAATGTCTAGAAATTATAACTTGAAGTTGAAGATGGGAAACAGTGAAATAAAAGGCAGCCTGATTGTGAATGGCCTTGTAAAACTATAGTAAATGTTCAGATATATTGTAAAGGTAACAAGCAAAACGTTCCTGAAGAAGTGACTTTCACACACAGTAAATGAATGGGATTTGGCTGTGTGAAGACAAGGTGGAGACAGAAAAAGAGCAAGTATGAAAGTCTGGAAGTGAGAGGTAGAGAACTGTAAAATGTTCAGAATGTCTAGAAATTATAACTTGAAGTTGAAGATGGGAAACAGTGAAATAAAAGGCAGCCTGATCGTGAATGGCCTTGTAAAACTATAGTAAGTGTTCAGATATATTGTAAAGGTAACAAGCAATTTTTAAAGGACTTTGAGCTAGGGAGGGTAGGTATGTATGACATGATATGATTTTTATTTTAAAATCTCTTGGCTACTAAATAACAGAAGCAGTTAGAGTTTAGATATGAAGTCTAAGAGGGAGGCTATAATTTAGGCAACAGATGATCATAGCCAGAATCAGAACAACAGCAGTGGGAATCAAGAGGTTTATAAAGTCAACAGCATATAATAATAGTTTGGATACATGGGAGAGGAAGTTGCTAAGGATGATTCCCTGATTCCAGACAAGAGCAATGGGCAGATTTGCAGTGCTGTTTTCCGAGACAGAGACAGGGATAGGGAGGAAGTTGGTGGAGTTCAGATGAGTTCAGATGAGTATTGCTTGGTCTGTGTTAAATGAATTCAAATTGATATGTGTTAGATTTGTGAGATCTCCTGGGAAGGAAGACCAGCAGGCATCTGGCCATGTAGCATTACAATTCCAGAAAGCTTTCTGGGCTGGGGATATGAATATGGGAGTAATATGCATGTAGAGAATGATTGAGAGAGTGGGAATGGGTGAGGTCACCTGGGGAGGGTGTAGAGAGTGAGAAGGAGGAGAGTTTACAGAAATCTTGAGGGGTATTGATATATAAGTCTGGGAGAAGACTGTGTCCTCTGTAAGACACCAGCTGACACTGTATAGACTACTGAGGCAGGGAAGGGGGATTGCAAGGCGGTCTCCACTCTGCTCCCCAGTTCTGTGGCCAGTTGGTTTTTGACAAGGGTATCATGTCCATCAGTGGAGAAGAAAATCATCTTCAACAAATGGTGCTGAGACAGCTGATGTGCACATGCAGAAGAATGAAGTTGGACCCCACTCACATGGCAGAGCAAAATGAACTCCAAAGGGAGCAGTGACCTAAGTATAAAAACTTGGAGGAGAGGACGGCGGAAGAGAACCTGTTTAATGAGTAAGAAGTTTTGCTCTGGAGCAATGGAGGTGTTCAGGTACCAGGTAGAGGTAATGGTTGCACAACGTCGTGAATGTTCTAAATGCCACTGAACTGTCCACTTTACAATGGCTATGTGATGTGAATTTTACCTCAATAAATTATTTTTAAAAACATCTAAGGGATCTCAGTTTTTATACCAAAGAGCCCCCAAACTCTGCATCACTTGAGCAGTCTGGAGACCTGGAACAGACTACTAGAATACCCCCTGCCTTCTCGTCGGCTTGGAAAACTCACTCTTCCATGGAGAGATCTCTTTCTTTGTCCCTTTCCTTTCCAAGATTTTTGAAAGACTCTTTTTGGTTTCTCCATGAAAGATGAGTGGTTTTATCTCCTGAGCTCATAACATTTGGTACTGACTTCAAATATAACCTAACAACAACCACACAACTTGTCAAATGTTGACCATGTTCGCAGCCCTGTGCAAAGTACTTTACATGGATTTTCTCATTCAATTTTTATAACAGCCCTCACAGGTAGGCAATAAAACCATGAACTGGTAAAGAACCTGCTGGAGGACACTCCAGTAGTAGATGTTGTAGTGAGGATGTGAGTTCAGCTATCTGACCCTAGAGTCATCGCTTTCAGTGTTTGTTACCTTCTCTGCCGCTGGATTCTAAATACTTATTTATATTAAGTCCAGCTTCCCCCTAAACTATCAGTCTTGGAAGGGAGGAACCATGACTGATTCTGTTAGCAGTAGTAAAAAAAAAAAAAAAATACCCCATAGGTAGTAAGAACTCAATCAATGAATTATTGAATGAGTTTGGATGAGATCCATGAGATCCAAATGAATTTGCTGCACGCGTGGTAGTGAAGGACAGCAAAACCTGAGGTGCTGCACACAGTCCACGGGGTCACAAAGAACTGGACACGACTTGGCAATTGAATGATAGCTGGTTGTCTGTTAGCATATTATTATGAGACTATTTTGTTCTAAAAAGTAGTTTTTTCCTTTTCACAGGAGTTGAGAAAAGAATATTTAAAAAAAAAAGAATATTTTATATTCACTGTAAAGGTAATTTCTGTATTAAAATAAGGTGTTAATGGATGGCTAGTGGTGATTGACACGTTAAGGTTGGGCAAAGACAGCAACTATTCTAAAGCTTACTTCCTAAACACCATCTGATAGAGTTGGAAGAACCCTATTCTTATTTTCAGCCAAAGACCAGTTCATGTTGTAATTTGGAAAACTTAAACACCTCTAGGTAATATGCATACTTTCATTCATTATTCATGAATATTTATTGAGTATCTCCTATTGCAAAGCAGTTGTTATTCCTAACATGTTATAGGAGAAAAACAAATATGCCAAGACATGAGATGACTTGCTCTAGGGCACATATTAAACTCAAGATAAACTCTTAGAGGATAGGCCTGATTCAGATCTTCGGATTTTCTCTCTCTAAAACCTCTCAAATAAAACTACCATATGACACAGCCTTCCTGCTGCTGGGTATGTACCCTCCGAACGTGCATGTGTGTGTATGTGTGTGCTCAGTCACTCAATCGGATCTGTCTCTTTGCAACCCATGGCCAGGCTCCTCTGTCCATGGAGTTTTCCAGGCCAGCATACTGAAGGAGATTACCATTTCCTGCTGCAGGGGATCTTCCCGACCTGGGGATCGAACCTCTGTCTCCTGCATCTCCTGCATTGACCGGCAGATTCTTTACCACTGCACCACTGGGAAGCCCTGAGAAAACCACAATTCCAAATGCCACAGGTACTCCAGTATTCACTGCAGCCCTGTTTATGGTCCCCAGGACAGGGAAGCACCCTAGAGGTCCATCAACAGATGAATGGATAAAGAAGTTGTGGCAGTACACACAATGGAATATTACCCAGCTATAAAAAGGAACACATTTGAGTCAACTGAAATGAGCTGGATGAACCTATTATGCAGAGTGAAGTAAGTCAGAAAGAGAAAAACAAATATCATTAACGTATGTACATGGATTCTAGAAAAATGGTGTGGATGGATGTATTTGCGTTCATCTGTATTCATTGCAAAAATACACAGGTGTAGAGGATGCTCCTGTGGACACAGCAAAGGAAGGAGACGGTGGGGCAAACCAAGAGAGGAGCATGGACACATGTACAATACCAACTGGAAAGTGGATCACTAATGGGAAGTTGCTCTATAACCCAGGAACTCAGCCCAGCCCTCTTTGATTAGGTCATCACCCCTCTAGGTCGAGGGGTGGGGGGTGAGAGGGAGGCTCAAGAGGAAGGAGCTATATACTTACAGCTGATGCCCACTGTTGTACAGCAGAAACCAACACAACATTGTAAAGCAGTTATTCTCCAATTAAAATTTTTACAAATTATAAGAAGATAAAACCTCTCCACGCCACACTATTTGTCTAGTGTTGACACATGAAGGGTGTGTATTCAGAGGACCTGCAGCACAGAACGATCCTCAAATGTGCTTCATGACATCTCCAGCCACCTGTTTTATGTTCACTGGTATTTATAATTTTGTGTCTTGATGCTTTTCTATCTCTCGATGCAAGATATGGACCCACATGTGTCAGCGCTTTCCGAGCAGCACTATTGAACTTCCATCATTTTAATTGGAAGCAGCGCATAAAACAGATGCCTTCACCCCTTCTCCAGGGCTCCTCATTCTGACCCTGACCCCCCACCCCTGGGACACAGGTCAGAGATAGGCAAGGGGTGACAGAGAGGTGAGGATGATGGATGGGGGGAGGTCAGGCATAAGATGAATCCGAGGGATGGGTCAAAGGTTAGAGATTTCTGTTTCACAAATTACTTAAAAATGAAAAACAGTGGTTTTCCAGTTTGACATTAAAACACCCTACCTTATCCTGCTGTGTATTCCATCTACATATGGTAACCTAGACTCCCAACCATGTAATAGTAGTCATATAAACAGGTTTCTCAGGTTGGAGAGTTTATTTTAAAAATTCAGCTGTACCTTTCGTGTGTGTTGAGGGAGTGAGTGGGCTCCATTTCTCTCTCTTGCTCTGCCCTCTCTCCTTGGACTTCTGATATCAACCCATATATACAAAAACCTTTGGAAAATAGTACATTTGGGAAATGAATCCTTATTAAAAGGTATTGGTTTGGGGACTATGTGGAAACCTAAAGGAAATCTATTTGCTGATGGTAGTAATTTGTGGGGATATTTGTGGCTGTGTTGACTGTGCTTCCCTTCCACCCAACCATTGGCTTTGACTTGTCCCTCCACTGTTACTAATGATATATGAATGTGCAGAGCGCATGCTCACGTCATCACTTAGCCCACTGGATGAAGGTTTTACTTTTGACAGACATAGACGATGCTTCACTCACACAGGCAAGGTAATTTTCCTTCAGGAAGCGGTGATTAAAATAGACAATGTAACAGGCTTTTGAAAGTTTTCATCCGTGTTGATGAATGGGTCTCTGTGTAAACACAGCCCAAGATAGTAATATCGGTGGTTAAGATATTTACTTACAGTTGGTTCCTCAGCCTTTGAGACTGTATTATATCTGGCTTCCTCTTTTAAAGACGAAGACTTCGTGTCTAGACGGCGTTTGCTGACCTCCACAAAGCAGGCTGGGCAGATTCCCATGACTCCTGGCCACTTGGCAGAATTTCCAGGCTGGCAGGTCACCGTGGCTTCTTCCCATGGCCTGAGAAAGGGCATGGAGACGAAATCAACCCTGTCAGCATCAAGGAAAATTTTCAGTTCCCCCCATGAGAAAGGCAGAATTCCATATTCGGAGCAGTTACAGTGAAGGGTATCATTTCAAGTAAATTTAAATGCTGTTTACTTTCTAAATAGATTTTTTTGGGAAGCTATGAAGGTTCATTGTTGGCAGAGTGCTGTTTTTGCTGACTTGCTATACGGCTGTCTGCTGGATAAAGGATGAGAGAGATGTATTTGCAAAGTTCTATCCCTTTTTTCATATGTGCCAATACAGATAACTAACTTATAGGAAAGAAAGTTGTAATGCTTTGAACAGAGGGGCAGTACTGCAGCCAGCGCCCCTCCTCCCAGTCGCTCCACGTCTCACTCGCTTATCCAAGAATAGGCTCTTAGTGCTCATTTGCAGTATTTGGGATAAGGATGCATGGTTCTGGATTCTGGGCACTCTCCTTTCAGCAATTATTGCCCAGTTTTTGGTTTTTATTCTTGTATTTTTCCCATCTCCACTTTCCTGGGAGGCAGTATGGTGCAGGGTTAAGAGCACAGACTCTGGAGACCAATGTCTGTGACTTGAATCCCAGCTCCACTACCCAGGAGCTCTGCAACTTTGCCCAAGTCACTGAGCCTCTCTGTGCCTCCCTTATGTCATATGTGAAATGAGACAAATGATGGTATCAACCCCCAAAATTGCTGTGAGGATTGAACAGGTGGATCCACATAAAATTCTTCAAACAGCCTCTCAGTAAGAGATGTTCATTATTATTCCACCCCTGTGCTTGCAGAGAATAATTTGAACTTTGATACTCTGCGTCCTCCTGTATCTTTTTGCTCTAAAATACCAAAGATATCAAGGAAAGTACTCAAAAGACTTGGACTAATGTCAACATTTGGAAAGAACATTAATAGTAATCGCACTAGAGAAATACTCTCATGTGGGTCTCTAATTCTTATTTACTCTAATTCTTAATAACTAGAGTGTACTCAAGTTCAATATTGTTGGGGTTCAAGTTCTGTAGAAGAAGGCATTTCTTAATAAATGAAACATAAAATCTTTCTAATTGTACAATGAATATGCTTTTTTATATCTTCTAACATGGACAAAATTTGGAGCCCATGCTGCTGCTGCTGCTAAGTCACATCAGTCGTATCCGACTCTGTGCGACCCCACAGACGGCAGCCCATCAGGCTTCTCTGTCCCTGGGATTCTCCAGGCAAGAATACTGGAGTGGGTTGCCACTTCCTTCTTCAATGCCTGATGAAAAGTGAAAGTGAAGTCACTCAGTCATGTCCGACATAGGAGACATTTAATACTGCTTGTTAATTCATAAGTTTGGCTTGGTATTTTTCTTCTAAAAGCCTCCAGGAGAAGGCTTGAAATGGAAAAGAATTTAAGAGAAAGAATCTACTTTTTATAGATGGGTTTATGGCTTTTTTCTTATCAAAAGGAGGCATTTAGATGGGTGGAGGGTTTGGGTTGATGACTATGAAAAAGTGCTGTGGAAATGTTGGACTTCCTTGCTTTCAGCGTAGCATCCATGGATGTAATTTAAGAGATTGAATATCAATGATTCCTTCATAATGATTTTATAGCCTTGGCCTAGACATTTTTCATTCTTTTCCATATGATTGCAACATCTTCAAATATACCGTATATTTTCACCTATACCCAAGGTCAAACCAAGTAGTCCTAATTTACAAGATTGAAACCGGTTGTGGAAAATAGTCTTAGGACCAGAAGAAATTCATTGCCTATTTTTGTGTATGTCCTACCTTAAGCAAAACACATTATAATCATTTTTTGGATGAGGTATAATTTGCAGCAAATAAAATGTAGTGATAAGTTGACAGTTTAATGATATAATTGTTTTTTAAATTTGGCCACATCAGTGCCATTAAGATATGCCTTTTGGGACGTGGGCATTTTCATGAATGGGGCCTTGCTGCTCTGGACAGCACTGGTGATGCCAGTTCAGTTCAGTTTAGTTCAGTCGCTCGATTGTGTCTGACTTTATGCAACCCCATGAGTCGCAGCACGCCAGGCCTCCTTGTCCATCACCAACTCCCGGAGTTCACTCAAACTCATATCCATCAAGCCGGTGATGCCATCCAGCCATTTATCCTCTGTCGTCCCCTTCTCCTCCTGCCCCCCAATCTCTCCCAGCATCAGGGTCTTTTCCAATGAGTCAACTCTTCACATGAGGTGGCCAAAGTATTGGAGTTTCAGCCTCAGCATCAGTCCTTCCAATAAACACCCAGGACTGATCTACTTTAGAATGGACTGGTTGGATCTCCTTGTGGTCCAAAGGACTCTCAAGAGTCTTCTTCAGTACCACAGTTCAAAAGCATCAATTCTTTGGTGCTCAGCTTTCTTCACAGACCAACTCTCACATCCATGCATGACTACTGGAAAAACCATAGCCTTGACTAGATGGACCTTTGTTGGCAAAGTAATGTCTCTGCTTTTGAATATGCTATCTAGGTTGGTCATAACTTTTCTTCCAAGGAGTAAGCATCTTTTAATTTCATGGCTGCAGTCACCATCTGCAGTGATTTTGGAGCCCCCCAAAATAAAGTCTGATACTGTTTCCACTGTTTCCCCATGTACTTCCCATGAAGTGATGGGTACCCCATAATTCTTTCCCAGCAGCTGCTGTAATTGTCGTCATTTCAGAATCAACAGCACATTCAGGTCCATAGTTTGTCTAAGTATAGTTATTGTCTTAAACAGGAACATTGCTAATAGGAAGGAAGGTAGTTAAGGGCAAGTGTCATGAAATACATTGCTTTAATCCCTTTTAAGCTATAATTATCACTCTGCATGTGCATTTGAACAATTTTCAAGAGTACCACCTTGGAAGTCTGTGATTCATGCCTAAGTGCTCATGTAATATACATTGTAGGATATATTTGAAACAGTAACAATTAGAAACAACCCTCTCCCCCACCACACATACCTACAGCTGAAAAAATCTATTTTGAGCCACCAAAAAAATAAGTGGATTTTTGTCATAGTAGTTCTGGACTGCCAAATTTGTTTAATGGGGGTGGCAGAAATAAAAGGATGCTGACTAATTTTGCAAATTATACTTGCAAAAGGGCATATAAGAATTATTTTATTATTTATGTGGGTATATAATCAGAGATATAAAATGATAATATTATAGAGGAATCACCGTTATTTACTCTCTTCATTTATCTCTATGGCTGCTACACCAAAAGCAAGGAAGTCCAACATTTGCCTAACACTTTTTCATAGTCACCAATCCAAACCCATCATCCATTGATGTGCCTCCTTTCAATGAAGAGAAAAGTTATACGCCCATCTACACTGGGCCAAATGTGTATATATATATATATATGCATTTTTGTGTGTGAGGGGTTAAAGATCACAAAAAACAAAAAAACAAAAAAAAAAAACTACTCCATTCAGCTCTACAATCACTAACTTGATCTCCTATTCTTTGTCAAGTACTAAAGATATGTTATTCCCTAATGGCTCAGATGGGAAAGCATCTGCCTACAATGCAGGAGACCTGGGTTCCATCCCTCCGTTGGGAAGATCCTCTGGAGAAGAGAATGGCAACCTATGCCAGTATTCTTGCCTGGAAAATCCCAAGGACAGAGGAGCCTAGCAGGCTATGGTCCTTGGGGTCGCATAGAGTTGAACACAACTGAAACGACTTAGCACAAAGATAGATCGGTGAACTTCTGGCTGTGAATTCTGTTTCCCTTGCGATTCTAGATGATTTCCTTTTGGGCTGTGATGTTGCTGAGTCTCAAGGGCACCGTGACAGCTTTTTCTCTCTCTTCTTCTTTCTGTTTTTGGATTTTTCCAGACTGTTACTTAATCAGGATTTGGCATAGTTAAATAGACTTGTGTGCCTGCGCACACATAAACACATTGAATTTTACATAATATGCTCTGAAAGATGAGCTTTCCTAGAGAGATTTATCTTATTTTCTGAGTCCACAGCACAGTGTGCTAGATGCAAAAAGAAGGTGGAAAAAAAAAAAAATTAAAAGATGACTCCATAAGAAGATGGCCCAGAATTCGTGTAAACTGGATCTCTCTTCTGGCTTACAACTCTTTTTAGAAAAGTGGAGTCGTCAGAATACTTAATTTGCCTCAATTAAGAATGATCACTCTCACTATTGTTGCTAAAATGGGACCAAGTCACTCTGCAATCAAGCTAATTGCAACCTCTGATTTAGCAGTTTAACTCTGCGCTTCGCCTTTGTTTTCATAAAGGATCTGTACAGGCCAAATAATCCGTCCCCTCCCACTCCCCCCAGGCGGATTGTTTTTCTTCATTATTTTAATTCCATACTTTGAGGATTGCTATAATCTTCTGAAGCCATTGCTCACGCCAACTGCTAAATAAGACAGCTGATGTGAGGATGAGGACAGGGCACTCGGATAAGGAGCCAGCGTGGTGGCTGCTTTGTGAGGTCCAGAGCCAGCCCGGAGACACTACTCCAAGAATTTTATGTGGATCCACCTATTCAATCCTTTCATCCATTCTAGAAATCCATATTTGTCTCATGTTATACATGACACAGATGAGGCACAGAGAGTTTGAGTGACTTAGGCAAAGTTGCAGAGCTCATGGGTGGAAGGGCTGGACTACAGTCCCAGAAGTTGGTCTCCAGAGTCTGTGTACCAATACTGCCTCTCAGCAGAGTGGGAATGAGAGAATGCAAGAATAAAACCCCAAAGCCGGGCAATAATTGCTGAAAGGAGAGTGCCTGGAATCCAGGACCAAGTATTGCCCATGAGTGCAAAGAGGGCCTTCTTTGCCGGACAGTGAGAGGAAGGGGCGTGGAGGAGAGGGTTGGGGGAGGGCGAACTCTGCTCCTTCCCTGTGTCAACAGTGATTCAGCTTACCAGCGTATCCCACCTTCTCAGTGACCACCCGATTCAAAATTGCAATCTGCTCCTGTGCCAAGAATCTCCAAGCTGCCTCTGTTTTCACTTCACATTCTAAGATACTATGTAATTCATTTTTCCTGTATTGTTTATTACATGTCTCCTGACAATAGAATCAATTTCAAGATGACAGAGATATTTGGGTCTGCTTTATTCATGCATGGGAACTGAAACTCGAACATAACAGCTCCTCAGAATTCCCTGTTAAATGAACTACTAGGAGCATGACCACCACCACTACCACCATCCTTAGTCTAGCAAGGGATGGCCATAGAGTTTTAGAGCTGGAAGTGATCAGAGATCAACTCTAGAACAGCTCCGCCTTTTATCAAAGCAGAGACTCCTGAGTCATGTCCTGGGTCAGGAGCTGGAGACTGGTCTTCTCAAACACTTGTCTGCCCTCTGAAATGAGCGGGCTGATTTTCCAATGTAAAGTGGCTAGCACTTTAAATATTGTGTTGGGAGATCTCGTACTCTACCCTGCTCTGGGGTTGAGCCTAAATTTAATGACCTTTAAAACCACAGCCCATGAAGGCTTGCGGAACTGCCTAGATATGTTGGGGGAAAAAAATGGTCCTGCTGGTGTGGAAATGCAAGATAAGCAGAGAACCCAGTAAATGACTCTGTGGGAGTTTTCCCCAAGAGAAGGATAAAGAAAAGAGTGTACTGTTTTTTTGGCAACGGAAACTGGCACTTAACATGATTATAGCCACTCTGGGCACTTGGCTTTTCCCACTGGGGAGATCAAATGTGATAAAAGCAGAGCGCTTTTCCAAAGCTAAACCTTCATGAGCTTCCATCTCCCACTGAGGTGTCGAAATGGCTGATATCCCTGGCTAGAAGAGCACTTTAATTAATTCGGGCCTTGAGCTGGCAGTTTGCCACAAAAACACCTGACCGTGGTTGCCCACGAATGGAAGTGCAGAGGGCCACTGCCAGGGACTTTCAGAGCAACCACCTGTCTCCATGGGAAAGACAAGTGCCGTGTTCTCCTCATGGAGGACCTGTTTCCCCTTGATGTTCTTCGGAGAGAATTTCCTGGGAAAGCCTTTCCTCTCACATAGCTCCCAAGGTGGGGAAAAAAAAAGAGGGAAAGGAAATTGCTTCTGGGTTAAGAGAGCCACAAAAGTCAGCATCCGCTGCAAGCAGAAGGTGTCCAAGGAAAGGTGACCCTTCTGGCCGAATCAGAGCTTGCCATAATATCCCTGGCTAGAAGAGCACTTTAATTAATTCGGGCCTTGAGCTGGCAGTTTGCCACAAAAACACCTGACCATGGTTGCCCACGAATGGAAGTGCAGAGGGCCACTGCCAGGGACTTTCAGAGCATCCACCTGTCTCCATGGGAAAGACAAGTGCCGTGTTCTCATGGAGGACCTGTTTCCCCTTGATGTTCTTCGGAGAGAATTTCCTGGGAAAGCCTTTCCTCTCACATAGCTCCCAAGGTGGGGAAAAAAAAAGAGGGAAAGGAAATTGCTTCTGGGTTAAGAGAGCCACAAAAGTCAGCATCCGCTGCAAGCAGAAGGTGTCCAAGGAAAGGTGACCCTTCTGGCCGAATCAGAGCTTGCCATCTTGTTTCAACTCTGGAATCCCCAGGTTCTCTAAGTAGGATGACATTTTGAGGCTCTTTAGCGTCAGTGAGGTGACCTGGCATGTTGAGGTGCATCCCCTAGGTGATCTAAGGGGCCTGGGGACTCTGTCGGCAGAAGCAGCATTGCTAGGTGTCTTCGCGGAAAGTGCCCTGCAGGTTTGTAGATGCTTTCATGCCCTGGTTGTGCTTTTGAGCAGCACCTGCTGCTCCTGTTGTTGCAGGAGATGCCGTTTGGAAGATGGGTTTCTGTTTACTCAGAGGAGACGGAGATGAGTTGGAGCACAGGGCTGTGCTCACCTTGCCCTGAGGAAAGGTGCCAAGGGAGGAGTCTTCTAACTGTAATGAGGCTTGCTGACTGCAGCTTCAGTGCGGACCTGTGCAGCGCATCGGGCTCCCTTCCTCTCCTTTGACTCCTGGGCCACTCCATTATTTTTTTTTAAACAATTTTTCCTTTTTAAAATCAATTTTCATTTTGTTTTATTAATATGTATGTATGTTTATTTGGCTGCACTGGGTCTTGGTGCAGCCCATGGCATCTTTGATCTTTGTTGCAATGGCACATGGGATCTTTTGCTGTGGCATGTGAACTCTTAGTAGTGGCCTGTGGGATCTAGTTCCCTGACCAGGGATCGAACCCTTGGCCCCCTGCTTTGGGAGCTGGGAGTCTTAGCCACCAGAACACCAGGGAAGTCCCTCCTAGACCACACTTAATCGTGGCAGGGGAAATGCTTTCTGTGACCATTTCCTCAGTGCTCCTCTCAGCTCTCTAAAGTAGTTCTAAAAATCTTTTAAGCTTCTAAAGCACATGATAATGTACTTTCAGACATCAAATGAAGTTATTACGGATTTACTGGTCACATACACTATGTAATATGTAGAATATTTATAGCATTTCGTGACATATTGTCCAGTTTCTGTGTAACTACTAATGACTCTGGAGTAAACTGACTAATAAAATGCTGCCTTAGCACTCATTCACTCTGTGATGCTCATTGTTACTAAAACCCCTCTGTGCCTGTACTCTCCTTCCCTGCCTTCCCTTCCCCCACCCTCCACTCCTCCTTCTTCATTTTTGGAGAAACCATTTGTACTTCAATAATTTAGAAAGTTCTATCTTATTCATACTGAGCAAAAGTCAGTTAACAAACTTCCAAACTGCTCAAGAGCAGCTCACAAGCCATTGCATGCAACCTAGCATGTGATGCCAGACTGAAATCCAGAGATGTGTGCTTTGTTTTCCAATTTGAAAAAAAAAAACCATAAATGCAAAATTAAAATATTATATTACTGAGCACCTGAGTTAGCAAATCATTTTGGCTCAGAGGAGAAAATAAAACTTGGCAATATGTGGATTTTGTGTCTGCTTTTGTTACAGTCTCTTAAAATCAACACTTTAGGCCACATTAGTATTACTAACAACTTAGATTTGGGAGTGACCCTCAAAAGTTATAGTTATTAAAGCTTTAATAGTAAATGTAAACCCTTAGACAAACTGAAAAGATCAAGGTAGGAATCAAGGTAAAAGGAGAAATTGGGGAACACCACTATTTAGGGGTCAAACAAAAAAGTAGATAGAAAGGGAGAGGAAGCTATCAAGCCTGTAGACAGGACTAGAGAGTTTGAAGGTGCAGAGAAAAAAGGAAATCAATGATGCAGAAATGTTGTAGAGATGGAGAGGTAAGGGTATTGGTCACGGAAGCCAGAGGGTCAGTATAGAAATAAATCTTGACTAGGAAGAGAAACAGCTCACCAGCAAAGAGAGCATCTCAGTATAAGTGAATCTGGGTGTGGAACCTCTTCATTTTTGTTGTTGTTCAGTTGCTTAGTCGTATCCGACTCTTTGCAACCCCATGGACTGCAGCATGCCAGGCTTCCCTGTCCTTCAGTATCTTCTGGAGTTCACCCAAGTTTATGTCCATCGAGTCAGTGATGCCATCCAACCATCTCACAGTCTCTTGCCCCCTTCTCCTCCTGCCTCAATCTTTCCCAGCATCAGGGTCTTTCCCAGGGAGTCCACTCTTCACATCAGGTGGCCAGTGTATGGCACTTCAGCATCAGTCCCTCCATTGAATATTCAGAGTTGATTTCTTTCAAGGTTGACTAGTTTGATCTCCTTGTTGTCTAAGGGACTGTCAAGAGTCTTTTCCAGCACCACGGTTCAACAGCATGAATTCTTTGATACTCAGCCTTCTTTATGGTCCAACTCTCATATCTGTACACGACTTCTGGAAAGACCATAGCTTTGACTATATGAATCTTTGTCAGCAAAGCGATGTCTTTGCTTTTTAATACACTGTCTAGGTATGTCATAGCTTTCCTTCCAAGAAGCAGTTGTCTTCTAATTTCCTGGCTGCAGTCACCATCCACTTTAAGGTGGATTCATTCTTAAGGGGGAGATAATGATAGTACCCAGCTCAGGGAATTACTGGTTCAGTTGGTAAAGAATCTGCCTGCCAATGCAAGCGACGCAAGAAACACAGGTTCCATCCTTGGATCAAGAAGACCTCTGGAGGAGGGAATGGCAACCCACTCCAGTATTCTTGCCTGGGAAATCCCATGGACAGAGGAACCTGGTGGGTTACAGTCCATAGGGTTATAAAGAGTCAGACACAACTGAGCACGCATACACTCAAGATGACATCAAACCCAAAGTCCAGGATCTCATGAGAGGCTCTGCCTCATTTCCGGATCTAGCTTCTCTTGATCTAGAGACAGATCTACCCACCCCTGTCTGGGGAAAATTATCTACCCGCTTCCCCACCATGCAATAGGCAGTGGTGGAACAGAATCAAGATACCCCCATGCATGCCTCTCATCAGGAAGGGGAAATCCAGATGCACATAGCAGCTGCTGAGGCTACAACTCTGACATCCCTGCAGCCTCTGACTCTTGGGTGAACTTCACTTCTGTTTCTAGGAGGTAATTTCCCAGGCCTCTGGCTCTCCCTCCAAGAGGGTTTTCTTTTACTAGCGTCCTCCTTGGCCACAAGTGAAAATGGCATTAGAGAAGTGCCCTCCTTGAAAGAGGAGCTGTTTTCTTAGCCTTCTCCCTGCTTGTTGAGTAGCACAGTTGTTTTTAGCCCCAGGCTTTATAACTCACTAGGAAGCCCGGTAGGCTTCTTCTTATCTGATTCTCAGTCAGCTCCATGTGCTCATCGGCACACTGTTAATTATTTATTTTAATTTATATCCTCTACCTTTTTTGTTTTTATTGATATATCACTTAATATACATCTGCAGTGCAGGAGACCCAGGTTCGATCCCTGGGTCAGAAAGATCCCCTGGAGTAGGAAATGGCAACCCACTCCAGTATTTTTGCCTGGGAAATTCATGGACAGAGAAGCCTGGTGGGCTACAGTCCATGGGGTCACAAAGAGTTGGACATGACTGAGCGACTTTCACTTTCACTTTCATCACTCACATATGGAAAATGCACATACTCTAAGTATACCAGCACAATCATTTTGTGTATGCCCATGTGTGCACCATCCATATTGAGCAATAGCATTTTCCAGCACCCTCTTGAACATCCCTCTTCTGGATTCTAGGAAGAATTTGGGTCCTTAGGCCTCAAACCAGCACTGTTCATTCTTGGAGTTTCACAGCCTTTCTTGAACACAACACCTTTAGCTTCTGGCCTTACCTACCCTCCCCACTGGGCTCAAGATGGGTTTCCTGAATCTAAGAGGAAAGGTCTCTATGGCAGCATTCCCCTCAGTTAAGCTCATCCACTCCTCCTTGTCTGTGTCTTCCCTTTCTCCTGAACACTGTTGCTCCAAAATGTATGCCCTTCCATCTGGAAAGAGCTCTCAGATATCTTCGATCATAAACGTATGTGCTCAGAAAGTAGCCAGCCCAACTCCATGAACAGGGACCCTTAGCATTCTAATCTAGATAGCTAGGATGCTCTTATAGTTGGTTTCTCCAGGCTGTGAGTAGCCCAAAGTCTGGGCCCAGAAGACATCTAGTTCCAGAAAAGTATGAGTTAATTAAGCAACATGTGGGCCTTTTTGTTCCTCCAGACACCAGTCACTTGCTGGAGGAAATCCATGTTTATGTTTCTAATGCTCTGTATATCTATAGTGTGCTTTCACAATGTCTGGATTTAGAGGATTGAGAAAGCCAGAGTATCTGTAGATTCTTATCTTGACCTTCATTCATAAAGAAAGGAAGCTAGATCACTTATTGAACTCCTTCGACATCCTAGGAACCAAGCTCGCTATCTCAGCATTTTAAAAGTTGCCCTTTGTGTCTGCAGACCCTCGCGTGGAATCAGCGAGTCCCAGATAAAGTCATGACCTGGTTGGGAAAACCTGTCACTTTGGCTTCAACTTAATGTCATTTTGTTGCCATTCGTTACTGTGAAGTTCAAAAAAAAAAATTTGTAAATGAAGGAATAGACATAATTCCAGGAAGAAAAGAAAATTGAAATTAGATCATCTCTGTGAAAATGAGCTATGTCTGCTCTGGGAAAATAATATCGGTTGATTCAGGGGAAGTTATGTTATGCTGCTGCCTGCGTCTGGGAGATACAGGCCTGAGTGAGCAGAGCGTGGACTTGGACACAGAGGGTGGTATAGATGGCTGTGCTGAAGGGCACAGGGGCTGAAGAGAGAAATTCGGGCGGTGGAGTCGGGTGCATTCCCGCTCCTGAGGTGAGGAGCTGAGACGGAAGTGATAGGTCCTCACGGCCTCAGCATCCCCTGAGGAGATGAACAAAACTAGAGACCCCTGAGCTCGGCTTGGCTCCCCGAGATGCTTCTTACTCTGTTGTCTTGACAGGAAGTCTGGACACTGACAAATTTAAAAGCTCCCTCTGCATCCTGGCTTTCCCTGTGGCTCAGCGGTAAAGAATTCACCTGCAAATGCAGGAGACATAGGAGACGCAGGTTTGATCCCTGAGTCAGGAAGATTCTCTGGAGGAGGAAATGGCAACCCACTCCAATATTCATGCCTGGAGAATCCCATGGACAGTGGAGCCTGGCGGGCTACTGTCTCTGGGGTCACAGAGAGTTGGACACAATTGAGCATGCACATGTTGTGCATTCTACTGTGCAGCCAGAGTTGAGAACCCCTGAGTTAAAGGAGCAAGTGAGTTCCCAGGTCTAATCCATTTTCATATGAACTGGCCATGGTGAAGGGGACCCAGCTTGCTACCCAGCCCGGTCTCCCTCTGCCATGGGCATTGCTCCCTGGTCTGCAATGCTCGGAAACAGAAAGCCAGGACACTCCCCTTACTGGCCTTTACCTGACCACCCCATCGGCCTCAGTGCTGTGTCTACCTGGGGTTGTTTGAGCTCTCCTCGGATCCGTTAGATCTGCTCTTGTCTAGATTCTTAGAAATTCCTGAATGGGTGCTATGCTACCATTCTGCAATGCCTCACTGTCTTTTCACACATAGCTTCTCAATGGAGACAAATGTCAGAGTCACCTGCAGACTTCCCTGGTGGTCCAGTGGCTAAGCTCCATGCTCCCAATGCAGGGGGCCTGGGTTCGATCCTTTGTCAGGGAACTAGATCCCACGTGCCAGAACAAAGAGTTCACATGTTGCAACTCAAATGCTGTAGTTCTTCCATACAGAACACCCTACAGGTTATCTTTTTTCTGCACCCCCAATATGATCACAACCCCAGTGCCTGTCAGGTACCTGGAAAAACTGTAGTTCTTTAGAAGATCTAGAAACACCATTTTCGATGTCAAGAAGCCATTCAGTGTGAACTCTTACAGGCTCTGGGCATGGAAGAAACTTTATTTTGGCTATGTTTGGTAGACCTACTACCAAACTGGCTGGACTTCAAAAGCTATTCAAGACCCTGAAGCATGGCTACAGGGACTTCTGGTGGCCCTGACTGGCAAATCCCATTCTTGCACAGCAGCCATTTGGATACATGTGCTTGGGCCAGACACATCCAGAATTCCAAAGGGGAGAATAGCTTTGCTCTTAATTTACAAGGGCTGATAGACTGCCATCATGTTCCTGCTCCCCTTTCTTGGCCACAGTGAGAGTTGACACCATTACCAAGATGACAGAACACAGAACAGTTAGTTGCTCTCTGTTCATTAGTGGAATTCCACCTCCACAATTAATGCAAATCTTGAGTTTCGATTCCATGTATCAATTAAATCCTGAATGAGAAGGCATAGTTCAGAAACCTGCTTGTCCAGAACCATCTGTCCTCTACTTCTCATCCCCACAGAAATGGTCTTATGGAACACATTTCAGCCCCATCTGCATAGACTCATCATGCCATGGACCTCAGGACTGCTAAATCTACATATAACACAGAACACCCTACAGTTTATATTCTTATTTTTTCTGCACCACCCCCCGCCCCCCGCAATATGATCACAACCCCAGGGTCTGTCAGATACCTGGAAAAGCTACCAGTTACTTAAGAAGATCTAGAAACACCAGTTTCTATGTCAAGAAGCCATTCAGTGTGAATTCTTACAGGCTCTGGGCATGGAGGAAACTGTATTTTCTAGAGGATCACTCCTTGGAACTATTTAAGATCAAGAACAGGGGACTTACCTGGTGGTTCAGTGGTTAAAGATTTGCCTTCCAGTGCAGACGGTGCAGGTTCGATCCCTGGTCAGGGAGCTAATACCAAATGTGCCTTGTGACCAAAAAACCAAAATACCAAAACATAGAACAGAAACAATATCGTAACAAATTCAGTAGTGAATTTAAAAAATGGTCCACATCAAAAACAAAACAAAACAAAAAAACCCTTTAAAAAAGATCAGGAACAGTACTGGCATTCCACTTCCTACTGCCCTGTGCTCGTGGACCCACCTAGGGTTTCACTGCTTCCTGTCCTGTCTGCCCCCAGAAATTCTCTTCCCATCCCTATTCTCAATCTACCCTTTGAAGCCTAAGACAGAGAAACAGAATATGTGTGAATGGAGTTCACTCCTGCAGAGAACAATGGCAGCTTCTACCACCTGCTGCAGGGATGGTATGGGCCTCAGCTCACCACTCATCTCAGAGTGTGCCATCCAGCAAATCTGGGTTGGACTCAAGACCTCCCGCCCAAGGACAGGCCATAAGAGAAGGGTATGTGCAAATTTGACCTTATCTAGCCTTTTAGATGGAGAAGGCAATGGCAACCCACTCCAGTACTCTTGCCTGGGAAATCCCATGGATGGAGGACCTGGTAGGCCACAGTCCATGGGGTCTCGAAGAGTCGGACACGACTGAGCAACTTCACTTTCACTTTTCACTTTCCTGCACTGGAAAAGGAAATGTTAAAATGGAGCCAACTATGAACAAAAGCTGCAGAGGCTAGCTGGTTATGTTCAGGACTTTCACTCTACCCTCCTCTCTGATGCTGACCCACTTGCTTTCACTCTGTGTCTAAAATCTGCCTTGTGTCTGATTTCAACAGCCACATGTGCCCTTTTCCATCTTTGTCATGCTTTCTACCTCTCCCACCATTACTGGGGACTTCTGTTCTCCTTTAGGGCTTCTGGTTTAGCTCACCTAAACCACTTGGTGATTGTAGCCATGAAATTAAAAGATGCTTACTCCTTGGAAGGAAAGTTATGACCAACCTAGATAGCATATTCAAAAGCAGAGACATTACTTTGCCAACAAAGGTCTGTCTAGTCAAGGCTATGGTTTTTCCAGTGGTCATGTATGGATGTGAGAGTTGGACTGTGAAGAAAGCTGAGTGCCAAAGAATTGATGCTTTTGAACTGTGGTGTTGGAGAAGACTCTTGAGAGTCCCTTGGACTGCAAGGAGATCCAACCAGTCCATTCTGAAGGAGATCAGTCCTGGGTGTTTATTGGAAGAACTGATGCTGAGGCTGAAACTCCAATACTTTGGCCACCTCATGCGAAGAGTTGACTCATTGGAAAAGACCCTGATACTGGGAGGGATTGGGGGCAGGAGGAGAAGGGGACAACAGAGGATGAGATGGCTGGATGGCATTGCCGACTTGATGGACATCAGTTTGGGTAAACTCCAGGAGTCGGTGATGGACAGGAAGGCCTGGCATGCTGCAGTTCATGGGGTCACAAAGAGTTGGACATGACTGAGTGACTGAACTGAACTGAACCCACTTGTCTGTCTATTCTGGCTATTATAACAATATTATAGAAGGGTGATTTAAGCAACAAATATTTATATTTCACAGTTCTAGAGATGGAAAACCAAGGTCAAGGTGCTGGCAATTTGAGGTCTGGTAAGGGCACATCACTGGTTCACAGACAGATGTCATCTTGCTGTGTCATCCCCCAGTTAAAAGAGGGTGAGAGAGCTCTCTGGTGTTCCTTTTATAAGGGCAGTAGTCCTTTTCATGAGAGTTCTATCCTCATGACCTAGTTAGTTCTCCAACGTCTCACCTCCTAATAACATGACATTAGGATTTCAACATCTGAATATCGGGAGGAAACAAATGTTTAGTTCACTGCATTACCACCCACCTGTACCTGAATACACATGCACAGGTATGCACACATATGCATGTGTATTCACATGCGTGCACACAGAGATACAGGCCTATAGACGTATGAGGCAAGAATGATAGTCAGGGGTCAGATGATGAATGGCCTCCAAAGTAATTTGGATTTCATCCTGAGGATCGTGAGCCGTCACTGAACGTTTTAAGCGGGAGAATGGTTCAATGTGCATTTTAGAAAGATCCTCACATTTTTATTTGGCTGCATCGGGTCTTAGTTGTGGCACCCAGTATCTTTTCTTGGCATGTGTGGACTCAGGAGCTGCTATGTGTGGGCTTCATTGCCCCATGGCATGTGGGATCTTAATTCCCCAACCAGGGGTCAAACCCATGTCCCCCACATTGCAAGGTGGATTCTTAAGCACTGGACCACCAGGGAAGCCCAAGATCTCCATTCCTAAATGCAGTGTGAAGATGCTTTAGACCTTATAAGGTCTATAAGCAAATGCTGGTGTGTCAGCCCAGCCCAGGTCCCTCCTTATTACCTGACTTTTAGCTCTTTAATTCACAGGACACTCTTTTTCTACCTCTGTGTTCTGCCTGCTGTATACTCAATCAATGTCGCTCAATCAATGTTTTTAAAATTAAGCTAAGAAAGCAAGCTGAGTCTTCACAATTGATGGAAATATGTATAGAATGCTTATAGAAGGAGACAGCAATAGGGGACCAGGAAAGTGAGGGGCTTGATAGAAAGGTGGGCTTTCATTTGGGACAAGAGAGATAAGGATGGGTAAACATAAAGTCACTGGAGGAAAAAAGTACAAGTTGGAGCTGGCATGTGTGACAGGAAAAGAGCATCAGATAAAAAAGACTCACAATGCAGATTGTGTGGCTGGAGAGAAGAGAAGCTTGCTGTGGATTTAGTTGCAACAATCAAGCTGAATACAAAGGGGAAAGTCATTATTCCTTAAGGAAGACAGGAGAGCTGTATGAAGGTGAGATTTTTCTTGCATGGAATCTGAATTGGTAGATGTAATTCATGAAAAAGAAGTATAAGGCACCAAAAAGTGAAGAAGAAGCAAAATATGTAATAGTGGGCATGATAGCTTGGGAAGTGAATAGCACACTGAGTTTTAAGAATATAAGCTTTCCCTTGCCTGTTGATTCACTGTTGCACTATACAAAGCTTTTGGAGGACTTTTGGCGAATAGGATGAAGGAAAATAAATAATGACTATCAGAGACTAAGAACGATTTAAAACCAGAAAGCCACCACCATCACTAAGATTTTATCTGCAGGACAGTCTGCTGTGGTTGACTAGATTAACAAAGGGCATGTCACAGGGTTTTGTAATATAGCATATGTGGTGGTAAAAATATAAATTGAAGAAAAATCTCAGAACATTCCAAAGGAAAATAGAATCTATGCTATATTTGAATTAATGATATGCTCTTGTTTTATCCAACAAACTCTTACTATTTTTCTTTAAGACCATGTAACAATTTATGGTCCTAAGAAGATGTGTTGAAAGATCTTTAAGTTACCCTCAGCCCATGTGACCGTCTTTGAAATGAATGATTAGAAGGGGGAGGAAACATAAGCATGAGGGCAGTGAAACACGACAGCCGACCCATGGCTTTATTCTGTGTATTTGTTGTTCAGTCGCTAAGTCATGTCTGACTCTTTGCTACCCCGTGGACTGCAGCATGCCAGGCTCCCCTGTCCTTTCCTATCTCTCTGAGTTTGCTCAAACTCATGTCCATTGAATCCATGGATGCCATCCAACCACCTCATCCTCTGTTGCCCCCTTCTCATCTGCCCTCCATCTTTCCCAGCATCAAGGTCTTTTTAGTGAGTCCCATTCTATGTCTAGTTTGTTAGTAATCTCTGTATTCATCCAGATTTCACTAAGAGAAGCAGGACCAGGAGGAGACATGTATCAAATTGGTTGCACAATTGTGGGGCTGACAGGGCAAGTCTAAAATCTATAGTGGAGGCTCTTAGGACAGAAAAGCCAGAATGCTCAAGGACAGGCTGAAGTTGCTGCTCACGGGTGGGATTGCTTCTCCTTCTGGAAGCCTTACCTGTGCTCTCAAGGTCTTTCAACTGATTGAATCAGGCCCACTCAGCTTTCCAGGATGAGCACCTTCATTTAAATGTCAACTGATTATCTTTAATCACCACTTTAATCACATCTACAAAATACCTTCACAATAGCTAGATTAGTGTTTAACTGAATTATTGAAATGGTAGCTGGCAGGATGTTACCTCAAAAGACTATGAAATTCTCTTAGGGAATTTTGGTAAGAAAGAGGCATTAAATGAAGTGTTAGTCATTCAGTTGTATCTGACTCTGTGACCCCCTTGACTAGCCTGTCAGGCTCCTATATCTATGGAATTTTCCAGGCAAGAATACTGGAATGGGTTTCCATTTTCTTCTCCAGGGGATCTTCACTATTCAGGAACTGAACTCGGGTCTCCCACATTGCAGGTAGATTCTTTACTGTCTGAGTCACCAGGGAAAAGGGATATAATTATAGGAGCTCAGCCAAGGAGCATGCCACTTATTTATTCTGACAATTAAAGAAAGGGAGAATGTACTCATTTATTCTGACAATTAAAGAAAGCGAGAATGTATTCAAAGTGTGTGAGTAGAATTTGAAAAAGTGTTCGATGGAGCAAAAGTCATTAATTCACTCACTTAATCATTCACTCACTCATGCACGTGGGCATTCATCAAACATTTGCCTCTAGCTAATCTATGAGACATGGAGGTTATAGCAATAAAGCACTGCCTCTTCCAATAAATAGTTTCCAGCTTGGTGGGAGAGATACAGAAAAGGCATTTGCAAAATGTGTATTTTTGGTATGTGAGATCCTAGTTCCTGGGCCAGGGATCGAACCTGTGTCCCCTACGATGGCAGGCAAATTCTTAACCACTACGCCACTAGGGAAGTCCTGAAAATGTGTATTTTAGAACAGTATTATAGAAATGTGTATATACTATGGGAACAGCAAGGAAGACCAAGGAGGATGGTATAAAAATGGAAATGAATGTGTACTGAATTATAGAAATAGGTGACAGGCCAGTGAGAATTCTTTGTGTATATGACCGAGGATGAATAAAGAAAACAGCAATGAAAATAGAGGAAGTAAAAAGTTAACAGGCACGGGAGGGTAACATGTCTTAATGCTAATTTTCCTTTTCCACATTGTTGATGTGTGGCTCTTTCCACCAAGAGTAATGAAGATCCTTTTATGGCCTGTGGAAAAGGAGCGCAGTCTCAGAGGGCAGCGGTGCATCTGCTAGGCTGGAGGGGAAAGAATGTGCTGCCCAGAATGTTTTCACACTTCGGGGTTACTGAATTTCAACTTGAAGAAGCCCAGAGCTAAGGACAGTGGTGGAGCGTGTGGGTAACTGAAACGCCAAGTGCTGAAGTTGGCTCAGAAGCCTCCCCTGAAAAGAAGTAATGTTTATAGTGAATTTATCTGTCCGCAAAGGTACCCGGTTATGTTTCCTCCTGTCTTTCAGAATAGGTCTCTACTTATGAACTTGCACTCTTGATTGCAAGTAACAGAAAGCAATTCAAGCAGGCCAAACAAAAAATGATTATTTGTTAGAATGAAGGAATAGATCCTAGAACTGAAAGTGGGAAGGTAGCCAGATCTCAGATGGGGGTGGTGGGGGGGAGATGCAGGGAGTACCTGGGATTTTCACCCTCCCTCCCCTTCTCTCCTCTCTGCTCATTGGCTTTCTCATCCCTAAGAATCAGAGACCTCTGTTCTCTGGTCCCCCGGGTAGACTCTCTGCCACATGGAGGACTATTTGCTCCAGAGTGAACAATTACAGCTGGAGCCGTCACAGGCTTTCCCAGTTCTGAATCTGATTGGCCTGTGTTGAATAAGATACCTGCCCCATTTAGTCAGATATGGGCCAGGACGGGGGCCAGAGGAGCTCTGAGGTCTGGGAGAGACGGGTCATGGGTTAGTTAGACATCCCCAGGGAAGCTCACAGAAAGAGAGGGGAGACCTGGGGCACCCTATAAACCTTTAGTCTCTGGTATGAAGTTCTTGATTCCTATCTTTATTCTTTTGTATCCTGACCTATGGGTGGGCCTTATTTTTGCAGCCCTGGAAAACTATGATGTCTGAGACCCAGAGTGAATTCTTTAGGAAACAACAGCCATTGTGCTTCATTTGTTATTCCATTTCAGTAAAGCCATAATAACACACTGATCTAAACAGCTGGCCTTTTGGCTTTTCTTGCACTTTAGTCCACCTACCCTCAGTTCAGTTCAGTCGCTCAGTCGTGTCCAACTCTTTGCGACCCTATGAATTGCAGTACGCCAGGCCTCCCTGTCTATCACCAACTCCCGGAGTTCCTTCAGATTCACGTCCATTGAGTCTGTGATGCCATCCAGCCATCTCATCCTCTGTCGTCCCCTTCTCCTGCCCCCAATCCCTCCCAGCATCAGGGTCTTTTCCAATGAGTCAACTCTTCCCATGAGGAGGCCAAAGTACTGGAGCTTCAGCTTTAGCATCATTCCTTCCAAAGAAATCCCAGGGTTGATCTCCTTCAGAATGGACTGGTTGGAGCTCCTTGCAGTCCAAGGGACTCTCAAGAGTCTTCTCCAACACCACAGTTCAAAAGCATCAATTCTTCGGCGCTCAGCCTTCTTCACAGTCCAACTCTCACATCCATACATGACCACAGGAAAAACCATAGCCTTGACTAGATGGACCTTAATTGGCACAGTAATGTCTCTGCTTTTGAATATACTATCTAACTTGGTCATAACTTTTCTTACAAGGAGTAAGCGTCTTTTAATTTCATGGCTGAAGTCACCATCTGCAGTACTTTTCATGGCTTTTTAGCCATCTTTGTCTTCTTTGGATAAATGTGTATTTAGGTCTTCTGCTCATTTTTTGATTGGGTTGTTTCAATGATGTTAAGCCTCATGAGCCATTTGTAGATTTGGAGACTAATCTCTTGTCTATCTCATCATTTGCAAATATTTTCTCCCAATCAGTGGGTCATCTTTTTATTTTATTCATTGTTTCCTTTGCTGTGCAAATGTTTTTGAGTTTAAATAGGTCCCTTTCATTTATTTTTATTTCTGTTATTCTAAGAGATGGATTGAAAAAATACTGCTGCAAGTTATGTCAGATAATGCTTTGCCTATGTTTTCCTCTAGGAGTTTTATGTCTGGCCTCACATTTAAATATTTAATCCAGTTTGAGCTTATTTTTATGTACAGTGTTAAAGAATGATGTAATTTTATTTTATTTTTTTTACATGAAGCTGTCCAGTTTTCCCAGCATCATTTGTTGAAGAGACTCTTTCTAACATTGTTTAGTCTTGTCTCCTTTGTCATAGATGAATTGACCATAGGTATATGGGTTGATATCTGGGCTTTCTCTCCTATTCCATTGATCCATATTTCTGCCAGTACCATACTATTTTGATGACTTCATTTTTATCCTTTTGCATGTGGCTATCCCATTTTCCCAACACCATTTACTGAAAAGACCATTCTTTCCTTATTGTATATTTTTGGCAAGTTTGTAATTAATTGACCATATATGTGTGGGTTTATTTTGGGGGTTTCTGTTCTGTTTTGATCTTGGTGTCTGTTTTTATGTCAATACCATGCTGTTTTTATTACCATAGCTTTGTAATATAGCTGGAAATCAAGGAATATGATGCCTCCGGGTTTGTTCTTTTCTCTTAAGATTGCTTTGGCTATTTAGGATCTTTTATGGTTCTATACAAATTTAGGATACGTCATTCAGTGAAATGTATTTTGAGTATCTGGAATATATTCTAAAACAACTGTGCTATCCAGCATCATACTGATTTTTCTTTTCTGTACTCCAGAGAAAAAATTGTAGGAGAAGTTATCAATTTTATAAAGACATAGGTTGATCTTATAGGTTCACTCTGAAGAATGTGTTGGTTAACAGCAAACTGATTTTACTGTCACAACTACAAGTATGGAAGTTTCTATAATAGCTCATCTATAAGATATGGCAACAGAATTAAGAAGCCAGGTCTAAGAGGGTAAAAGATAATAAAAGAAGGATGAAAAGGAATCACACAAGAATGACATGTGGGTGCCCCCAAAGAGTCAGGCATGGCAGGGACAAAAAAGGCAGACTTGAAAGAAGAGTAAAGGAATATTTAAATCTCGTCTGGATTTTGTCTATCCCAAAGAGTACTCACATAGGTGAAATATAGAGCTATTTTCAGTAATGGATTAAGCAAAATATCTTTTTAGTTGTTGCGGGGGCATGATGGCAGAGCATCCCCTCATAGGACAGAGTTGAATACAGAAAGAAAATAAGACCAGATTTATTTGGCATTGTTGGTTGCCCCTATAGGCTTTGTTCCAGTCTTACTGAATTCATTCTATGTCCCACTGGGACCTTGGGCTGCCAGAGCAACATTAAACGGGATTGCAGAAAAGCCTTCATTTTGAAGTCTAGCAATTCTATCTAGAATTTCCTCTTGAATGTTAGAAAAGTGGAAATAGCTTTTAGAGTCGTAAAGTGCAGAAATGATGATGTAGCTTGCCTTAAACAGGCAGAAACAGAGATAGGTAGCCTTCTAGGAGAGTCAAGATGCAGAGGCTTTGATTCCTTCTACTACAATGCACTCTGCTAGAAGACAAATTACTAATAAAGTCTAAGCCTAACATGGGCGACAAAATGAAATCACTGAAATGTAGGCTGGTGTGTTAAATATTTAATCTCTCTTGAATTGCTTTTGATCTCCCAATCACACTCGCTGGTTAACTGTTTAACACCATCTTTTTAGTTTCTTTTCTAGATTTTATTAACCTCTCTCTTATTTTCTGATAAAAATGTGTCCTATACACAATAAAACTTGTGACAATATTAATAAATACAATAAAAACCCAAATCATCCATAATTCTATCTTTTGAGGTAAGCAGTGTTAAATTTGATGCAATTTTTCTTTCTAGTTTCTAAGCATGTATTTTTTAATCATACTTGTTATCTTGAATATGAAAGTTTATATCCTACATTTATATCAGGTTATGTAGATGATGAGGATTTTCCTGTCTTTCAAAGCCATACATTAATGTCTGGAAACCATATGTTAATGTCTGGGCTTCCTTGGTGTAACTCAGCTGGTTAAAGAATCTGCCTGCAATGTAGGAGGCCCCAGTTTGATTCCTGGATTAGGAAGATCCCCTGGAGAAGGGTTAGGCTACCCACTCCAGTATTCTTGGGCTTCTCTGGTGGCTCAAACAGTAAAGAATCCACCTGCAATGCAGGAGACCTGGGTTTGATCAGCAGGTTGGGAAGATCCCCTGGAGAAGGGAATTGCTACCCACTCTAGTATTCTTGCCTGGAGAATTCCATGGACAGATGAGCCTGGCAGGCTACAATCCATGGAATCGCAAAGAGTCAGACACAACTGAGCAACTTTCAAACTCACTAGTGTCTGGAAAATATCTCATGATACCATTTACTATAAATGATCTAAAACTTCCCTTATGTTTTGAAACACTTAGGTTGTTTCCAAATTGTTACAGTATTGAGTTACATTGAAATAATTCTTCCTCATACATAAATTTATGAACTCACCTCTGAATAATTTTTTACAGTAAATTTCTAAACTGGGACTTCAGTTTCAGAGCATATGCCCTTGCTTAAGCTTCTTAAATTACAAGATAGGTCCTTTAAAGCCAAAGACTAACATTTAGTATAAACTGGAGACAACTCAGCATGGCCCAGGCAGCCTGTTATCGATTGAGGACACACCAAGCTCAAAGTCTTGTAAATGTTAGCTGCTATTTCTATGTGTTTTAGAAAATAAAAGAGCTTTATGAATCCATTCAAAATATACTAAGTATGAATGTTCTTGCTGATTGCTTTGGTAAGGTGGTCTGTTCACTTGTTTTCACATGGCCAACCAAATTAAAACTGTCCTCCTAGTTTATAATACTTATATGTATGTATGTACAAACACACACACATACACACACATATATGGGTTTTGCTGGTGGCTTAGATGGTAAAGAATCTGTCTCCAATGCAGAAAGACCTGACTTTGATCCCTGGGTTGGTGAGACCCCTGGAGAAGGAAATGGCAACCCACTCCAGTAATCTTACCTGGAAAACTCCATGGACAGAGGAGACTGGTGGGCTACTCCTAACAGGAGTGCAGAGAGTCAGATGCAACTGAGCAACTAACATGCACCCACCACACACACATATAGACATACACAACTTCCCACATGACTCACATTGACAAAACACCTACTTTGTGCCAGGTGGTTTCACATACATTATTTCAGAGATTCCACCTCTGACAGCAGGCCAAGACTTAACACAGTGATGATGATAGAGGTGGTCCTAATGAAGACCCATGGTCGCCAGAAGCAGCACATGCTTCGTGTCTTACTCTGGGTACTGAGTGACGTCCAGTCTCCTCCTCATCCTCTGACCCCTGCCCTTGGATTTTGATAGTGTTATAACATGGGATCCAGGTAAGAGCCACTCTTAAGCCACCAGCACTCAACGGAGAAGCAGTTCGAGGCTGTGATGGTTAGTGCCTTTGGGGCTGCCCTTGAGCAGTAGAGCACTGGAGTCAGTGGATTGAAGGCTTCTCTGCGTCCACTTGGGCAGAAGAGTCAACAGATCTTTATAAGGTCTTGGTAAGGCTGAGCACTGGTCTCTTAGACAGGAAGGGTAGAGAGCTATCTCAAAAAAATATAAAAACTCATCTGATTGGTTTTCCTTTATTTCTGAGGATTATATTCCCAGAGTATAATGTTCCTGAATAAATTACCTGCATGTTAGCCTTTGTCTCAGGTTCTGCTTTCCTCAAGAGCCATGTAAGGCAAACAACATGTCTAAAGTCCCAAAATAAAAGAAATGGACCCTTCCTTGACTTTTTTCTTGGGAGGGGGCGGAAACAGCCCTTTATTTATTTTCTTTATCCCTCTTTCTCTTTCTGAATATTTTATTTTCTCTCTTTTTATAAACATTAAGTACAGACACATTTTTCAAAACTTTAATGAAGTTAGAGTAGTGAAAGCTCAACCTAGGGAATTACCCAGTAATTCAGTAAAATTAAAGATTAGCATGTGATGGTATAACATAAGTCGTTTCCCAAATTTTGGTAATCTAAATCAGCAGTTTTTAAAGTATGGTTTGCATACACTGGGAGTCCCCAAGACTCTTTCAGGAGGTCAAGAAGTCAAACCTACTTTAGTAATAGTATTAAGATGGTAGTTGCTTTCTCACTTAACTGACATTTGGAATAATTAAAGCAAAAACCATTTCATCCTCTGTTGCCTCCTTCTCCTCCTACCCTCAGAGGATGAGATGGTTGGATGGCATCACTGATTCAATGCACATGAGTTTGAGCAGACTGGGAAATAGTGAAGGACAGGAAAGCCAGGCATGCTGCAGTCCATAGGGTCGCAGAGAGTCAGACATGACCTAGAAACTGCACAACAAGAGTAAAAGCAATGGTAGGTAAAAGTGCTTGCAACTTAGCATGAATCAAAACAGTGGAACCAAACTGTATTAATACTATTATCCAGTATTTTCCCCTTCAAAATGCACTTGGAATTTAAAAAACACTGACAGTTTAACTCAAGAGTTAAGTCAAGTTAACTTAACATCAAGTTAAGTCCTTGATGAAATAGTTCAGCTCAGTTCAGTTGCTCACTCTTGTCTGACTCTTGGTGACCCCATGGACTGCAGCATGCCAGGCTTCCCTGTCCAGCACCAACTCCTGGAGCTTATTCAAACTCACTTCCATTGAGTTGGTGATGCCATCCAACCATCTCAACCTCTGTTGTCCCCTCCTCCTCCGACCTTCAATCTTTCCTAGCATCGGGGTCTTTTCTGTGAGTCAGTTCTTCACATCACTGACCCCATGGACTGTAGCCTGCCAGACTCCTCTGTGCATGGGATTCTCCACAAAGTAATACTGGAGTGGGTTGCTATTTCCTCCTCCAGGGGATATTCCTGACCCAGGAAGTGAACCAAAGTATTGGAGCTAGCTTCAGCTTCAGGATCGATTTCCTTTAGGATAGACTGGTTGGATCTCGTTGCATTCCAAGAGACTCAAAGAGTCTTCTCCAACACCACAGTTCAAAAGCATCAAATTCTTTTTGCACTCAGCTTTCTTTATAGTCCAACTCTCACATCCATACATGACTACCGGAAAAACCATAGTTTTGACTAGATGGACCTTTATTAAAAGGTCCTTTTATTAAAAGGTCTTTTATTAAAAAGTCTCTGCTTTTTAATATGCTGTCTAGGTTGATCATAGCTTTTCTTTCAAGGAGCAAGCGTCTTAATTTCATAGCTGCAGTCACCATCTGCAGTGATTTTGGAGCCCAAGAAAATGAAGTCTCTCACTGTTTCCATTATGTCCCCATCTATTTGCCATGAATTGATGGGACTGGTTGCCATAATCTTATTATATTATTATATGTTACAGATATATAATATAGTGATTCACAGTTTTAAACATATGCCATTTATGGTGGTGGGGTTTTAGTCACTAACTCATGTCTGACTTATGTGACCCCATGGACTATAGCCTGCCAGGCTCCTCTGTGCATGGGATTCTCCATAAAATAATACTGGAATGGGTTGCTATTTCCTCCTCCAGGGGATATTCCTGATCCAGGAATCGAACCCAGGTCTCCTGCATTGTAGGCAGATTCTTTGCCAACTGAGCTATGAGGGAAGCCATTTATAGTACATAATATATACATACTATACTACATATACAACAAAGGTCCGTCTAGTCAAGGCTATGGTTTTTCCAGGGGTCATGTATGGATGTGAGAGTTGGACTCTAAAGAAAGCTGAGCGCTGAAGAATTGATGCTTTTGAACTGTAGTGTTGGAGAAGACTCTGAGAGTCCCTTGGACTGCAAGGAGGTCCAACCAGTCCATTCTAGAGGAGATCAGTCCTGGGTGTTCATTGGAAGGAATGATGTTGAAGCTGAAAGTCCAAGACTTTGGCCACCTCATGCGAAGAGCTGACTCATTTGAAGAGACCTTGATGCTGGGAAAGATTGAGAGCAGGAGGAGAAGGGGATGACAGAGGATCAGATGGTTGTATGGCATCACTGACTCAATGGACATGAGTTTGGGTAAACTCCAGGAGTTGGTGATGGACAAGGAAGCCTGGCATGCTGCAGTCCATGGGCTCGCAAGGAGTCAGACATGACTGAGCAACTGAACTGATGTAAGAGATGTTTGAAAGTTTGAAAGTAACGAAGTGACAAATCAGGTCACTGATACTATGTTGAAGTTGGTGGCACTAGGCAGACATATTAATGAGTATAATTAGATTCCTAGAAGCAAAGGAAAATATCAAGCTATCAAAAGGAGGAGGCAGAGGGGTAATGTCATCCCACTCCAGTACTCTTGCCTGGAAACTCCCATGGACAGAGGAGCCTGGTAGGCTGCAGTCCATGGGGTCGACTGAGTGACTTCACTTTCACTCTTCACTTTCATGCACTGGAGAAGGAAATGGCAACCCACTCCAGTGTTCTTGCCTGGAGAATCCCAGGGACAGCGGAGTCCAATGGGCTGCCGTCTGTGGGGTTGCACAGAGTCAGATACGACTGAAGCGACTTAGCAGCAGCAGCAGCAGCAGAGGGGTAAAATGTACAAAGAAAAATAAACCTGGCCTTGAGAAATCTAATCACCAAATCAAATTGTATTCACTTGATCTTATTAAACTACCACCCCTACCCTGGACATAAAAGTGTTACTGATTTTTCAAATTGAAAATAACGAAATTACTTTGAATTGGAGTTAGTACTGACATGAATTTATTGTGCCTAGAAAATATACTAGTTAACCAAATTATATTTCAAGAGCCTGCTTTCATGTTAATAAACTGTACTGTTGACATTTCTAGAGATTTTAAGAAACCTCAAACAATAGCAGAGTTCAGTCACTTTCTCTCAGTGAGCATAAAAACTTACCCTGTGCTTTTTCCAAAAATGGTATCCTATGTGAACCCTTAACAAGTTTCTGTGGTTTTATATATGCAGTAAGCCATGTGGAACCCTGGATGTCTCCATCTCTGGAGAAAAAATAATCAACTTTCTGGGCTCAGGTTTCAGAAAGACCTGAGGATTCCAAAGGATAAAAACATAATTCTGAGGCATAAGGAAACATGGCCACAGATCAGTGTGGATGACTAAAAGATGGCTTTTGTTTGGGGTCATGATTTCCTGAACTGTATCTTAGTGCAGCCTGTTCAGGAAGACTTCTTTCTTGGCTTCTATAGTTCTGTAGTTGGATTCCATGGTACAAAGTCAGCTTTAAGAGTATAAAATACAGAGTTGGTATAACTAGAGAGCATCGGCTGAACTACTTTCTATTGTGGTCTATCTTAGTATTAAAAAATGCAGGTCCAGTGGTTAAGACTCTGCCTTCCAATACATGGGGTGCAGGTTCAATCCCTGGTCAGGGAACTAAGTTTCCACATGTTGCATGATGAGGTCTCCCCCCAAAAATAAAGATTATTTTTGAAATGTACTAGAACCTTTCAGCATTTAGCGTTTATCAATTGAAGTGTATATATCATTGTGAATTGTAAAAATATTTTCAAATATTTTCAAATATCTATATTATTGATATAGTCAGACCCAAAATAATCAATATATAGTTAGTAGCTTGCTGGGGAAAGTTGAAAGGGGAGATGAGACAGTCAGTGATGTTCAATGCATGGGTTGCTCTTTAGCATGAGGTTCAAATGTACTCACTTTGGCCTGCTTTGGTCTGTGTTTAAAACAAAAGACTTATACTTGGCTAGGTTGATGCAATGCTCAAATTAGTCATCAAACATCTGTATAGTTTATTTATAATAGCAGAAACTGGTAGCAATTGAAATGTCTAACATAGGGAAATAATTAAGTAAATGGCAATAAAACTATAAAAAGGAGGTAGTTAAATAAAATAATGCTTGTAAAATATTTAAATAATCTCAGAATAAATTTATTTCACAACATTAAATGAAAGAGTAGGCAGAAAACGGCACAGATGAAAATCTAAAATTTATAAAAATTATACAATTAGTGTTCTGGGTTTCTCTTTTTGTTTATATAACCAGGAGTGAAACTGCTGGGTCATGTGGTAGTTCTATTTTTAGCTTCTTGAGGAACCCCCATATTGTTCTGCATAGTGACTGCACCAATTTGATTTCCACCAACAGTGCTCAAGGGTCCCCTTTATTCCACATCCTTGCCAACATTTGCTGTTTTCTTTTTTTAACTTTTTTTTTTTAATTTATTTGGCTGATCCAGGTTTTGGTAGCAGCCTGTGGGATCTTGAATGTTCGTTGCATTCATTGTGGCATGCAAACACTTAGTTACATCATGTGAGCTCTTAATTGCATCATTTGGAATTTTAGTTCCCTGATCTGGGATCGAACCTGGGCCCCCTTCATTGGGAGCTTGGAGTCTTAGCCGCTGGACCACCAGGGAAGTCCCTATTTGTGTTCTTTTTGTTGATAGGCATTCTGACTGGTGTGAGGTGATATCTCATTGTGTTGTTAGCCCCCTACCCCAGGCAAGGTTTGCTTGAGGTCCCTGATGCAGCAGGGGGCAGTGAGAACAAGCAACAGGTTCCCTTGCTTGCTCATTCTCTGTGGGGGCTGCGAGCTTGTTTCTTTTATGAGGTGAGGGTAGGGATGTGTCAAGAAGTTGGGCTGGAGTGATAGCTTCAGTGGTTTGCCTACCCATTAGGTGATGCTGTATGTAGGGGGCATGTGCAGTACCCTGCTTTTGCTCTGGGCTCTTCAAAAGTGGTAGTTGGGTTTCTTGGTCTCTTTTTGTATCTTCTGTCCAGAATTTTCCCTAACTGTACATGCATGCAGTTATTTTTAGTCCCTTGTAGTTCATTGTATTTTGTTGATCAAGGAGAGGTATGTCCAGGGGCTCTTCCCAACTCAGGGATCCAACAGCATCTCCCTGGCAGGCAGATTCTTTACTGTTGAGCCACCTGGGAAGCCCCTGGATAGATGTACCCAACTAGATACCCCTTACAGTTTGATAGCAGTGGAAGTGGTTAGTATTACTTTATAGGGGTTCTTCCATCTTGTCAGCCATTGGTATTGGGGGGAACCCCCTGTCCAGGTTTTAAGAACTTGGTCTCCAGGGTTTATTTGTGAAGGGACTGCTCTTTCCTCTATATTTTCAGTGGGAGCTGGTGTAGTGCCCTGAGGGTGTAGTCCTGGACTGCCTTCTGAACTTGCTGCCAAGATCCTGGCCTCTGTTCTCCAGTGTGGAATGGAAATATGGAGACAGAGTTTTGGGTGTAGAAAAGAAAAGAGTGGCTTTTATTGCTTTGCCAGCCTAAGGAGGTCACCATAGGCAAGCACCCTCAAGACTGTGCCCTCCCTTGGGAAAAATAGGAAGGGGGTTTATAGTTCAGGAGGGGAAGGGAGTGCCACAGGTGAAGAGTTGAGTGTATGCAAGCTTGCATTCTTCTTTCCTCTCAGAAAACTTATACATCATCAGAGTTGGAGCCAGGCAGCCCTGGGAGAACTACTATGGTCCTCAAGGCTGTCACACTGTGACTGTCTTTCCGGAATAAAGAATGCTCACAAAACAAGGGAGTGTTAGGGAACGCTTCCTCAGGAAGCAAGCAACATGTGCATGGTAAGCTCTGATTAGAAAATAATCATTCTCAAGTGTAATTAACAAAGAAAGACAAACATTTCTGAGAAAATGGCCTGAGTGGGCTAAAAGAATAAGGCCTAGAATATTGGAAGCAGCCGTAACCAACTTCTGTTGTAACAAACTCGTCCTGGATTAATAATATATATCAGGGCCTTGTTTTCCTGTCATCCAGTAGAATGTCAGTAGTAAGAAAAAGTCACCCATAGGTCATTTCAGATGGGCTAATAAGCCTCAGACCACTCCTGGGGGCTACATGAACCCCAAAGAGTGGAGTGGGAAGCAAGCTTGTTTCAGGGAGCATGGCCTCTTGGCAGAGCTTTGCTAAGGTTTTCTTTAAAGTATGGTTCATTTTCTTTACCTTCCCTAAATACTGGTGATGCCAAGAGTTGCGTAGCTTGTAGTCTATCCTTAGGGGTCTTGTGAGCCCCTGTGTGATTTTAGCTGTGAAAGAGAGCCTGTTATCACTCTGGAAGAACTTCAGAAGTCCAAACCAAGGAATTATTCTTTCAAAAGGAACTTACAGACGTCCATGGCCTTTTCAGATTGGCCAGGGAAGGTGTCAGTCCACCCTGTGAAAGTATTGAAGAACACTAGGAGATATGTATATACTGACCGTGGGGGCATCTGGGTGAAATCTGACTGCCAGTCTTCCTCCGGATGTGCTCCTTGGTGCTGAATTGCCTGAGTAATGAAGAGGGGGTTGCATGTGGCTTATTATGAGCACATAAATCACAGGCAGGCATTACTTGTTTTACTCTTCTTTTAAGCCCCTTCCCTGGAAAAAACCTTCTACATCAAGGCACATAGTGCATCCCTCCCGTAGACGGTGACGTCATGTAAGCTCTCAGGCAGTTTCCATTGTTGGGCCTCAGGGATTAGAACCTTATCCTCCTGTTTATACCAGCCTGTGCTTCCCTTCTCATAGCCCCATTTCTCAGCATATTCTCGTTTCCTGTGGGGAACATTGGGAAAGGCTCAGGAGTTCAGGGAGAGCCAGTCACTGGAGCCATAACTTGTTCAGGTTACTGCAGTCAAGCTGTCTGTTTTGCCCTTTGATCAGCTCTGCTGTTCCCTTGGCTCACAAAAGAGCCCTCTCTCTGGCCCCTATAGTGGATTACAGCTGTCTGAGTCAGGACCTGCACTGCTTCTAAAAGAGCCAGAATCAAATCTTCATGTTTTATGGGAGAATTGCTAGCAGTTAATATTGCTTTTTCTTTCTAAATGGCAGCATGAGTGTGTAGCATGTGGAACCCACATTTACAGTCGGTAAAAGTATCTAACTTCTTATCCTTCCCTAATTGCAAAGCTCTCATTAATGTGATTATTCATGCTTCTGGGCTCATGTCTGGGGTTGCTGGGCCTTGGCTTCTGTGACTTCATCTAGACTAACTGTGGTGTACCCTGCCTTTCAGGTTCCCACTTCTACAGAACTGTTCCCATCAGTAAACCATTCAACCTCAGGGCTCTCAAGAAGTTCTTCTAGATCAGACCTGCTGGAGCAAATTCTTCTAAGATTTCTCTGTACACTGAGGCAAGAAATCTCCACTCTCGATCACTGGAAGCAGAGTTGCTGGGTTCAGGGTTTGGCTCACCTTTCAGGTGACATTGGGATGTCTGTTAGGAAGGCCTGATATCTTGTTAACCTTCCTCCAGTCAACCAATGATGTCCTTTGACTTCTAGCACAGACTGTACCTGATAAGGGGTTAATACATCTATATCTTGTCCCAGGGTGAGCTTGTTTCACCAACTGGACTACCTGCTACTACCCACAGGCAGCTTGGCCATCCCAGGGCTACTGAGTCCAGTTGGACTGGATCTGTTTTAACCACAGAGGCCCGAGTCCTGGAAAGTAGACTGAAGAACAGCTGTTCTCTGATCAGCTTCAGTTAGTCATCAACATATTGTAGCAGAGTTCCCTTCACAAGGCTCAGTTCCCTTGTGAATGCCTTTCCAAAAAGATGGGGGCTGCCCCCCAAATCCTGCAGAAGAACTGTCCATGAATATTTGGTAGCCTCCAGGGTGTCAGGGTCCCTCCATTCAAAGACAAAAAAGATATTCAGAGTCTGGATATAGGGGAATCCAGAAAAATGCATCTTAGAGCTCCAAAACAGAGAAATACTGGGCCATCCCCAGGACTTGGGTGAGGAGGGTGGGTTTGACACCAGTGGGAGTAATACGTATGACTGCCTCACTCACTGCTCGTAAGTCATGCACTGACTGATACTCCTCCTTAGGCTTCTGAACAGGGACAATCTGGGTTGCAAGGAGATTGGCAGGGCCTAATGAGTCCATGTTTTAGGAATTTCCTAAGCAGCAGTTGGAATCCCTTCAGGGCCTCATGCTTTAAAGGCTATTGTCTCTTCTAGGGTATTTTCCC
>SJXQ01009615.1:52409-70575 GCA_006408695.1 Aepyceros melampus | reverse complement strand
GGGGTTATTATGGGGAGTATTTTGATACCCAACAGGTGGGTCATCTGAGGCTACTAATGGATGCATTCTCTGTTTGGATTCTTTACCTCCTTGGACTTCACTCTGTCTTAAGAATGTACTAGATCCTAACTTATTTAGCAAATCTCCTGTGAAGAAGGGTAAGGACATTTTGGGCATGTACAAAAAAGGAGTGAGAATAATAGTCCCGATTCCGCAGGCAAGGGGAGACATAAATTGCCCTTCCTTTGGCTGTCTGTCTACTCCAGTCACAGTACAGTCACGACTGGAGAGGTGGCCAGCTGGCCAAGGCAGAACAGAGCAGGCAGCTCTAGTGTCTACAAGAAATTCAGCCTCCTATCTACCACACTCAGGGTGACCCAAGGCTCCACTGGAGTAATAAGGATGGATCTAGTGAGATCTGGAGCCGGAACAGGCACTCAGACCCCATTAGTTGGTGTGTGGAAATCTCTTATGCAAGAGGTGTGCAAGGAACTGGGGCTAGTTGGGGTTCCCCCTTGGCTGTTCCGTGGTGGGTACTCAGGACATTTTCTCTTCCAGTGCCCCCTTTCTGACAACAAAGATACACTGGTTTGGGCTCAGTCAGCTTCTTGGTGATCTCTCTAACCTCATCCCTCCAGGGTCCCCTCGAGGTGCTGGGGGAATCAGAGCAGACAAAAACTGCATTTTCTTTATTAGCCCTTTTCCTTATTGCCCCCCACCATTAAGTTAAAGACCTTGAAGGCCTCCTCTACCAAGGCTGACAGCGGGGCTTGGGGCTCAGCCTCAAGCTTTTATAAGTTTTTCGAGATAGCAGGAGGAGCTTGGGTGATAAGATGTGTGGTCAATAGTGACCTCTTTTCGTGGACTCAGAGTCTGTACCCATGTTCTTCCTGAATGCCTCTGACACCTGGCTCAGGAAGACTGCTGGGCTTTCATCTTTTTTCCTGTGTAACTTTTTATATAAATCTTATCATGATTTATTCACTTCACCAAACACCTTTTCATTCTTTCTGAAAAACAAGAATGTAACGTCTTATGCTAGCTTGGCCTATAGAATCTTCATAGTGCGGTCATGTTCTGGGATTGCGTCCCCGCCAGATGAAGTTAGTGGTGTGGATTGGTGGCCAGTAGGCCGTCTGCATGTTCCCTGGCCTTTCTCAATATACACTCCTTTCCATCTGGGGTGCAACAGGGAGCCAGAATAACCATGATGCCCTGCCAAGTGAGGGAGAATGGCAGCCCCAGCCTGACAAATTCTTCCCTAAACTTGTCAAGGTTCTCTGAGAATGTGGCAAAACTCTCCTTACATATTAACCCAATTAGTTTAGGCTCTCTCTTTGGGATGTTCCAGGGGCCCTTGAAGCACCCCAAAATTAAATAGAAATCAAGAGAATTTCAGTTAGAATTTGATATTTGTGAAGTCTGTCAATTTTTTAAAGTTGCAAAACACCTGATCAGAGAGGATCATAGGTTTCTATGAAATAGTACACATCCCTTGAGCTATGGTGGGAGAAAAATTTAAGGTAAATACAGGTCACTTAAAGGCACAGGAACTCACACACTTCGTTGTCAAAAGAAGCATCCAGGGCAACTTTGTTCTCTTATGAGAGAGAGAGAAATCCAGCCCTGCACTAGCCTACTCTTAATAAAATCCATTTTCCTAATTAAATTCAGTCCAACTCTAGAAATTCCTGAGCACATATGAAATTCTTTTCTCAATGCTCCTTTTAGGCAAACCTTCTACAACATTCTGTAGCCATACTTTGTCCCTCATTCTTTGTCCCTCATTCTTTCCCCCATTCTGAACTAGCCAGCTCTAGGACAAAGCCACCCTTTTTCCTTTCAACAAAATGTGTCTATTCTTCATGCCTTCTTTCTGAAAACATGCATCCTGCTTTCCTTAAGCAGCCACGGGCTGCCTTTTACATTTGTTGTTGGTTAGTTGCTCAGTCGTTTCCGAATCTTTTGTGACCCTGCAGACTGCAGCCCGCCAAACTCCTCTGTCAGTGGGATTTCCCCGGCGAAAATACTGGAGTGAGTTGCCCTTCCTACACCCGGGGGTCTTCCCGACCCAAGGATGGAACCTGTGTCCATCCTGTGTCCATGGAACCTGTCCTGCCAACCCCTGCTTGGCAGGCAGATTCTTTACCACCGAGTACCTGGGAAGCTGGTCCTTTACATTAGCATTCCATAAATTGATAGGGAACATGTCAGGGTGGCACCAAACATCTTTAGTTTCTCTCTCACAAGAAGACAAAAGTAGGTAAATTTAGACCCATTTAGCAATTAATGTTCCGGTATTTTTATCTTATTTGAAATGGCCTGAATATTTGATTAATTCATGTCATTTAGCTTAATTGTTCCAAATTTCCAAAATTTGGAGAGACTATATTAGATGGATGTTTCCAAACTATTATTATTCCTATGAAGTGAAGTCGCTCAGTCGTGTCCGACTCTTGCAACCTCATGGACTGTAGCCTACCAGGCTCCTCTCTCCTTGGGATTCTCCAGGCAAGAATACTGGAGTGGGTTGCCATTTCCTTCTTGAGGGGATCTTCCCGACCCAGGGATCGAACCCTGGTCTCCTGCATTCCAGGCAGACACTTTAACCTCTGAGCCACCAGGGAAGTCTTTATTATTATTCCTACAGTGTTTACCAAAAAGTTCTTATCCCAGTTACACTTAACTGAAAAATTTAATCATGTCAGGTTATTTTCCCTGTTGACAGATTTTATTACAGAAACAATATTCGCTGATTGACTTCCAGTAACCATGAAAGTATACTTAACACTGATGTCTCTAAAGAAAGGTCTGTATTAAGTAAACCCGCAAATTTAAGCTAGACAAGTTAATTTTTACAGAACCGTACCTCTCATAGGTGTGCCACTTGAATGTAAAATGGCTCTTTTTTCCCTCAGTCTGGAGGACTACAGATGAATCAGCTCCCCAGTGCCTGCAAAACAGAGGAGAGAGATACAAGCTCCTTGAGCTTGGGCAAGAAAGAGCATTGAAAGAGCAGAGGAGGGAAAAACACAAGCTCCTATCTTTTCTTTGTGTTCTTTAACATGCACTAAGTAACCCAAGGCTGAAGTCTCAGGCAGCATGGACTGTGTTGGTGTTTCACGGCTTAAGTGTTCCACCATGCCCATGATGTCGGCAAAGACTAGCAGGAGCAGTTGGACAGACAAAACTACACCACAAACAAAGATACCCATCACAGAAGTTAAGGACACAAGCAAGAAGTTTTCAGGATAAAGGAGACTGGAGTATAGGTGTGAGGACCAAGGGAGAGGTAAAGGGAGGAGGGACAGAAAAGACTGAGAGAGAGACGGAAAAAGAGAGAATGCACTTTGAACCCACGACCTGTGGGTGTGTATTCGGGCACCAAGCTGCTTGCTTCCAGAAAGGACCCGTGAAGGAGGGAGCATCCTATCCACTGCCAGCCAAGGTGATCAAGCCTGGAAACCAGTCAGTTGTACATCGTCTGTGGGACTGCACCCACAGGTGGGACTCTCACCCAGGGGTACACCAGTATATAGAAATCTGCCACATTAGCTTGTTCCCAACAGGACTCCTCTCGGTGGCAGGAAAATAAAGGTGAGAAGATTGGGACGATGCATTTCCAGCCACTGCATGATACGAGCTCTGAACCTCTGTCGCTCTCACTAATCTCCAGCCAGGGAGTGCCCGCTGGACCACGGTCTGCACAGTGTGAGGCACGCCTCTCCCGCCTCTGCTTGTTACCCATGAAGGTGAGCTCCCGCCTCTGCTTGTTAGCCATGAAGGTGAGCCATTGCCAGCCAGAGGGGCATGGAATCGCAGGCGGAGAGGAGTGATGCTGTAGCTGCCTGAAGCCCAGTCTCTTGGAAGGACAAGACAGAGAGACGAGAGGACAGACAGAGAAGTAAGATATTTCAGGAGAGGGAAAGGGGAATGGTGAAGGAAAAGGACAAAGAGGAAGGGGAGACCATTGCTTGAAGAAGGGTACTGAGGCCCCAGGGACCAGGAAGGCAGGCTTACCAAACGTGGCGATGCGGAAACAGGAGTTTCAGGCAGCTGCTTGTCACCCATTGGGAAGCGGTGTTTGGTGCCCCAAGAAGTGCCCAGATCCCCTCCCCAGAGGGGACCAAGCTCCATGTTGGGCTCCACAAAATATGTTACTGATCAGAATTGTTGGCCTCCTTAATCAAAGGAAATTGGTCAGAGGCCAGATGAGAAATTCAGGCAAGACTTTGCTGGGGCCCCTGCCGCAGCATTGGGAAGCAAGAACAAACAATAGGGTCCTTGCTCACTCACACCCTAGTGGTTTTAATTTTCATTTCTCTGGTAATTAGTGATGTTGAGTATCTTTTCATGTGTCTGTTGGCCATCTCCAGGTCCTCTTTGGGAAAATATCTATTAAATTCTACCCATTTTTAATTGGTTGTTTGGTTTTTTATTGTTGAGATATATGTCATCTATATATGTTGAGTAATTAACCCCTTTTCCACAATAACATTTGCAAGTATCTTTTCCCCTTCAGTAGATTTTTTTCATTTTCTCAGTGATTTTCTTTTCTGTACAATAGCTTTTAAGTTTAATTAGGTTCCACTTGTTTATTTTTTTGCATTTATTTGCTTTAGGAGACAGATCCAAAAAATAAATATTGCTGTGATTTATGTCAAAGCATGTTCTACCTATATTTATTTTCTCTAGGAGTTTTATAGTATCTTATCTTACATTTAGGTATTTAGTAGAGAATATTCAGAGTCAACTGATACACAAACATTAATATTGATACATCATTGAGGGCCCTTTGGTTATAAGCATTAGAAACCAATCCTCTTATAAATGCAAATGAATGTGTTAAACAAAACTAGATAGTTCGTCAAACCTAAGATAGAAATATAGCTATTATCAAGGAATGGAGTAAGAGAAAATATGGACAAGTTCTTCAAAGCCTATCTTATAATAGTTCTTATCTAAACATTTTCTGTTCTTAAGATACAATACTTGTATGGAGGTTGTGACTTAAGTTTGTGTGAGTCAGGTATCTGTTTCAAGAGGCGACCTGATTGACAGCTACCAACATTAAATGAGGGAAGAAGTGAATTAAGAAAATAAGCATGCTGCCTACTACAAGAGAGAAATTACTGAGCAGGTTAAAACTATGTGCCCTGCATATACATATATGATGACCCTAATAACAGTAACTACCCTTAGTTGAGGGGCTTCTCAGGAGGCACAGTGGTAAAGAATCTGCTTGCCACTGCAGGAGACATAAGAGATTTGGGTTCGATCCCTGGGTCAGGGAGATCCCCTGGAGTAGGAAATAGACCTCCAGTACTCTTGCCTGGAGAATTCCATGGACAGAAGAGCCTGGTGGGCTACAGTCCACAGGGTCACAAAGAGTTGGACACAACTGAGCATAGCACAGCAACCCTTAGTTGAACACTTACTATATTCGTAATGCTAATCTGTTTTCTCTATTGGCAAGGGTGCACTCCAGAGATCCCCTGGAGTAGGAAATAGACCTCCAGTACTCTTGCCTGGAGAATTCCATGGACAGAAGAGCCTGGTGGGCTACAGTCCACAGGGTCACAAAGAGTTGGACACAACTGAGCATAGCACAGCAACCCTTAGTTGAACACTTACTATATTCGTAATGCTAATCTGTTTTCTCTATTGGCAAGGGTGCACTCCTTTGGACTTCTCAACATCTAAAGATGGATTGTAATACTAACTCCAGTTTACGTAGGTGGAAACTGACACTCAGAAAGGTTAAATTACCTAATGTCATACAATGAGAATATGGTGAGTATAGAATCTAACCTATGAGTGACTAGCTACAAAGCCCATGAATTTATCTGCCAGAATACATTGTTGGTAACTGTTTTGATCATGACTGCTGTTTTAATTTCTCTCAGTGCCAGTTCAGTTCAGTTCAGTTGCTCAGTCGTGTCCGACTATTTGTGACCCCATGAATCGCAGCACGCCAGGCCTCCCTGTCCATCACCAACTCCTGGAACAAATGGTGGACTAAATATTAGAGCCTAATGTCTGTTTCACTAAAGCAATACTCGGGTATTCCTCACCATCAGCACCCCCAACCCAAATGGGTTTTTCTCCAAATTTAGTTAGTTCTGAAATCTCCTTGCTGGATCATTTCTATCTACTCTAGAATAGTTGGACATTAGCTTTAAAAGTGTGGATCCAGCACATTTCAGCTGTTTTATTGGGATGAAAGAATACAGTTACATGTCACACCATATTTCAGTTAGTCATGAAGAATAACCACAGAATGCTAGTGATAAATGAGTGTTCCATTCCCCCTGAAGAGTTAATATCTTCAAAGTCAATTGCATCCTCAGAGCTCCAACTAGAATAAGAAATAATGTAACTTTTTCACTCCAATAGTCTGAGGCAGGTACCCTGGCCTGTACATTTTACCCCTTAGCTCCCAGATTGATTCCTGGGTTCTCAGTACCAGCTTTGTTTCATTGAGTTTAAACTACTGGAGATCTCAGAATCCCTCCAAGTTCAAACATTAAAATTCTTTGCAAATGTCTCCAGTGTTTATTACTAAAATCTCCAACAGTAGCTTGTGTAAGAATTCTTTCGTGAGATCCAACTAGAATAAGAAATAATGTAACTTTTTCGCTCCAATAGTCTGAGGCAGGTACCCTGGCCTGTACATTTTACCCCTTAGCTCCCAGATTGATTCCTGGGTTCTCAGTACCAGCTTTGTTTCATTGAGTTTAAACTACTGGAGATCTCAGAATCCCTCCAAGTTCAAACATTAAAATTCTTTGCAAATGTCTCCAGTGTTTATTACTAAAATCTCCAACAGTAGCTTGTGTAAGAATTCTTTCGTGAGCTTCTTTATTTTTCTTATTGAGTTATAGTTGACATACAGCACTACATTAGCTTCAGGTACACAATGTAATGATTTGATATCTATATATATTGCAGGCGTTCAGCATAATAAATCTAGTTATCTGTCATCCTACTCAGTTACCAAATAGTTTTTTTTTTTTCTTGAGATGAGAGCTTCTAAGATCTTTCTTAGCAACTTTCAAATACACCAAACAGTACTATTTACTAACTGTATACACCGTATGGTACTTACATCCCCATGACTTATTTTAGAACTTAATGTTTCTACATGTTGATCCCCTTTACCTGCCTCACTTCACCCACCATCCAGCCCCTGCCTTTTGGCAGGCACCGCTCTATTCTCTAGGTCTATGACCTTGTTGGAGGTTGTGTTTATTTTGGTTTTTAATTTCACATTGAGATTATACAGTGTTTGTCTCTCTATGCCTGACTTACTTTATTTAGCAGGTTGATCCATGTTGTGGCAAGTGACAAGATATTTTTCTTTTTATAGTGTGTGTGTGTGTGTGTGTGTATGCATGTGCATGCTAAGTCACTTCAGTCATGTCCAACTTTTGCAGCCCCATGGAAGGTAGCCCACCAGGCTCCACTGCCTATGAGATTCTTCAGGCAAGAATACTGGAGTGGGTAGCCATTTCTTTCTGCAAGGGAGCTTCCTGACCCAGGGATCAAAGTCAGTTCTTCCACATTGCAGGCAGATTATTTGCCATCGGAGCCATCTTCACAATAATAATAATTAGTAATAATATATAGGGATAATTTTACATAATTTATATTTTCTTAGGTTGTTTCCTTATCTTGCCTATTGTAAACAATGTTATGAATATGATAGTACATGTATCTTTTGATTTACATTCTCATCAATAGTGTGCAAGGATTCCCTTTTCTCTGTATTCTTGCCAAGACTTATTATCTCTTATCTTTTTGATAATAACATTTTAACAGATATGAAGTGTGTCTCACAGTGGTGTTGATTTATATGTCTAATGATTAGTGATGTTGAGTGTTTTTTCATGGCCCTATTGGCTATTAGTGTGTCTTTTTTTTTTTTTTAATTAATTTTTATTTTTTAGTTTGTTTTGCTTTACAATACTGTATTCGTTTTGTTATACATTGACATGAATCTTCTGTGGAAAAAGTATCTGTTCAGATCCTCTGCCCATTTTTAATTACATTGTTTCTTTGCTATTGAGTCATATGAGTTCTTTATATATTTTATATATTAGCTTCTAATCAGAGGTATGATTTGTAAATATTTTCTTCACTCAATAGTTGCCTTTTCATTTTGATGGGTTTTGTCTCCTGTGCAGAAGTCTTTTAGTATGATGTAGCCATATTTGTTTGTCTGCTTTTGTTGCCTTTACTTTTGGGGTCTAATCCAAAATAACATCAACAAGAGCACTGTCAATATGGCTTACTGCCTGTGTTTTCTTCTAGGAATTTTATGGTTTCAATTCTTATTTTTGTGTCTAATGCATTTTGAGTTTGTTTCTATGTATGGTATAAAATAATAGTCCAGTTCAATTCTTTTTCCAGGTGGCTATCCAGTTTTCTCAACACCATTTAATGAAGAGACCATCCTTTTCCTATTGTATGTTCTTGTCTCCTTTGTAATTAACTAATTGACCATATACTTATGAGTTTATTTCTCTCCATTGATTTACGTGTCTTTTTTTTTGCCAGTACCATGCTGCTTTAATTATTATAGCTTTGTAATATAGTTTGAAATCAGGACATGAAATGCCTCCATTTTTCTTCTTTTTTCTCAAAATGGCTTGGCTTTTCAGATATTTTATGGTTCTTTACAAATTTTAGGATTATTTGTTCTGTTTCTGTTGAAAATTGCCATAGGGATTTTGATAGGGATTGCATTGAATCTGTAGATTGCTTTGAGTACTATGCATATTTTAAAAATGCATATATTTTTTCAGTCCTTGAGTATGGAATATCTTTCAGTTTGTTTTTCCAGGTTTTCTTTTTTCATTGGCATTTACAGTTTTCAGTGTGTAGACCTTTCACCTGAATTTATTCCTATGTTTTAATTTTAATGAATTTATTCCTAGGCATTTTATTATTTTTGATGGAATTATAAATGGGTTTTTTTCTTAAAATTTCTTTCTGCTAGTTTATTAGTATATAGAGACACAATAGATTTTTGCATATTAATTTTGTATCCTGCAACTTAACTTCTAAGTTGTTTATTAGTTCTTAGAGTTTTTTGATGACATCTTTAGGATTTTATATGTATAATATGTCATTGGCAGTTAGTGACAGTGTTACCATCTCTGTTCTGATTTGGATGCCTTTTACTTCTTTTTCTTCTGGCTAAGAATTTCAATACTATGTTGGAAAAGAGTGGTGAGAGTGGGCATCTTTGTCTTGTTTTTCATCTTAGAGGGAAAGTTTTTCACCACTAACTGTGATGTTAGCTATGGGCTTGGCATAAATGATCTCTATCATGTTGAAATATGTTTGTTGTATACCCACTTTGTTGAGATTTTTGTCATAAATGGATTTAAGTGCTGTAAAATACTTTTCTATATCCATTGCAATGAGCATATGCTTTTTATTCATTTTCTTCATGTGGTGTATCACTTTGATTGATTTTTAGATGTTGAACTATTCTTGCATTCCTGTAATAAAATCTACTTGATCATGGTATATGATCCTTTTACTGTATTGTTGAATTTGGTTTACAGATATTTTTGTCAAGGACGTTTGCATCTATGTTAAACAGCAATATTGTCTGGTAATTTTCTTTCTTGCGTTATCCTCTGATTTTGGTAATAAGTTGAGTTTGGAATTGTTCCCTCTTGTTCCATTATTAGAAAAATTTGAGAAGAAATAGTATTAATTCTTCTTTAAATTTTGGGTATAATTTGTCAGTGAAGCTGTCTAGTCATGAGCTTTTGTTTGTTGGGAGGTTTTTTAAATTACCAATTCAATATCCATGCTAATAATTGGTCTATTCAGCTTTTATGTTTCTGCATGATTCAGTTTGATGTAGGCCCCATGTTTCTAGGAATTTCTTCAAGATAAACCAATTATCCTTCAATTAAAAAACAAAAAAAAAAAGCTTAGGCATAATGAAAGTATTATACTTAATGTTGATGACTAGCTTAATTTCTCTTGTATTTAGAATTGTTTGATTTGTAAGCACTTACTTTTCTTTGTTATTATTATTCAGTTGCTAAATCATGTCCGATTCTTTGTGACCCCATGGACTGCAAAGGTTTCCCTCTCCTTCAGAGTCTCCTGGAGTTTGGTCAAATTCATGTCCATTGAATTCGTTGATACTATATAACCATTTCATCCTCTTACCCCCTTCTCCTTTTGCCTTCACTCTTTCCCAGCATCAGAGTCTTTTCCAGTGAGTCAGCTCTTTGCATCAGGTGGCCAAAGTGTTGGAACTTCAGCTTCAGCAAGAATCCTTCCAGAGAATATTCAGGGTTGATTTCCTTTAGGATTCACTGATTTGATCTCCTTGCAGTCCAAGGGGATCTCAGGGATCTTGCCAGCACCACAGTTTGAAAGCATCAGTTCTTCGATTCTCAGCCTTTTTCATGGCACAACTCTCACATTCATACAATACTTTCATTGTGCTATCCAAATGTAGGCAAAACCAGGTTTTCCAACTGGAAAAACCACAGCTTTGACTATATGGACCTTTGTCGGCAAAGTGATGTCTCTGCTTTTTAACACAGTGCCTAGGTTTGTCATAGATTTCCTTCCAAGGAGCAAGTGTCTTTTAATTTCATGGCTGCAGTCACCGTCCACAGTGATTTTGAAGTCCAAGAAGATGAAATCTGTCACTGCTTCCACTTTTTCCCCTTCTATTTTCCATGAAGTGGTAGGACCAGATGACTATAATCTTAGTTTTTTGAATGTTGAGTTTTAAGCCAGTGTGTTCATTCTTTTCTCTCACCCTTATATAGAGGCTCTTTAGTTCCTCTTTGCTTTCTGCCATTAGAGTGGTATCATCTGCATATTTGAGGTTGTTGATATTTCTCCCAGCAGTCTTTTCCAGTTTGTGATTCATCTGGCCAGGTATTTCTCATTGTGTACTCTACATATAAGTTAAATAAGCAGAATGACAATATACAGCTTTGTCTTACTTGTTTCCTAATTTTGAACCAGTCAGTTTTTCCATATCCAGGTCTGTTCCTTCTTGACCTGCATATGGGTTTTTCAGGAGGCAGGTAAGGGAATCTCATACCTCCATCTCTTTAAGAATATTACACAGTGTGTTGTGATCCACACTGGCAAAGGTTTTAGCTTACTCAGTGAGGCAGAAGTAGATGTTTTTCTGGAACTCCCTCGCTTCCTCCATGACCCAACAAATGTTGGCAATTTGATCTCTGCTTCCTCCACCTCTTTGAAACCAAGCTTGTACATCTAGAAGTTCTCACTTCACGTATTCCTAAAGCCAAACTTGAAGAATTTTGAGCATAGCCTTGCTAGCATGTGAAATGAGTGCAATTGTACACTAGTTGGAATATTCTTGGCATTGACCTTCTTGGAGATTGTAATTAAAAGTGACCTTTTCCAGTTCTGTGGCCTTGTTAAGTTTTCCAAATTTGCTGTCATATTGAGTGCAGCACTTTAACAGCATCAGCTTTTAGGATTTTAAATAGCTCAGCTGGAAGTCCATCACCTCCTCAAGCTTTGGTTTTAGTCATTTTTCCTAAGGCCCACTTGACTTCACACTCTAGAATGTCTGGCTCTACGTGAGTGACCACACCATTGCGATTATTTGGATCATTAAGACCTTTCTTATATAGTTCTTCTATGTACTCTTGCCACCTCTTTCTTAATCTTTTCTGCTTCTGTTAGATCCGTACTGTTTCTGTCCTTTATCTTGCCCATCCTTGCAAGTAATGTTCCCTTGATATCTCTTATTTTCCTGAAGATATTTAGTCTTTCCCATTCTGTAGTTTTCCTCTATTTCTTTGCATTGTTCACTTATGAAGGCCTTCTTATTTCTCCTTGCTACTCTCTAAAACTCTGTGTTCAGTTGGATATATCTTTCCCTTTCTTCTGTACGCTCTTCTTTCCTCAGCTATTTCTAAAGCCTCTTCAGACAACCTCTTTGCCTTTCTTTCATTTCTGCTTCTTTTGGGTAGTTTTGGTCACTGCCTTCTGTACGGTGTTAGGAATCTCTGTTCATAGTTCTTCAGGCTCTCTGTCTACCAGATCTAATCCCTTGAATCTATTCATCATCTCCACTGTATAATCATAAGGGGTTTTATTTCAGTCATACCTGAATGGCATAGCAGTTTCCCCTACTTTCTTCAATAGAAGCCTGTGTTTTGAAATAAGGAGCTCACGATCTGAGTCATAGTCAGCTCCAGGTCTTGTTTTCGCTAACTGAATAGAGCTTCTCCTTTTTCAGCTGCAAAGAATAGAAATCAGTCTGATTTCAGTATTGACCATATGGTGATGTCCATGTGTAGAGTCATCTCTTGAGCTGACTGAAAAGGGTGTTTGCTATGACTAATGTGTTCTCTTGACAAAACCCTGTTCGCCTTTGTCACGCTTCATTTTGTACTCCAAAGCCAAATTTGCCTATTATTCTGCATACCTCCTGACTTCCTACTTTTGTGTTCCAATCTCCTATGGTGAATAGGACATCTTTTTTGGTGTTAGTTCTAGAATGTGTAGTAGGTCTTCATAGAACTGGTCAACTTCAGCTTCTTAGGAATCAGTGGTTGGGGTATAGACTTGGATTACTGTGGTATTGGATGGTTTGCCTTGAAAATGAACTGAGATCATTCTATTATTTAGGAGATTGCACCCAAGTACTGAATTTTGGACTCTATTGTTGACTGTGAGGGCTTTTAATTTCTTGTAAGGGATTCTTGCCTGTATTAGTGGATATAATTGCCATCTGAATTAAATTCTCCTATCCCCATCCATTTTAGTCCACTGAGTCCTAAGATATCAGTGTTCAATCTTGCCATCTTCTGCTTGAGCATGCCCAACATACCTTGATTTATGGACCTAACATTCCAGGTTCCTATTCGGTATTGTTCTTTAGAGCATAAATTTTGCTTTCACCACCAGACTATTCACAACTGAGTGTCATTTCTGCTCTGGCTCAGCCACTTCATTCTTTCTGGAGCTATTAGTCGTTGCTCTCTGTTCTTCCCCAGTAGCATATTAGACACCTTCCGACCTGGGGGGCTCATCTTCTGGTGTCATATCTTTTTGCCTTTTCATACTGTCCATGGGTTTTCCAGGCAAGAATACTGGAGTGAGTTGCCATTTCCTTATCCAGTAGACCACGATTTGTCATAACTCTTCTCTATGACCATCTTGGTTGGCCCTGCATGGAATGGTTCATAGCTTCATTGAGTTACACAAGCCCCTTCGCCATAACAAGGCTGTGATGCATGAAGGGGTACTTCTTTTAGGCCAATTAAATTAGAGGTTATTTACAAATGAACCCCTCAGCAATATTATCCAAAGACAAAGATACATACTGAAGCATACATTTATCCTGACATACACATTGAGAGATCTAACTTCATTTTCTAAACTTAGTCATAAATCAGATCACAATATAAAACTAGCTACTTTATAAACAGTTGAAACAATAAAAATTTTTAAAGGCTTCGTTCCACGTTTGTTTGTTTTTCCCTTAGTTTCAGGAATTACAGATGGTCTAGATAAGATAACTGTTCCTGAGACCCTTGGTCTCAAAGCACAGGAAGAGAAAGTCAATTTCTCCAAGGATACTTAGGGTCAGAATTCAATTTTTAAAGTATATAACAAGCTAGATTGAACATGCAAAAAAGAACCGGTTTTGCAATTTCAAAAAACTTTTTTTTTTGACCAGTTTTCTCTGGAGTCCAAAGAACATGGTGGCCAAACTGTCAAAAATCATCCCTTTCTTTCTGTGGTCATAGTTTCATAGCTAAAATTTAAACCAGGTAACACTCAAATTGGCCAGCATAACAGGAGCAGACTGGCTGATAAAATGTTGTCCCAGCAGGAATTGTCCCTCTGGGGAGGTTGGGGCCTTAGTTTGATTAGAAGATTTTGAAGGAATAAGGAAAGTTGCAGGAGAGGGATAGGAGAAGTTAAATCTTTAGAATGTTAGAAGAGATTTTCTGATTCCTCAGGCCTTTGATTATAGAGAAAGTCCTGGGCAAAGGGGAACCTCAGTCCATTTTCCCATCCTCTAACTTAAATAAAGGTCAGGCACTGTTACAGCAAAACCCAAGTTTTCCTTTTTCTTGGCCCATTTGGCTTAGAAAAGAGAGAGTCTACCTTGTTGAGCAACCTGCAACCGATAAGAAGAACAAGAGCAAGAGCATTCCTAAAATGGAATGTAGTGTCCCTGAAACATCTACCAGGAGGCTTTTACCTAAAAAGGGATTTGGAATGTCTCTGAATTCCCTTAGGTTCTGATGGGTTTTCAGGCCTTTTTATTTCCCTTTTTTTTCCCCCACTGATTCCTAACCAGATGTCTCTGGTTGAATCCGTCCCTTGCTTAAAGGGTCCCCTATTGAGGACATTTGAACCAACGCCAGAGGATGGATGGCCAGGGCTCTCCTTACGGGGGTCCATTGTCTATAGAGCTTATATCCTATGGTGAGTCTTCCTAAGCTGGGGTGTGTTCCTCATGACTGAGCATCTACATAGTTTATAATTCAGGATTTTGGGTAGCAGCCAGCCCAGCAGGCTGTCCATAGTAGCAGGTAGGCTGCCAAGCCCTGGAGTGAAGAGGGTGATAGAGGCAAAGAAGACCCTTGAAGAAATTGGAGCTGGTTGCTATGGAAGACGGCATGGAATTTAAAGCTTGAGAGTCAGGAGGCAGAGAAATTCTTATAATAAACGTATGGGCAGTGAGTGAGGTGAGAGACTAGCCAGAAGAAGAACTCAAAATCTGCTTCCCTGTCTGTCTGGCAGCTAAGATGAAATTGGGAATCATCTGATGCTCTTGTCTGACACACACCCCACCAGACTTGGCAGTGGTGGAGACGCAATTTGGGAGTGATATGCCCTGAAAGGGCATAGAGATAAGAAGTGAGAAATAGACCTCATTGTGTAAGTAAGCTGGGAATGAAAAGCATAGTGGAGGACTCCATATGGGACAGTGAAAGAGGAGAGCAAGAGCTAGAGGGAGAGAGGGACCCTTTGGGCTCCTGCGTGATCTGAAACCACAGTTCCACCATGTCCCAAAGGACAGTGTCAGCTGTCCTGACACATTATTTGAATCTGCACACCCTGAGGAATTCCCATACCACTCCCAATGTCCAGGGACCCATAATACTATGAGTGAGTGGGCAGAGGTTAGGCCCTGCAGGTCTTGAAAAGAAAGTGAAAGGGAGAGCAAGAAAGAAAGCAAGAGCAAAAGTCAGGGGCCTCAAGCCAGAGCTGGGCAAAGCCTGGGGTTTACCTTGACTTTCCAAATTCCCAAATATGGTTTCCAGTGGCCTTGGCCCTTAGCAGCCTGAAGCAGGGTTTCGGTTATTGGGATTGAGGTTGAGTTACAGCAGTGAGAGCACCAAATCCTAGCCACTTGGCCAGTGGTCAGTGATAAGGCCCTGGCTCTTTGGCTTTGCAGAAAAGAATTCCCACAAAGACAGAAAGTAGTGAAACAAGAATTTATTGGGAAAAAAGTACAGTCCATGTGGATAGACACATGGGCAGGCTCAGAGAGAGAGAGGTGCAGAGTTGCACACACGTGGTGGTTTGGATTACTTTTATGGTACATTTCTTCCGTTTCCTTTGACCAGTCACCTTGACTTGCCGGGTTCTGAGTCTGTATTTGGCACATCTCAGGATCCTCCCATATGTGTGTGCATGTATCTTAACCAAGACAGATTCCTAGTGAAGAGACCTGTGATTAGTGACATCACTTACTATGAGGGGATTCCCCCTCTCTTTTGACCTCCCAGAAGCCTTTCTGTGCATGTGTAGTTAGGAAGATCTCTGCGACTTTGAGAATGAGGACTGTGTGGTCTTTTACCTCCTACCTGGGCAGTGCCCAGCCTCCTCCATCACCCTGCTTTCATAAGATTTTTTGCTATTACAGAGTTTCTGCCACAGGAGAGAAACTCTTCAGTCTGAGGTCCATCTGTCTGCTCTCTCAACCTTATTAGTCATCTTTTTAATGTCTATTTATCTAATATAATTATTGCTACTCCAGCTTTTTTTAGGGGATGAGGGAGTTTCCTTTGCAGGGAATATCTTTTTTTAATTTACTTTTTTATTAAAGTATAGCTGAATTACAATGTATTAGTCACTGCTATATAGCAAAGTGACTCAGTTGCACATATATGTACATTTTCATATTCTTTTCTATTATGGTTTATCACAGGATATTTAATATAGTTCTCTGTGCTATACAGTAGGACCTTGTTAATCCATTCTGTATATACCACTATGCATTCGCTAATCCCAAACTTCCCACTCCTACCCTCTTCCACTCCCCTCACTTGGCAGTTACCAGTCTATCCTCTATGTCTCTAGTTTTGTTTCTATTTAATAGACTCATTTGTGTCATAGCTTAGATTCTACATATAAGTGATAATATATGATATTTGTCTTTGTCTTTCTGACTTACTTTACTTAGTATGCTAATCTCTAGTTGCATCCATATTGCTGCAAAGTCATTATTTTAATTCTTCTTTATGGCCGAGTAATATTCCATTGTATGTATGTACCATATCATCTTTTTTAAAAACATTTTTTTAGAGTATAGTTTCTTTACAATGTGGTATTATTTTCTGCTATATAGCAAAGTGAATCAGCTATACATATACACATATCCTCTCTTTTTTGGATTTCCTTCCCATTTAGGTCACCACTTGACTAGCATTCTCTCTTCTGTCCAGTAGATTCTCATTAGTTACCTATTTTATACATAGTAGTGTACATATGTCCATTGAAATCCTCCATTCATTGCACTTCCCTTCTGTCCACCCCACTACCGCCCCATGTCCACACATTTTTCTCTGCCTCTGTGCCTCTATTTCTGCATTTCAAATAGGTTAATCTGTACCATTTTCTAGATTCCACTTATGTACATTAATATACAATATTTGTTTTTCTCTTGCTGACTTACTTCACTCTGTATGACAGTCTCTAGGTCCATTCATACTCTGCAAATGGCACAATCTCCTTCCTTTTTATAGCTGAGTAAATTCCATTGTTTATATGTAACACATTTTTTTATCCATTCCTCTGTTGATGGACATGTACGTTGCTTCCATGTCCTGGCTATGTAAACAGTGCTGCAGTGAACACTGAGTACGTGTTTCTTTTGGAATTATGGTTTTCTCCAAGTGTATGCCAGTAGTGGCATTGCTGGGTCATATGGTACTTCTTTTTTTTTTAATTGGAGAATAATTGCTTTATAGTCTTGTGTTGGTTTCTGCCATACAACACTGTGAATCAGCCATAATTATATATATATATATGTATGTATATATTTTGCATATAATGGTATTTATATGTCAAGGCTGCTTTCTCAGTTTGTCCCACCCTCTCCTTTCCCCACTGTGCCCACAAGTCTATTCTCTACATCTGCATCTCCATTCCCTCTCTGCAAATATGTTCATCAATACTGTTTTTCTAGATTCCATATATATGTGTTAATATACAGTATTTGTTTTTCAGTTTCTGACTTACATCCCTCAGTGTAACAGGCTCTGGGTTCATTCACCTCACTGCAACTAACTCAAATTCATTCTTTTTCATGGCTGAGTAAAATTTCATTGTATGTATGTATCACATCTTCCTTATCCATCTACCTGTTGATGGACATTTAGGTTGCCTCAGTATCCTGGATTTTGTAAATAATGCTGCAGTAAATATTGGGGTGCATGTGCCTCTTTGAATTGTGTTTTTCTTTGGATATATGCCCAGGAGTGTGATCGCTGAGTCATATGGTAGTTATAATTTCATAAGGAATCTCCATACAGTTCTCCACAGTGGCTGTATCAGTTTACATTCCTACCAGCAGTGCAGGGAGGATTCCCTTTCCCCCACACCCTCTCCAGCATTTATTGTTTGAGGATTTTTTGATGATGGCCATTCTGACCCCTGTGAGCTGTAGTTTTGATTTGCATTTCTCTAATAATGAGTGAAATAGATGTTTTTCTGGAACTCTCTTGCTTTTTCCATGATCCAGCGGATGTTGGCAATTTGATCTCTGGTTCCTCTGCCTTTTCTAAAACCAGCTTGAACATCAGGGAGTTCACGGTTCACGTATTGCTGAAGTCTGGCTTGGAGAATTTTGAGCATTACTTTACTAGCATGTGAGATGAGTGCAATTGTG